>MU105751.1:607097-1049051 GCA_012274485.2 Sinapis alba
AAAAAAAAAAAAAAAAAAAAAAAAAAAAAAAAAAAGTAGCCAATCGTGGGCCGCCACGTGTCGTGGGGCCCATGAACAGTGTAAGAACCCAGCTCTTAGAGAAGAGTTTTAAGGGGTGGGTTTTTATTTTTTTGTGGGCCCCACCCCTTAAGAGCCCACTTAAGGACCCCCTTTAAATGTGCTCTTACGAAGACTTCCAACACCATGTACCGAGAAAGGTATATCATTTCACACTTGTAACAGGAAAACTGTTCATTTGAGAACTTTTTTTTTTTTTCCATCTGAATTTGATTGATAAACTGAGAACCATACAAGGTCGGAATCCAAATCCGGCAGATACACCTTACAAACCCCATAAACTTAGCCCACAAAAGGGAATCAAGAACCCAAACAACAGGCAACACATACAACAACTACAATTATCATAAAGCTATGCTCCTACATCTAAACCCATAAGCAATCCTTGAACAGGGGAATGAGAAGGTCATCTAATCAATGAACAGCCGGAACTCTTGCCGAAAACCACACAAGCACAAGAGAGAGTAAACGATGCAGTGACCAACACACCGACACAAAATTAAACATACCTGAACCTTCAGCTCACGGTACCAAGCCAGAACCACTAAGCGTAATACCATCAAATCGAGAAGAAACAACCCCCGAAGATTAAAACCCATTTCTCAACCGAACCTTCATCGGAAAGGCTAAAACCTCAACCTCTTTATATTGCTTCACCCAACATAAGCCATCGAGGAACGAGCGAGACATAAAACCATCCGGAAAACACACTTATTAAAAGGTCGGGAGAAGGACTCCTTCCTAACTGAGATGGAGAGGTGACAGGGAACTTGAAACTTCTGAAGGATAATAGGCCTGTTTTGCTCACCACACAACACCACGCCACCATTACACCACCACTTACACCGTTACTGAAACAAGACAGAAGACAAACACTCCAACCCAGCCAAAAAGCGTTAGATTCAACATCTCAAGAGAAACAAGAGTAGAGGACACAGATCTGAGGAAACTCGAAACCGGTTCCGTCCATAGAACTTCAGCAGCGCTAAAAGCACAACTTCCATTTCAAACATGATGAAAGACAAGCCTCAAAACTTCTTAGCTTCTGATGAGGAAGAGATGATGCCGTAGAACAAGCTAAGTACCATCAACTGCTACAAACATATATGAAATAAGACAAGAGAGCATCTCCGGTGCCGGCGAGGAGCGCCAAACACCGGAGAATGGTGGATCTGGATCTGTTCATTTGAGAACTTACAATGAGTTTTATAACACAAATTTGAAATTAGACAAACAAAAACCACTTCACAGAGTATCATTTAGTACAAATTATTCAGACATATAAAGAAGAAAAATAAACTTTGGTAGTAAAAAAAGAACAGAAGAGCTTTCATCTTAGCATATTGGAATGGGAGCTCCGTTCCACTCATTGAGACACTCCATCATCGGATCAATGATCTTTCCCTCACAAATCGCCGTGAAAACCTTGTCGAACTCTTCCCCTGGCGACGTGACTTTCTCTCCGGTCAAAAGCTCTGTTCCAAGCTCTTCCCTCACGAACCTATACAAAGGATACGACCTACACTCCTTGATCCTGTTCGGGATAGCTGATGTCCCGTTATCGTACGCCACTCTAGCTGCCTCCACTTCATTAGGAAGCACCACCTTGAGCTCCTCCTCGAAAGCTCCAATCTTGTGGAAGATGGAAGTCATAACGTTCTTCTCATTCTCACCGTTGACCAAAGCATGGTCAACGATAACTTGTCTTAGCTTCTGGATCAACGGGTACGTAGCGCTGCATGGATCGTCTGCGTACGTGTAGACTTGTTCACGGTCCACGACTTTGAGTAAATCTTTCTCGCAGAAGCGAGATGGGTGAAGCTCACCGTTGACTCCAGTAGTTAGAACTTTCTTGGCCACTTGAGAGACAGTGTTCTTCACAGTTTGTTTTAGATTCTCCTCCAAGTGTCTTAGATCAACAGCTTGGCAGATTCCGACAAGGAACGTTGTCGACATGAGTTTGAGAATGTCGACAGCTTCTGCTGTCTTGCGAGATGAGATTAGTCCTAAAGAGTTCACGTCTTGGTTGTGTTGCTCTGCTGACTGAACATGACTTGTCACTGGATTGGCCAAGTACTGAAGCTCTGAACAGTACGAAGCCATAGCGATCTCTGCTCCTTTGAAACCGTAGTCCAAACTAGGGTTCCTCGAAGCAGTTAGGTTTGAAGGAAGACCGTTGTTGTAGAAGTCATTGACAAGCTCAGAGAACTGAGCGAACATGAGCTTCCCTATAGCTGCTATAGCGAGACGTGTGTTGTCCATGGAGACACCTATCGGTGTTCCCTGGAAGTTACCACCGTGAATGGCTTTGTTTCTTGAAACATCGATCAAAGGGTTGTCGTTGACAGAGTTTATCTCACGCTCGATAGACTTGGTGGCGTAACGGATCACTTCAATCTGAGGACCTAACCATTGAGGAGACGTGCGGAGCGCGTAACGGTCTTGTTTAGGTTTCTGTAATGGATCCATCTCGTGTAGCTTCTGAGCTAGCTTCATGTAAGAGCTTCCGTCGAGGATGTGTTCCATTATCGCCGCGGCTTCGATCTGGCCGGGGTGATGTTTCAGCCTGTGAGTTAAATGGTCGGTGAACTCCGGCTTCCCGCTCATCACCTCCGCGAAAACCGCCGAGAGAATCTCGGCCAAGACAGAGAGGACGTTTGTCTCGAAGAGAACCATCGACGCCATGCCGGAACCAACCGCCGTGCCGTTAACTAGGGCGAGACCTTCCTTAGGCTGCAAGTCAAAGAAGCCGGAGGGGATTCCTGCTTTCTTGAAGGCTTCCTCTGCGTTCAAGGCTTCGCCGTTGGGACCGGTGGCTTTGGAGTTTGGACGGCCGGTGAGGAGTCCGGCGATGTAGGAGAGAGGGACGAGGTCTCCGGAGGCGGTGATGGTGCCGCGGAGAGGGAGAGAAGGAGTGATGTTGTTGTTGAGGAAACTGGTTATGGCCTCGAGGATCTCGAAACGGATGCCGGAGTATCCTTGGAGGAGAGTGTTGATACGTACAAGCATGGCGGCTCTTGTGGCGGTGTGTGGCAATGTGTGGCTTGTTTCTTTCGTGCTGCCGAATATTCCGGCGTTTAGGAATCTGCAAACCACCAAAAAACATTTGAGTTGCGTGTGGATTAAGTTAGCTAATTTTATTCATTAAGTTTAATTAAAAATAATTATTATTACCCTATAAGAATAACCTTAAGGCTTAAAATAAGTTGTTTCCGGTTATTTTAATAATTTAAATTTCATTACTATTAAATTTTATTCAACTATACATATATATTCTTATTAAATAATATTTAAAAATCTAGTTAATTGGAGTATATACTAAATTAAAAGAAATCTCTTCATAAATCATTATTAAAGTTTATCTTATTTACTTTAAGTAATCATATATATTCTTACTAAATAATATACTAAAATCAAGTTAATTGGAGTATAAAATGTTAATTCTATAGAATTTTTCATATATATAAAGAAAATATATTATACCACATTCAATTATTTTTTTTATTTTTTTTTTGATCAATACCACAGATACTAACCCTTTTAAATTTATATCTTTCTGATTAGAGAAACAAGCAAATATGTTATGATCAATTAGTTACCTTCTAATCTGTAAAAGAAAAAACAAATTAATTACCTTATAAGCTCCTTCTGAAGTGCGACACCGTTTTTGGTTCTACGATGTGAAGTAGCACCAAAACCAGTAGTAACACCATAACTATCAGTGCCTTTGCCCATACTCTCCATCACCCAATCACTGCTCGCCTTCACACCGGCTCTTGCCGTCTCCGACAACTCCACCTTCACACCATTTCCAACGGTGGAGATTGCTGCCACTTGTCCTATCGTCAGAGTCTCTCCTCCGAGGTTCACCACAGGCTTCCTAAAGTCCATAACCATTCTCTTCACTTCATCCAAATGGCTCCCTTTCATTTGCTCCGCCGCAGCCCCCCAGTTGAGAGGATCCGCCGAAGCCACCGTGACGTTTTTGATCTCTCCGCCGCATAACATAGCGTCGACTTTGTGTGATGATCCATTAATCTCCATTTGAATATTGAGTTAATTAAATGGAGGAGATTATGGAGGGATCGATCTCTAAGGTGAGAGAGGTCTTAATATATTTTTGTTTGTTTGTTTTAGGAGTTTGGTCCTGAGGGAAAAGAGATGAATGAAGGGTGGTTTAAATAAGGTTGTAACGTTTGATGGTAGGTAAGCAAAAGAGAGCTAGTTTTTTTTTTTTTTTTTTTTTTCCTGTAGTGACAACATTGTATACATAGAAACAAAAATGGAAATTAGTGAGAAAGGAGTTAGTTGAGAATTAATTATGACCGTTAGATGGAGTGTGAGAGATTTTGGTGGTGGAGATTAAAGTTTGTGGATTTGGTTTAGAGCATTTGTTATGGTGATATATTAAAAATCATTTTCTCATATTAGATATTGTAATTAAGTTATGATTTTTTAGAAATAATTAATAATTAAGTTAGTTATAAATTGACATATGGAAGAAGAGTATCTCATAATTAAACATGGATTTCATTTGATTTTTTTGTTCAATACTAAAACTCTTTTATTGAAATTACTCTTAAATCGCAAAAAGAGATTTTCTTAACGCGGTTGTCATTTTTATTTGTTCTCGTCAACATCGCGATGGTAAAAGTGGTCGTGGCTGGTGGCTGGCGATAGTTGCATTCTGTGGTTGGTGAGACTGTGAGATTTTTTTTCTTGGGTTTAAAGAGTGTATTTTTTTTTGGAGTAAAGCGTTTCATTGTGATGGGAGTAGGTGTGTAATGTATGAACTATGAACGTAATTGACTCAATTAACGTCCCCACCATAACACTCTTTCTTTCTTTTATATTTTCTATATTTTTTGACATTTTGAATATTGTTTCAGTTTTATAAGATATTTGAAAGGGTTTTGTTTTCATTTCATTTATCCTGTTGTGTCTTTGTATTCTTTTCTTTTATGTTTTGTTTTACTAATTTTAGTAAACTTGTATTTTCTATTTTGTTTCAACCAACGAATCACCAAAATGTGTAATGCCTTTTTTCAACTTAGTTTCCTTTTTTTGAGTAACAGTTCGTATGCACTTACATTCAAAATCCAACGAGACAAATGAAACATAAAGTGTTTGTCCCTTGTTTAAAATGAATACACACCAATCATTAGGTAAAAAGCTGAAAATATATTTTTGAACATTAAAATTTGACACATTATAATCACAAATAATTATAGACACAAATTTACATGTTTCATTAATTTTGGGTTGGGTATAAAATTTGTGTGTGAGATAATTCTTACGTGGAAAGATTTCCAACAAGAGCCGAGTGACGCAACACGCCGTTTGCATGACAAAAGCAATTGCTTTGTGTAAATACAGTCTCCATTAATTTCGTTAATTTGTTACTAATCTCAAGTAATTAAAATATATTAACAAGAATCGAAAATACACGCTATCAGATTGTTTAAATTTCGTGCTATCATCATCATCATCATCATCACGAGAGTGTTTCTAATGGTCATGATTTTTTGTTTTTGTTTATAGCTGTATCCTTATCAAACCAATGGATACAAATGATTATATGTGTAGACTGGTAGTCGTGAAAAATCTTAATTTTAATGTAAATTAATAATACCCTTAGACAGGATTGTCTTGAATATTTTCAGGGGGTATGATAGAGGATAATAGATGTAGCCATCTATTTGCTAATATATAATTCATTATCAATCTCGTTATTTGGTTTATTTTATGAAATATTACCAATCGATAGCTAAAATTAAATAGTAATGGGACGGACAAAAAGAAAGAAAAAAACAAATAAATGGTAGAGATGATATGGGTGGAGGAAGAATTGGTGGGTTGGTATGGCAGAGCGCCTTCACTAAAACACCTGCATGTGCATGCGTTTTTTAACTTCCATCGCGGCATCCGAAAGTCTACATTTAATTAATACACAATTATCTTTACTTTTCTGTTAATTCGTTTACATGCTTTTTTAATTTAACCATCTATACTAGGCAGTCTAGCAAATTAGCAGTAAGTTGGGAATGCGTTTGGATTTTAATTTGTTTGAAAACAAATGTTTATTGGACATTTAAAAACATTTTGTTGGCGTTAGAAATATATCTCGGTTTTAAGCTGTTTTGACTATTCAGGATAAGGTCCAAACGATGCAGTTGGATGTCGGCCAATGTGAAAGGAAACTTCTGCAAATATCCGATTTTGGTTTAGTCAATTGATCGGTTTACTCTTTCTCTCTTTCTTACTCTTTTTTTATAATCCTGTAATTTACTTATCTCCAACTCTTTGTAAACAATAATACACTTCTCGTCTGTTACGAGCTTACGTAAATAAACGCAGTTGTAAATGACAAAAGGGCTATTACTGAAATCCGTAGATAAAGTGGTTTAGTTGTGATTCAGGTATATGCGGTTAGTGTAAAATGCATACAGATCTACCATACCATTAATCTGGTTTAGTTTTTCCTCACTTCTAGTTCTAATTAAGTGAAAATGCATATTACAAATTAAAGGTTATATATCTTCGTTTCTGAACACGTACTTAAAGTCTGAAATAGATACTAGATAGCGTAGGTAACTGGTTTAACATTAACTATAACTGGTTGCCATATGTTAAGCCAACGTCCGGAAACTATTAATGTAGCTAGGTGTCTGAATGATCTTTATTCGTGTATGCGCATTTACACACCTAGATCATGCCAGCAATGGCTATTTGGGAGTTAGTTTCTTATGCAAAATATTACTCCCTCCATTTTATATTAATTCTCGTTATGGATTATGCGCAGATTAAGAAAATATTTAATTTTATATGTTTTCAAAATAAAAACACTATTACCAATACATCTAACCATATTTCAACCAATAGAAAATTGAATAGATAATATTGTCAATAAATTTTGCATTAAAAACCGAACACGACACTTATTTCAAAACAAAATTTTTACCTTACAACAACAAGTAATTTGAAACGGAAGGAGTACATACTATAACAAACTATACATAACTATATGTAAGTTACCACAATAAAAAAAAACTTCATAAGCTAGCGTATTCGGATAACACAATTTAATATGAACGACCAATTAAAAAGCGATTTGCACATTATGACTGACACATTAATATGAACGACAAAAACTCTAAGTGAAACTAAAACATAGTCTTTCACATTAATTTGGAGTATACCAACCGAAAACAGAGCAAATTACTCGTTCAGTTCTCCTCCTTGGATCTCATTAAGTAGACCATCATATCTATTACTCGTTCTCTAGTAAGGGGAATGCACACTTCTTCTGATAGTACTTGCTTTACCACTCCCAGCAGTATCTAATTTCCTTCGTATATGTCCAAATTTGATTGGAGAAATCCAGCATATATCACTTTCTAAACCAAGATTTTTCATTTCTTAGCTAAAAATGGAAATTCCAGCACAATATATCTAATTATAAGGTGGAGTAGTACTAATGTTTGCTTTGTAATTCGATGCATGAAAGTCATCTTGATTTGTTATCTTGTCCTTTCAGCGTAAAAACAAGTGTAGGGGGGGAGAAGAAAAAAAGAAGTGTTGGCGCACTTGATGAGAGTTGTTGCCATCACGGCTCAACTAAGATATTTATGATAAATTTTCAGACAATAGTAATTTCTTATATATACTTAGTATTTGAAATGTTAGTGAAAAGAAAGTATGGGAAAATTATGATTATCTATTTTTTCATGATTGGGTTTTTGAACTGTTGAGATTTTACCAGATCATCGATTTATTTGAAGTCCAAAACCATATTTTAATCTCTTTTTTGGTTAATTTTGATTCTCAAACTTTAATCACTAGCTCACAATTCCTACAACTTTGGGTTACTATTTTAATATGGGCAATTCTCTTAAATAACTATTTTTAAGTTTTTGTCACAAAAATAGCCCTAAAAAAATAAAATGACCAAACTAACATTTTTTTTTTGAAATTTTCATTTTTTTATTTTTTTTTTGAAATTTGAAACCCTATCCCCAAACTCACCCATTAACTCTAAACCCTAAAATCTAAATTAGTTAACCCTAGGGGTATAAATGCATATAAATAAAAAATTTAGCTTCTAAAAATAATTAATTTGGTCATTTTTTTCAACTATTTTTGTGAAGAACAAACTAAAAGAGACTATCTAAGAGAATTTCTCTTTTAATATTCTGTAGAATTAGATTAGACCAAAATGTTCCTAATTAAATTAAACCCTAATTCTGAAATATTCACCTAAGCTATACAATATAAATCCAAATATTAGTTTATGAAAGGCTTTTCTCAACAATGTTTTTCTTCTTATACTAAGTCTGAATAAACTGGAGTCTTTGAATGAATAGATTGCTTGCTATATAGGTTTAACGTTTGAATATTTAAGAATGTGGTAAGTGTACAACAATAACATTTATTATATAGAACATGACTGGTCTCTATAATTAAATACTTGTCTTTTATAAACAAACTCAAATCAGAATGAATTTCTTCGATATACCATATCATACCAACCACGGATGTAACAATGTATTATATGAATGATTTCCTGACCTATATTCATCGTCCTTCATGTAAACTTAATGATTTTTCTTTTGATTTTTTTCATATGTAAATCGGTTATTATTCTTTAGAAGATTATAATAATAAAAAAACACGAAGGAAACTTTGATTGATATCTAAGGATGGGAACTATGGAAAACAAAAACAAAAAAAAAAAATTTGTGATAGATTATCATCAAGGAAAAGACAATCTTTAGAGAAACCTATATATATATATATATACAATTAAAGTTGTTAAGCGAATTATTTGGTGAACTATATTGTTATTCTACTGATTTTTAGATGTAACGGATGTGTCATCCTTTTAGTAAATAAATTATGAAAAGGGAATGGCTTAAAATTAGGCCACCAAACAACCACAGTAGCAAGGATCCATCGCACACCACTCGTCTCACCTAACCCTTCTTTTTCTTTCTTGAGAGCTCATCTAGGCCCCACTTTACATTTTCACCAAACCCCTTTCCTCTTGCTGTCCAAATCAGACACAACTTCAAACGCTCAAACCTAATCAATGCACGTCATCTGATTAGATTATTATATTATATATATATATATATATATATATATATATATATATATTTGTGTTACTCGTTAAGTAAGTTTAGAAAGAAAATGGATTCTGTAACATCCTCATCTCAAGCCTACCACATTTTTAGCCCACGAGGTCCAATAGAAGACAGGAAAACATAATAATAAGAAAGCCCAAGAACACTGATTTTCGTAAACCAAACTTCACGTAACGCTTCAACTAATGCTTCAATTAAACTTAATCATATCAATGTTATTGATTTCACGTTCATTGTTGTCAGTGCATGTCGTTTCATTACTTTATATAATTGTAAAAAAAGATAAAATTGCTGTCAATTAAAGTTCATAATCATATAAATTAACAACATAAGCGAACGAGCTGGAAATGGCGGGGGAGGGATCACTGCATCACAACAGGAATATTATATAAACTGTAAAGTTGAGATGCATTACCGTTAAAAGGAGGACACAATTTTAACTAAAGAAAAGATAACAATAACAATATAATATATCTTTCTCTTTGTTCCAAAATAGGAGTATATTTTAAATGGTTAAAATGATCATATTTTGAATACATTTTGGTGTGAAACCTACTAAAAAAATGAAGAGAAGATTCTATTGCCTTTTGGAAAGGCAAAATAAATTGTGTTAGCTCATTAGCCGATGCGACAATGTTTTAGGAAATACGATAAAACAATTAAACACTCGGATCTCAAGTTTGCCTAATTTTCTAAACCCGGTAATGTCATCTTCTCAACTTATATTCTACATGTTATTACGACGATAACATTAATTATTGCACACCCAAAAAAGCAAAAACATTGTACATGCTTATTTTGGGAATACCATTATACCATCACGTGTGTTCCACTCTGTTGAGTCACTACAAGTGTGTCTATTGATAGCTAAGATCATTTTCAACACAGCTAGATAAGTCATTTAAAATGGAGTTTGAAGTATCAAATGTTTTAACTCTATTCTATTTTCTATCATATAATAAAGTAAAAGTAAGTTTATTTTATAAATAGTGTAAAATGATTTTACTCCATAAATTGAATAATAATTTTTATTTATTTATCATTACATTTTTTGCTCAAAAATAAAGTAGTATTGGAAGAAAACCAAATACATTATAAATTATTCAATTTTTTAAAAAAATATACATTGAAAATGCTCTAATGATCATTTTTAGAAGCTGCTGGTCAACAAAAAAGTATGACTAATGCTCTAAACATTTTCAAAAAAAAAAACTGTAAATATAATTCAAAAAGAATTTTGTTGTTCTATAAATATTCAAATAAAACCCAAAAGATAATTTTATATCCGCATGATTAAACAAATTTAGTGATTTATAAATTATTTCAAATTTAAATTTTAAAAATTTTCAAAAATTATTCAAAACTAGATTTTTTTTACAAATCTTTTATAAATAATAAACATATATTAAAAGATATTATAAACTATTAAAATTGTATTATAGTCAATAAAATTATAAAACATGTAAATTATAAGTCAATTACTCAGGATAATGTTCTAATGTATGATTGATTAATAAATTTTAATATTTTATTGACTTAATTAAACTATATGTAAAATATCTATAAAATATAAAATTATAAACCAAAATGAAAATATAAAAATTAACAGTTAACATAATTATTTGAAATTTTATTGTTTAGAACTTTAAAATTTAATTTAAATATTTGGGAGGGGGGGGAATAGACAAAATCTTACTTATTTTTTCTAGAAAATTGAAACAATCATTTAAACATTATATGTAATTTAAGAAAAATAATTATTGTGTCAGCTCCACAATCATTTCTCAAAATATAAAGAAAATGACTTAAAATACCATATAGAGATAACATCGAATATTATTTTGAAGATTTTTTTTTTATTATTCAAACAAAATCTTACATTGCTATCTATCTGTTGACAAAATTAGTCAAGTATCTTCAGCAAAATCAAATAAAGAATAAAGTCAAGTATATCTGAATAAAAACTGAATTTCGAGATAATCACGATATCGACCACATTCATTTTTAGCGTATGATTAACAAGAATCACGTAGTTTTAGAATATTATTATTTCTCCTGGTTAATAAACACTATATTTTTTTCTGAAAGGCAGATCTGATTTATAAACTGCAGAGAATGTCGTTTATAAAAGATCCGGAAATAAAGAACGACAGCGTTTTACTGTGATTGATAACTCTACAACATGGAAAGTTGACCACACGTCAACTGCTCAAGGATATGAACCGTTGGATTAAAATAAAAAGGCATATCAACCGTTGGATGTAACTTAAAACTGGAAGCTAGTAGAGTCCAGGTCCAAGATGGACCCCACATTCCACCTTTGAAAGCTTTTAACCTCTATCTCTTTCTCTCCCACTGCTATATTGGCTATGCAAGCTCCTCGCATACAAAAAAGCAAAAACACTTAACTAAGAAGAAACAAACTCATCTCTTCACGCTTCCACTAGCGTTCCTCGTGTATCATTAGATCTCTCTCAAGAGTTTAAGACAAGTTGGAGAAGTCATTAACTTTAGGTTCTGTCTCTAAGAACTTTCGTTTTTACTCTTCCACTTTTTGAGATCACATTCACTTTTTTTTTTTTTAATCTCCATTTTTATGTAAAAACTGTTGCAAAAGTGTGTTCTTCCGAGCAGGGAGATGGTGAGAGACACACTGCTTTTGTTGTGTCTGCTAGTTTCTACTTGTCTCTTCACTTCTTCATCTGCCCAATCTCCAGGTAATTGTCTGTTTTTGGAGCACTTTCTGATGTGTTCTTACTTGTAATGGATGTAAATATAGAAGAAAAAACTTGCCTTTTAATAAGAAATCTCAAGAACTTTGATGTTTGTTTGTATATGTTAGTTCCTTGAGTTGAGTTGGGTCGCAGTAGAGACAAAGAAAGATGGAGTCTTTGAAGTCAATTCTAACATAAAGAATGAAACTTTACTTGTTGTTGATAAGGGCAGGTTTTGTGAGCTTGGATTGTGGAGGTGCAGAGCCATTCACTGATGAACTTGGTCTTAAATGGTTACCTGATACCCATCTTCTCTTTGGAGCCACCGCTACCATCTCTTCCCCTAACCAAACCAAAACTCAGTACACTACTTTAAGACACTTCCCTGCTGCTAATTCAAGAAAATACTGCTACACCCTCAACGTCACAAGCAGGAACCGTTATCTCATTAGAGCCACTTTCCTCTACGGCAATTTCGACAGCAACAATGTGTATCCCAAGTTTGACATCTCCCTTGGCGCCACTCACTGGACGACCATTGCCATCTCCGATGCTGCTGTCATTGAAAAGGCAGAGCTGGTGTTCCTCGCTTCAAGTCCTAGCGTTAGTGTTTGTTTGTCCAATGCCACAACGGGGCAGCCTTTTATATCAACTCTTGAGCTTAGACAGCTGAATGGCTCAATGTATCTCACTCAGTATGAAGACAGGTTTCACCTGAGTGTTGCAGCAAGGATAAACTTCGGTGCAGAAACTGAAGATCCCGTGAGGTATCCAGATGATCCGTACGATAGAATATGGGAGTCTGATTTGCTGAAGAGAGCTAACTATCTTGTGGATGTTGCTGCTGGGACTGTGCGAGTGTCTACCAAATTGCCTATAGAAGCCGCTGGCAATGACAAACCGCCAGAGAAGGTTATGCAAACGGCTGTGGTGGGAACAAACGGGTCCTTGACTTACAGGATGAATCTAGAGGGCTTTCCTGGTTATGGTTGGGCGTTCACGTACTTTGCTGAGATTGAGGATTTGGCTGAAGACGAGTCAAGGAAGTTCAGATTAGTTCTGCCTGACCAGCCTGACTACAGCAAAGCTGTTGTTAACATAAGGGAAAACACTCAGAGAGCTTACAAGGTTTATGAGCCTGGATACTATAACATTAGCCTTCCTTATGTGCTGAACTTTCGTTTCGCCAAAACAGCTGATTCCTCTAGAGGGCCTATTCTGAATGCCATGGAGATTAGTAAATATCTTCAGAAGAGTGATGGTTCAGAAGATGGTGAGTTTAGATTCTTAGTATTGTAGTGTAGTGCTCACATTTGATGACACTCTAAAATGATTGCTTGTGTTGTGTTGCAGCAACTGTTATGGCTAGTGTGGCATCTCTATATCCTTCAACCGAATGGGGTCAAGAAGGTGGAGACCCATGTTTACCTTCACCGTGGTCCTGGGTGGTATGCAATTCAGATCCACAACCAAGAGTTGTTGCTGTGTAAGGATGTCTATTCATTCCTAGTAGCTTTAGTTGAATCAGTTCCACGTATGTTTCAACTGTGTTATGCTTCACGTTAACTGCAGAAAGCTGTCGAATAAGAACATGACAGGAGACATACCTTCTGATTTGACAGAGTTGACTGGTTTGGTTGAGTTGTAAGTGTACTTTATCTCTTGGACTCTTGTTGTATTTTTGGACTTTCATTGGTGTTTCAACTTCTGTCGATGGCAGATGGCTTGATGGGAACTCTCTAACGGGTCAAATACCAGATTTCTCTAGGTGCACAAACCTGAAGATAATGTAAAAAACAAAAAACACTCTCTTCCTGATTTTGTATTGTCTATATTGGTTTTATATAAAATGTCTTTTATGTGGCAGACACCTCGAGAACAACCGATTAACCGGAAAGATCCCTTCCCCGTTGGCTAAACTCCCAGATCTGACTGAACTGTAAGCTACTTAGACTTCTTGATATGTTGAAAACGTAAAAATGCACGATGGGACGAAACTAATATTAGATGATGTGGATTATGGGATCCCGAACCTCCTCATATTCAAAAAAAAAAAAAAAAATTGTATGCACCTAACCTAATTGAGTATTGCAGGTACCTGCAGAACAATATGTTAAGTGGGAAAATACCATCAGGCCTCAAAAACGTGGTCTCGAAGTAAGTATCTTGTCCCATTCAATCACAGAGATTAGTTCCTAGTAGCTTATTGAATTCCTTTGTCTTTGTGTGTTTGCAGCTTCACTGGTAACGTTAACCTTGTACAACGTGGAGATAAAGGGAAGAAGCTAGGTGTCATCACTGGTGCATCAGTTGGTGCTAGTTTTCTTCTTATCGCCACTATCTTTTCTTGCATCTGGATGTGCAAAGCTAACAAGAACAACAAGAGGAAAACTTCAGGTACTTGTTTATTTTCTTACAAACATACCTGTTTTGCTTGTGTATCATATGATTTATGTTATTTACCTTCTCGTTTTTGGTTAAATTTCAGCTGAGTTTACGAACCGTCCCTTGCATGTTCAAAGAGCTTCATCAACCCTGAGTGATGCTCATGGAGACTCCGCACAGTGCTTCACACTATATGAGATAGAGGAAGCTACGAAAAAGTTCGAGAAGAGGATTGGGTCAGGAGGTTTTGGGATTGTATACTACGGGAAAACACGAGAGGGGAAGGAGATTGCGGTTAAAGTTCTTGGGAATAACTCTTACCAGGGAAAGAGAGAGTTCGAAAACGAGGTATACATGTCTAAACGAGGTTTTGTTCTTAGCTTAGGATGTAACACCCGAGTTTGGTTATGTGTTCTGTTCAGGTTACATTACTCTCAAGGATACATCATCGAAACCTTGTGCAGTTTCTTGGTTATTGCCAAGAAGAGGGTAGAAACATGCTTGTGTATGAGTTCATGCACAACGGAACTTTGAAGGAGCATCTCTACGGTAAAAACATACATTCTCTCCTCGTAGTGTAGCGTTTTGCTTTGACATTATACTAACAAAGCGTTTTCTTCTTTCAGGAGAGAGGAGAATCAGTTGGATTAAACGGCTTGAGATAGCTGAAGATGCAGCCCGAGGTCAGTGAAGTGAAACCTTATTACAAAACAGAAAAAGAGTTTCTTGATCTCTTATCTTGATTGTGTGTCTGTGTAGGGATCGAGTATCTACACACAGGGTGTGTTCCAACGATCATACACAGAGATCTCAAGACAAGTAACATCTTACTCGATAAACACACGAGGGCAAAGGTTTCAGACTTCGGTTTGTCCAAGTTCGCAGTTGATGGGACCTCACATGTCTCCAGCATTGTCCGTGGCACTGTTGGATATCTAGACCCTGAGTAAGCTAGACTTATAACTTAACACCAATAACTTCTTTCACGTATAAAAATAATCTGAAAAAAACTAACATCAATGTTTATTTAAGGTACTATATATCACAACAGTTAACAGAGAAGAGTGACGTATACAGCTTTGGAGTCATTCTTCTTGAGCTTATATCAGGCCAAGAAGCCATATCTAATGAAAACTTCGGTGCCAACTGCAGGAACATAGTCCAATGGGTTAGTTAGTTAGTTTCACTCTTTGTTCTTGCAGTTCGTTTTTTCTCGGTTCTTGATTTATTCGGGTTTATGCAGGCCAAGATGCATATAGACAACGGAGACATCAGAGGGATCATTGATCCAGCACTAGCGGAAGATGATTACAGTCTGCAATCAATGTGGAAGATAGCAGAGAAAGCGTTGCTTTGTGTGAGGCCTCACGGTAACATGAGACCTTCCATGTCAGAGGTGCAGAAAGATATTCAAGACGCGATAAGGATAGAGAAGGAAGCGTTGGCGGCGAGAGGAGGCTTATCAGATGAGTTTTCTAGAAGCTCTGCGCATTCGTCGTCTCTGAACATGGGAATGCATGACTTGGCTGGCTCGCAGAACTTTGTGTCTATTGATGAGTCTGTCTTGCAGCCAAAAGCTCGGTAGTAGCAGGATTTGGCCTTTGTACAGATGCATCACTTTCACTCGTTTTTTTTCTATAACCTTTCATGTTGCCTGGTTCTTTTGATTGGTTTTTTGTATACTATTGCTCCGTTGTGTTCTAAACAATGTTCAACATTGTTCAAAAGAAAAAAGCAATGTTAAGAGCGTAGGCAGATTATTTGGATTTAGGTGAGATTTAGTCATTAATGAATTATTGATTCATTTTATATTTATGTAAGATATTCTAGTTTTTGGATTTAATTCTAAAATTATTTTGATTAATTATGAAAATTAGATATATAAACAAAAGAAAATAGAAAATTGTGGATTTATACTTACACCATTGTTTAATTTAATAAATTTAAACTAATTTAGATTAATTTAAATTAATTTAAAATAGTTTAAATTGATTTAGAATGATTTAAACAATTTGATTGTATAAATCAGATTTTATAAAAATTGTTTCGGCTAAAACCTATTTGCCACAAACTGATTTTTAAAACCATAGTTCAAAATAAACAACAAAGTTCAGCTTCATAAATGGGTTTTCCAACCTATTTACTCAAAAACTATTATATGTTTTTCGAATTATGATCTCATTCTATATATAGTGTAGCGAAATAATAATGTTTGATTTAATTTCTTGTGTTTTTTTTATAACCGAGTATCCAACCGTTAAACGCGATTAACTAGCCCACCGGGCCTTAGCCCACGCCATTACAGAAATTTTTAAGCCTCCACTTAAGGGCTCCTGTTTACGCTAACGGTCTCGAGGACCACACCAACTCCCCATGTAAATTATGTGGTGGCCAACGCTCGAAGTCGGGTGGCGGGCACCTCAGCCGAGGTTCCTTTACCACCAGCCCACAAGCGCTGGTTTAATTTCTTGTGTTTAAAATTCAGAATCTAAAATTCCTTAAACCATAATTAACTAGTATACTGTATTTAAATTAAATTATAAATAATTTGAAATTGATATTTAATTGAACTAAGATCCAAACTAGATCCATTTACGAATGTAATATAGGTTATTAATTTTAGAATGGTCTATAGTTTAACATAAAAATAGTAAATTAATTAATTATAATCACAGTTTACGAAAAATTAAGTCTAAAATTATTATTTTGTAAATATATAAAATTGGATCATAATTTGAAAAATATCTAATGTTATATGATAGTTCATCCTAACGTTGATCAGAGTTGACTCTTAGTCAATAGAAAAAGAAGCAAAAGCAGTTCACAGTACAGCTTACAGGGAACAAAAACATGTCTACACATTGAAACTTAACGAAAAAACAACAAGCGGAAATTAAAGACAACAATGATAGTTTTTGTTCTTACTTCTGACTCTTCTTCAGTAACACACCAAACTTCTTTAGCATACTCCCATTCTTCTTCTTCGGTGAAGACAAATCATCATCTGTTTCATCCCTATAAGGAGACATCATGTTCACGTTTCTCCTCAACGGACTCTCCAGCGAACCTGTTCTCTCCACATACTTCCCATTACTGTTACCGTTGTTGTTACCACCAGAGAGCATAGAAGCTGCGGCTTCAGCTGCTTTCCTCCACTGATCACACTGCACCTTGAGTCTCCTAAGCTCAGCTTCTAGTTCCGTATTAGTGACTTGTGCTGCTCCTAGCTGTTCTCTTGCGTTTTCTGCTCTCTTCCCGCTCTTATCAGCTTCCTCCGTTAGACTTCCAAGCCTCTCCAAGGCTTCTGCAATAGCCTTGTCCTTCTCGCTCTGCATCTTCTCCATTTCGCTCCTTAGACTCTCGTTCTGTGACATTACACTCTGCAGCTCCATCTCCTTGTCCATTAAATTTGCTCTCAGCTCCATCATATCAGATTCCACCTTCTTGAGCTCCCCTGCAACCTCCTCAGAATTCTCCAAGTTCACTTCTGCTGCTTCTTTGATTTTCAAGTTCAGTAACTCGTTTTCATCGGCTAGTATCCTCAGCTTAGCTTCCTTATCCATCAACCGTTCATGCAAAGCCACTCTTTCAGCTCTGGTTTTCTTCAGCTCTTCATCTAACTCAGCCTCTCTCTGCGCATATCCGGACTTCACTACCTCCACTTGTTCATAAGCACTTCTTATCTGCAACGTGCTCTGGATATACTCTTCGTGATACCTTCTCTCAGTTACTTCCACTGCAGACTTCAACTGGCTAATCTCCTGTCTTGCAACGTTTATCTCTTCTTTGAGCTCTTCCACTGATGATGAATCCTCCTCGTTAGTGTTACCTCGTTCTTCCTCCAGCTGTCTCACAAGCTGCTCTAGTGACTTCACCTCGGACTTGGACTGCTCTAGCTCGGTTGTAAGTGAGTTACAAGCTTCAGACATCTTCATCCCATCTGAACGTAACATCTCAAGCGTCAAATTCGCTATCTCTAACTGCTTCTCAGTTGCTGAAACAACTTCATGCGCACGAGCTTCTCCTTCCTTTGCATCAAACACCTCGCCTCTAAGCTCCTCAACAAGAGACAGCGTCTCGTTGAGTTCCATCCTCAAGTTCTCAACGGACTCAGATTCGGACAGCTGCGCCTTCAGTTTCTGGACCTCGTTCATGGCAGAAGCTAGCGCAGCGGAATCCATGGCGTGCTGTCTCTGCATTGCTTCGAGTTCAGATTGCCACGCTTTGTCTCGTTCCTGAGAGAGCTTACGAAGCTCATCGATTCTTGAGTCCTCAGAGGCATTGATCTCCATCAACTGCTGCTTTGTTTCGTTTGCTTCGTCTTGAGCTTCTTTCTTCGAAGCTTCTGAAGCGCTTAGCTGTTCCTTGGCCTTCTTCAGCTCCTCTTGCAGCTGAGATAACTGAGATGCCGCCACTTCAGGTGTTCCCCATGTTCGCCTCTTCTGAATCTTTGCATGCATTAAGCAACAACAAATACTCAATTACTCTATCAATGCATCACTTACTTGTCCATGTACACATACACTTCAGTTACTCTATTAAACAGTACAAACTATACATTATTGTTCCAGATTTCAAACACCTAAGAGATACTTTAGCATGAAGCAGCACCAAAAAAGAGTCAAACTCTCAACAACACAAACTAACTCAATGAAAAGCATTTTGTAAAGCTACTAGTACCTCATTTACAGGGGTCCTTGGAGAACGGCGATCAGCAACTACCTTTGGGCTCTGAGTTTTAGGTGTCCTGAGTTTTGGGTTGGGAGATGAAACAGGGTCGGCTTCTGCAGTTTTGAGCTTACGCGCAGTTCTAGGAGTTGCTGTAGGAGACTTCTTCTGAGGCACCTCTAAGGATCCAGGCCTATCATAATCACAATGAAAAAACAACCAACAACTCAGTCCCAGTGACCATAGCAAAGACAGTAAAAGAACAGAAGAGGGAAAGCTGTGGACAAGAGTGAGGATTGTTATTATCACCTGGGTTTTGGAGTCTGCATTGCTTGGGATTAGAGTTTTGAAAACACTCCCTTTGAAGAAGAACCTGGTAAAAAAAAAGAAACTGTGTATGTGTGAGAAAGAAGCAGGGAACACACACACACAAATCTGTATTATAAGATTTATCATAAGCAGCATATACAACAAACTCAACCGAAGTACAAAACTTAAGCAAGTATGTATACCAAAAAGAAGCCCTAACAAACTAAAACTACGCAAATACATTAGCTTCAAAGAGACTCCATTTGAAACTAACTACCACTACCACCAAACCAATGCAACAAGACAAACATACAAAAAGAAACTGTTCACAGTCAAGATAAGTTCCTATCTAATCACAAAGATAAACCCAATTACAAGCAAAGAAAGTACATTTATATTCAACATAAAATAAATTTAGTTGACAAGTCATCAGTTTTAGATTTTTTTTATTTGTGTTCAAATTTTGGAATCTTTTGTGGGAGAAAATAACATTATCTGTCATTTAGTTAACGGTGGGTTCTGTTTTTATTAGGTGTATTTTCCCCAAAATAGACTATAACAGATCTTAAGAAGAGAAAAACCAAAAAAAATAAAAATTCTGAGAACAGTTTCTCAGAAATAATTTTTTAAGAACTCTTTTCTTTAAGAAAAATATTTCGTCAGGTTTTTGGCTGAATCTTGAAGCTTAACAACCCAAAAAGAAACAGATGTCTAATTTTCATAAGAGAGTATATACATAACAGTTTTTTTTCTTTTGAACTTAATTTTTTTTTTAACAACTATTTTTCTTTTGAACTTAATTATGCATAATAGTTAAACCAAACCCTCAAAGATTTACACTTTCTGCAGCATAATATTTGCATAAATAACTAATAAAACCCCAGAAAGTAAAGGAAAAATTTAGGAATTTTAAATTATACAAAGATGAAATCTTTTAACAACAAGGTAAAAACCCAATTAGTCTGTGAGAGAATCATTTCAAAGCTAATTAAAAGAATAGAAAGAAGAAGTGTTGTTCAATGTTCATCACCTACCTGCAAAACTGTAGCTTTAGCTTAGCTGCTTCCCTCTTTTGGTCCAAAATGCTCTAAGAACAGAGAGAGAGAGAGATCGGAGAAGCCAAGAAATAGAAATGAAAAGAGGAAAGGACCAAACTTTGAAGAGTCTTCAGACCAATTGAGCTTCGGACATGATCTTCTTCTCTCTCTCTCTTTGTCCCTAGTGTTGTTCTCTTACTGGACTCTACTCGTTTCCCCAAGTCTTTTCCTTCTTTTTTTTCCCACTGAACTGTCTATTTGTTTACATTAATATCCAGAAAGAGAAATAGAGACCTGTGCTAAAGAAATGATTTTTACCCCCCGATAACTTTTATTTATTTCAATATAGTCCTGTTTTGTTTACCCCTCCTCTTTTCAACCTTGAATGATATACTTAAGAGGAAAGTGTATTCAATCTAATATAAAGTTTGAAGTGATTTCATTTATAATAAGTTTAGATAATTTTGATTAATTTGAGAATCTAATAAAAAAATTGTTAAATTATTCTATAATTTCATATAAAATTATAAAATTTGATTTTTTAAACTAAAAACTTCACCCAAACACTCTAAAATCAGTATAAAACTTTTAAAACTCACAATTTAAAATATTTTTAACACCATTAAATTTCAGAATAAATTATGAATATCAATTTCAAATAATACTGTATTTTAAATGAATTTTTAAAATTCATGTTTCAATAATAATAGATTTTTCATTTTGAGATAAATAACCTTAAACTTTCGGTGGTGGAAGTAATAATTCCATTTAATTTAAATTAATTTGTAAAATTTGTTTTTTTTAATTTGCATGAACAATACCTAGTTTGTACGTAATGGAAAAACAATTTAATTGAACTAAAAGGAAGTGGAATGGTGGCTTCAAAACCTACTTTACATCTTTCAATGTTTTTTTTAAAGAAAACATCTTTCAATGTTTCTTTTTTTTTTTGTAAAAGGGCTTATCTTTCAATGTTGTTAATGCACAACACCTTGTTCCAAATTTTAACGCCAACCCAAATCACTGTAGTCAAATTTGCCATACGTTTCCATTTACTTCAGGTTAATTTGCCAAATTTGATTTTTAATTTGCATGAACAATAACTAGTTTAATATGTTATGAAGATAAATAATTTAACTTTTAACTATAAATAATTTAGTTGTTAAGTTTGAATGGTGGCTTTACCCTTTTCATGTTGTTAATGTGCCTTAGTGACATTACTAATCAAATTGGTGCTTGTTAATATTAATTGTTTTGCTTTTCAAATTGTGACGCCAACACAAATATATAAGTTAGTGTGTTATTTTATCCATAAATTTTTTGAACATGTTCGTGAAAAATGATAGTAATACATTATTGGTGAACCAAAGTTAATACTTCAAAGCTTCGAAAAGATTTTAGTACAAAGAGTAGTTCAACAGAAGTAAGCTTTTGTTTGTTTTTGCTTAACTAGCCAGTTAAATGTTATTCACTGATGAATTTTAAAAAGAGTTTGATTTGAACCACCAAATGAACATAAGCAAGAAACTACACTAAACTCGAACACAACCTTCAAATTTCAATCTAAGTTTTTTACAGTTGTCTGAAGGCATTTGTATAGAATACCAATACAATGTTGCCAAAAAGACACTACCAGACTACCAGTTCAATATGTAGGAAGTAGGATCATGTTTTATCACCTTGACTATAAGGCATTACCTTCACTTAAAAAAAAAAATCTTCTTCTTTTGTCCAACAAGGCTCACTTTTGAATATTTACTTTGAAAGAATACAAATCTCATGGGATGGAGATAGATAGTTGCATCAAATTTAAAGAAACGAGGACTGAAACAGTAAAAAGATGTCCATATATGAAGTGAAAGTTAGTAGTAAAACAGTAAATAGCTTGGAGACGCGCCAGTCACGTGACATTGTTCGGCTTCGTAGGCTCATATGACTCCTTAATTGCCAACGGTAATATTACGAGTCACAGGCACCTATAGTTTTCTAATTAAACTTTTAATTGTTTGATTAAATTAAGATTTAGGATGCATTCTCTATATACTTTATAGTTTTTATACTCCCATCCCCTACCTTTTTGCTAAAAAAAGAATCCCTTAGTACAGTTTTTTAATAGAGTTTATTTGAATCACATTGTTCTCACAAAGACTATCTCTCTCCTCTTCATGCATTAGTAACACTGAAATAAAAAAGTTTAATATATCAAATCAACTGCACAAAACAAATCCAACTCCACTATAAATATCAAACTGTTAAGTTAAAATAGACTACCACTGATTCAACAACCACATGTAACTACCACTGAAAAAAAGGACAGTGGACTCTTATTAAAACCATGTACTAGCTCATTTTCTGATTAGGGTTTTGAATTGTGTACACTTTGATGGAGTAGTGTAGTGCTCATATAAATTAACAGATTATAGATTATGTATTAATACTAATAGTTTTGGGAGTCCATGCATTACTGTTTTTATCTTATCGGGGATCCTAGGAATGCCCAGTTGCCACCGCAATAGGTTACCGGGATATAAATGCAACCTGCATATTTATTATTTTACACATATATACTATATGGTTGTAGTGCGTAATTTGATTTATGGACATTTGATATCCCCAAATTTTGGTCGGTCCACGTCCCTCACATTACATTTAAAGATTTTTATTGGGACTATTATTCCATGTGCACATGCTGCTTTGACGCTATTGACGTTGACTGTCCATATCGAAATTAGGTGATTTAGTGACGAAAGTGTCTACAAATGTTATAGATAACCGATGAAAATGGTCTACCTATGCGACTATAATTATTGTGTAAATTAAAATAGATAATAGACAAATATATTTGTTTGCATATAGATTGTAACTATAGATGATTGAACTCAGACAACTCTAACACGAATATGACCGGCTTAGGTAACAGAACTCACCATACAAAAATTAAAAAAAAAAACATTTTCTAGAGATACAAATGGTTTGTAAACACATTTTCAGTTTCTTAGTTTACACGTTAGAGAATTCAAAAACACGTTCATAATACTTATCTTTAAGAAAACCAATTTTTCTTGGAAAATATAATATAGTAACCTAGACATTATTATCTTATCATATCTACAGTTACATGGATCCAATAGATTATAAAAGCATATCATAATAAGTTATTTTTAAGCTATTTTATTTAGGATCTCATCTCAATCATTTTAGCAATTCCATACTTGAATAATATATGGACACCGTTGGATCATGTCCTATGAACCCGTCATGATCGGATGCGCATGACAAAACACTTGTGCATGCATGTGTCTTATTTAAATTAGTCTAAGGTTCATAATCATGTGTTGCGAACGTGTTGCTTCGCTTCGAAGATTTATATTCATTTTAATATAAGTTTTATCCTTTCAATTTCATGTGATTAGGAAGTCCAACCCAACAAACAACTTGCGGTTCACATTAGCAATAATCCAAAAAGGTAATTAAGATACGCTTTGCGGTTTTTTTTTTCATGTATTCCGTGATGAAATCACCAATGACATGCATGCATGTTTATCACCGATCATGTTCCGACTCATTCACATTCAAAATCCGAACTGTATTTGTTATTATCTACTTTAATTTGAAAAAAAGAGAGGAAAGGGACTCATTTGGAGGATATTAGAATAGAATAAAGCAAATCAGGTGCTAAAACGTGTTCTTGTGGGAAAATTGAGTCGCCAAAGCATAATCTTGGAACAGTCTTGTGCTGGAAGTCCTTTCAACTTTGTATCGTCCTCCAAAACCACTTGCTTCACATATTTAATCGAATCCTATGCATAGTATTAAAAAATAGTATACAAAAAGTTATATACGCTATAATCAAAATAAATTGAATAGATAAAACTTTGAAGCTCGAGTTTTAATTACCTGTTTGGTCCCTTCAACAGAAGAAGGACGACCCCATCTCTCAGGGTCCCAAAGTATGGAACTATTGAAAGCAAAGCTTGATATATGAACCGGAGGCTTTGTCTCTGTCTCATTATTAATTTTTCTCAAATGCCACCCCAATACTTGTGAAGATTCACAAACCGGCCCCTCTACTATCACTCGTTTCCTATTAGCTGATAGCAACGCCATTGGCCAAGTTCCAAATACCCTGCCAAAGTTAATAGTTACAAAAAATGATTAAAGCAATAATAGTTGTTACAAAAAAAAAAAAAAAATACAATAATAGTTAGACATAACACTTCATTTAGTTTTACATACTCAATATCTCTAATCTCGTTGAAAAAATCAAGATCATAGATGTTGTTGAGCCCCGCGAAATGAACTATCCCGCTTAGTTTGTGATGCTCAATATGTCTCAACGCTAGGTTTCTCTGATGATCAAGCTCTGATTCCAAGCTTGTGAAGCTCTCCTTGAAGACTATACGTCTATACATTAAACCAGTCTTTCTTAACATCGTAGATGAAGAGTTTACGTCAGCTTCCGAGTGTTTCTCCACGACTATCCACAGTAAAGGAGGTGGAACTAGCCTCAAAGTATTAGCCATTCTCCTTAGAAGAACGTTTTTGTAGCGATCTTTTGTTATTACTGGAGTTACAACAATCACTAGCCTTCTTGGTGTCACTTCGTCTTCTGTCTCGGAGAGCGATCTGTTTTCTGCTTCAGCTTCTTGTGACTTCGAAGGAGCAGGGGCTTGGACTTTGGAATTGATCAAGGCTTTATCAACTAGAGAATTGGGTGTATAGGTAGCGTTTTCAAATGGTTGGGGAGGAATCTGAGATTTGGAGGTAGTAGAGGGGGTGGTTTCGAAATTAGAGAAAAGTGAGGCCTTACCAGCAGGAGCAAAGCCAGTGAAGAAACCCATTACAAAACATAGAGAGAAATGGATCACAGCTTTCTTCCATACTTGAGTTTTCTTCTTTGATCTTTCCAGAGATCCCATCAGGACCCAACCTTCCGTTTTAAAAAGAGTATTAGTTGAGTGATTTTCCTAGTTATTTTTGGGAAGAACAATGCTTCATGAAGAGTATGATATATAAGATTTTTTTGACAATTGTATAGTTTTTGTCTTTATATTTTTGGTGTGTGATTGAAACCTGTGAGCTACGGTGATAGTATTTGATGTTTGATGATTGCTTGTGTTGGTTGTGTTCTGCAACAACCAGTTGTTAGGATTGTAACTCATTAGCTGAAACAAAAGAAAATCATTGCTAGTATAGCAAATATATTAAAATAAAAACTTTGCTTACTAATGAATCTTAATGCTACTAACTCTTATTGTAGTGGTTGCGATGATATGGTTATGATCAAAATAGGAACTTGTCATTTTGTAAGATATATAGATAAATTTTTATTAGCGGTTTCTTGCCTATATTATAATGTGTATCAGACTAGCATGCCTTGGGCCAATCTTGGTTTGCCATTAGTGTAAGAATGTTGTGATGGGCCAAGACGATATACTCTATATTCTAAAGTAACAATCTTCTTTCATTTTGAAATTTATTTTAGCATTATTTTATGAACTCTTGATCAGAGTACATAATATAGAAGATACTCTTTAAGAAGTGATGAAATTCAAAAAATTGTAAGGAGAAGTCCAATATCAGAATTTTTATAGTTCACGTGCATAGCACACTACTTTGATTATAAGCATGTAATTATGGTTAATATAACGTTCTTTAGCGAAAAAAATTAAAAACCATTTGTGGCGTTATATCATGACATTCAAATACATAATACAAATATGCCATTGTCATTAATACAATGCCACTATAGAATCATGTCAATAGCTTTTTTCAATTTCATTGAAACAACTTTTAGTAGGCAAAGGAAAGCAGCAGCCTAATCCAGGAGAACTGGGTGAGCAAGTTGTTTGCAGTCATCGAAGGAGAAATAAGGGACGTTCATAATACTTTAGCAAATACATTTCGCAAGTTTCTTCTCATTTTTGAAAATTTTCACAGTCGGCATGTAATTGTGATTCTATATAATGTACCATGTTTTTCTAATACGGTAAGACGGGTAAATTGTCGCCGTAGTTGAGAGTAACACAAAGATGAGGAAAGAGAATGAACATAAAAAGAATGAAAACGAGAATAAATGTTTAACCTACTCAAAACTATTGAGATAATTTACACTATATTTAGTTGAATTCAGCTGAAAGTTAGCTGAAATATTTTTCAATCTGATTGGTAAAGGACTATCCAGGGAGCCAGGTAATCATTTCAATGGGGTCAATTACATAACAAATATAAATTATATTGGGTCAATATGCTAAATTTCTAACATTTTCAGTTTTTTTTTGAAAAATACAAGTAAATTTTTTTGTATATGTAAATCCACCCATAAAAGTCGCGATGACTCATTCACTAGGGGAAAATACTATTTCAACTTTCTGTGCTCTTAATTACTTAAAAAGAGTGTCAGGACATTGATTTTGAACTAAAAGCAAGATGTTCCGAAAAGTGAATCCAATAAGAAATCTTAACAAGTAACTCGAGAGCATACAGACAAAAAGTACAGCATTTTATTGTAAGAAAAGTATTAGCCGTGCAGAACCATCGATTTTTGTATAAAAAGATCCTGGCCGTCAACTTTCCCAAACCAAACGTGTGAACAAAAAAATATTATTAAAAAATGCACAAGCTTCGATCTGAAGTTCTGAACCATATAGGGACCCGAGAAGAGAACACCAACAAAAAAAAAAAGAGTGAGAGCTTCAAAAAAAAACTTTAGTCGACAAGAAGATGAGTTTTTCTTCAGGACCCGTTTCGAGTCCGGGTCGAACCGAAAACCCGCCTCTACTTATGCGGTTTTTACGGACCAACGCCGGAAGCAGAAGCAGACATCGTTCCCGTTCTCGTTCCCGTTCCAAAAGACCTATATTTTTCCGGCGCAAAAACGCGACGGAGACACAAGAACCGTCTTCACCTAAGGTCACATGCATGGGTCAAGTAAGGATAAACCGGTCGAAGAAACCCAAACCCGGAACTAACCGGGTCGCCGGAGGTCACTTGCATGGTGGTGCAACGGAAAGCCGCCGGCGTCGACGGTGTGGATGGGTCAAGAACGCGTTTTCCTGCCACCCTTTCTCCGGGAAACTAAAACCGACTTGCTTTAGCCCTGCTTGGCGCAAGTGGAAGTCGTTTACTAATGTTAGTTTCTCGAGAAAGTCAGAGAAGAGATCAGCTTCGTCGAGGAGTGAGCCTATCTTCTTCAGCCGCTCCACGGTGGAGCCAGAGGAGGTTCGAAAGAAAGAACGTAAACAAGAAGAGGATGAAGCAGATTCAGATAAGTCATTCCCAGCTACGCCGCCGAGAAACGCTTTCTTACTAACTCGATGCAGATCTGCACCGTATAGATCTCCTTCATTGGGTGGTGATAACTTCTTGGAACAAGAAGAAGAAGAGACAAAGGAATCTCACTTCCAACGACATGGTAATGACATCATTGCATCGCCGGAAAATGTGTCGGTTTCGAGTGTTACGGAAGAAGTGAAACGGTGCGTTTTGGGATCGCCACGACGACAGTGTATGGTACTCACGCGCTGTAAGTCGGAGCCTGCGAGGCTCGGTGAAAAACTTGTACCCGAGAACCGAAGGTTGGGTTATACGTAATGGGTTTTACATTTTTTTTTTTCTTTTTTACTGTACTTTCTTGATACATTTCAATTCTTTGTTGGATTTTTTTACTTTGGAAAAGTTTCGCTGAAGTTTAGGGCATTAAAAGTTTTCTTTACCCTAGAGAATCTTGTGGTTCCCTGCAGTCGATGTAATATTTTTCTAGTGTTCTATTTATGACATGTAACTAAACAAATAATTTAGTTCGTACAATGATATAGAATTATTTTTGTGTTATGATTATAGTTTTGTATTTTTAGAATCCTAGATCTCTATGAGCATCTTTATGTTTTTTTTTCCATACATGGTGTAATACATTTGTGAAATACAAAACCGGGATATTCCAAACCTCCAAAGACAGGAAAAGCTTTGAAGACTAACATTAGAAACAAACTGATTTACTTCAGACCAGATAAAGAATAGCAAAACTGAATAGCTCACAATAAAAGTCTAAAACAATGACAATTCACAGAAGCAATCCTTGCATAATCTATTAACGAAAAGAGAGATGGAAAAAAACTTATTATATTGCTTCTATATATCCACAGTCTTCTAGACATAGTGAGCTACAAGAAAATAAATGAATCCAATCTAACCAATAAAGGAATATTTAACAGCTACAACAACGAGACATCAAAAAGCGCAGACATAAAATGCAGCCGGACAGTGATACAAGCTCAGGACTATCACAAAAGCAAAGCTTGATTGATTTGAAGCAAGGGTGGCCAAAAGTTTTTGAGTTACTGAAACCAAATGAGCCCAGTGATTTTTGGGATGAGTGAGATGAAGAGTGGATCAATGTGTACCCTACAATTTTTGTAGACTTGTAGTAAAAACATGTTTCTTAAGGTAATAATTAGGTACAAGTCTCAAACTAAGTAAAGAGAGGAGAAGTTTTATTTCATGGTGGATGAATTAAATAGGGGGGGGGTTAATAAAGTTACAAAATTAAAGAAGAACATTACAGCTTCTTAAAACAAAAAAAAAAACATAAAACTCGGCTTAAGAGAAAAAATACAAAGAGAGAAGATTTTGGAAATAGCCAAGATAGAGTTTATATGAAAATAATTCAAATGACTCAACTTTAAGCAAGATGGTTCCAGTTAATTCAATCACTAAGACAACACCATATTAGTTTTGAAAGGAAACCCCTCAAAAAATGAAAAGATAAGGGAATACTGAAGATGCTCGAAAAACCCTGATTTTGGTCTTGAGCTGCATTTGGATAATTGACACTTGTGGATTGAAGAACTTTAGCGGCTTTAATTATATGTTTAAATCGTTCCAAATCTTATTACTTTTTCATTTTGTTATTTCAGAAGATGACCTATATATATTTAAGAAAAGTGACAAAACTAGTCTGAACCATTACAAAATCCAGTTGCTTATAGAAATAGTGAATGGGAATGTCAACATAAAAAGTGTTCTCTTTCATGCACATTAGACTAGCGTTGTTGTCCGAGTAGAGATTATACGTTAGGTTCGTTTGATATGTCTTGCTCCTCTTCATATCATGGAGGCTAACGTGAATCAAATGAAACTTATACGTTCAAGTGTTGAACCTTTCATAGATTTTTATCTGAAATTTAAGTACTTCTAACATTTTCTTTTCTGAAATGTGATGATAGTAAAAAGAGTTTAAATAGGCAAAAACAATTTGATTTCATTGATTGTTTTCCCCGAATACACAAACATACACATATCCCACAGTGAAGCCAAAAATTAGGAAAGAGAAAGGAATAAAACAGAGCATAGATTTTAAAACCAAAGTTGCCAATTTTGTACATACATAATAGCAATCATTTTGTAATTGCTATTTTGTTTTTGTGTGGCTAAATTTAAACGTTGGCCGCACTTCTGAATGACCCGAGGGACTTGGAACCAGAGGCCCTTAGGACGAATTGGTGATAAAATGCAGCTATCGCAGCTCCGATGAATGGTCCCACCCAGAAAATCCACTGTAATCAAATGAAGACCAAAAATATTAAGTTACTATTATCCCATTAAAAAAATATAAATACTTTAATTAGAACATACGTGGTCATCCCACGGCTTGGACTCGTTGTAGATAACCGCGGCTCCGAAACTCCTGGCCGGGTTAATTCCGGTTCCGGTGATTGGAATAGTGGCCAAGTGTACCATGAACACGGCAAACCCAATTGGAAGTGGCGCCAACACCTTTTATTTCATAATTCATAACCACAAATTAATAATTAGTTATATCATATGATCACTAAGTAACTGATGATAAATACTTACGGGAACGTGGGAGTCTCGTGCATTTCTTTTGGGATCTGTAGCTGAGAAGACGGTGTAGACAAGGACAAAGGTTCCAATGATCTCTGCTGCGAGTCCAGTCCCTGTGCTGTATCCATCGGCTAGAGAGTTTGCTCCTCCACCGTAACGGACGTAGTAAGCGCTTTGGAAAGCTTTGACGAACCCAACTCCACAAATAGCACCCAAACACTGAGCCACCATGTATAGCACCGCTCTAACCAACGATACCTTCCGTGCCAAGAACAACCCGAACGTCACCGCAGGGTTTATGTGCCCACCTTCACAAAGTTTTGGGGTCAATTTCAAATAAACAAAAAACTAAAGAGCACGTTTATTTTTTAAAGATCTGATAACCGATATGAACCGGACCGGTTTGTTATATTAATACCTGAGATACCGGCGGTGCAGTAGACAAGGATGAAGATCATGCCACCGAAAGCCCACGAGATACCAAGGATTCCGACACCTCCACACTCGTCTCCTCCGGCCTTAGTGTCAGAAGAAATCTTGTAGCCGATGACAGTCAAGACAGTGACATACAAGAAGAGGAGAGTGGCTACGAACTCGGCTATGACGGCTCTGTACAAAGACCACTTTGTCAGCTCCTCCGCATCGAAAAACGGAGTCGGCGGCGGATCTTCGTAGTCCCTCGCCGCGAATCCCTCTGCTCCTTCCACTTCTTTCGCCATTTGATATATCAAGAAAATGTGTTTTTGTGTTATTGTTCCTGGTTTGTGATTGTGGAGGGATAAGGAAGGTTTGTTTATATAGAGTGAGTTCTTTAGTGACTGCTCTTATTAATTTTATACATGTTAATAATAGTAAGATGTACGTATTATATTACAAATAATGTTTTCCATGTTAATAGTTTTGTATCCTATTATTAGTTTCAATAAAATGAATATAGAAATGTATGTGACGATTATGATTAGTTTTGTGGAAACTAGCTTCCACTAATTAATTACCTAGCAAGCTGTCATGATATACTATAATCTAAACCAATCTAATCATTGCTTCATGATTAACATATACCAGTATTGCGTAATACATCCCCCTTGGTTTTTTTTTTGAGTTTTATATGCATTAGTTAGCATATTACTGATTTTGATAATATATTTAAGTAGTATAAATAAATGTGTAAATCAGTATGTTATATTTCCATCTAAATTACTCTTTGTCATATCAAAAAATGTTTGGAAAGTTAACCGATGGTAGTTAGTTATATAGTTCTTGTTTTGTTGAGGAAAGTAGAGCTCAAGTTTATTTTTGGTTTCAAGTAATGTTGCTAATTTTCTTTTTCTGAAACTCTAATGCTACTAATCTTTTACACTTAAACTAAATTATTTGAGATTTGGATAATGTAAAAGAATGGTTGTGGAGCTATTACGAACAGCGACCTCTTAATTCTTAAATTTATGGTAGATAATGGAGTTTAATGGTTAAATTAACTTAGCCTCGCCGCCCCACACCAAAACGTAGCTTTCATTTGGACCGACGCTAATATACTATATGCGGCTATATTTTCTTTTCCTCTTGTCCATATGTCATGAGCCTTGTCCTCCCCCTAGAATAATATTAGACTGTCACTCTTTTACACATAAAAATAGTATATAAATCTTATCAATTTGGAGATAGCTAGATAAGATTGATTAAGGGTAACTATTCTAATTAAGTCTATCCTACCGTGTTTTAATCGGGATTTTTAATCTTGGATCTACAATACTCTCTTGAAAAGCGAAACAGCCACATATAAAGCATAATATTTTATAATAATATATATTTAACCTAACCTAACATTACAAAAACATAATTATTACATGAGCAGGATAGAAGGGACGGCGTCGTTTTAGTGGTTCTGTTTCCACTAAGTTCGAAATCTAATGGAACTGGGGTAGGTGACGTGGAAGGTGGGGTTCACTGGGCAATGGGAAACCGTCCAAAAGCTCCGACAATTACATCGGCACCGTTCGATTAACTCCAACTCTGTTCAGCCGTTGGTTCCACTCAACCACTCTTATCGTGCCACGTAGTGAGACCCACAAGCCGTCAACAATCATTTCCTATCACTCTCTCTATCCTCAATTCCAGTTGCAATTCTCTTACGTCCAATATATATGCATATGTATTGTATGTCTTGCCGTAAGAAAAATAATTATATTAATTCAGAAATTATTTATTGAAATTGAAAAAAAAACTTAAATGTGGACACAGACAAAAGGAATGTGGCGTATTGTGGTGCTCGTGGCTATTATTTTGCCATGTCACACTAACCTTATCGTTTTAGCGACGCCCCTCTGCTTTTATTGGACGAAAGGTAATAACAAATAAGTACAGTGATTTACGCGTATGTGAATATACTACATTACATATGATATAAGTGAATGCATCATAGAGTCATAATTAATTGATGTAGTGTTCTATGACAAAGTTTACACTAGTTGGTATTTTTATGTATACATTCTACAGCTTATTACACAAATAGTTTAGTTTCAAACGAGATGTTTATGCGTTATTACACACAAAAAAAATCAAGATTAAGTTTCATTTCTATATTAAAAATATTCGATTGAGGTATATTTACTAACCTAAGCATGAAAAAGATGCAAAAGTGATCCAGAATGTGCTAGAAACGGTAGGAACACACACGAATATTGTGACACGATGGAGACAAATACTTTTCATGCTTACAAATGATATTAATATTTGTCAAAAAATTTAAAGCAACTATGCAATTATGAATTGTGGGCACAGCTTACAGATAAGCTATGTTTGTCTAATTATATGCATTTTGTAATTATATATCGCTATTGTTTATGTTCTCTTGAACATTGCTCACGTTTTATTGGTTATTGATTGGGTTGTCAACGGTCGCATTTTAATCAAATTTAATGACGTGACTATGGGACGTTGATCTCTCAGTAGCAATAATGGAGCTATTTGGAAATTCATTATTTCTGGTCTTTTAATCGAGCTTTTTAATTTTGGATAAGAGATATAAAAGCCGTTTCTTAACTGAAAAGTGTAAAAAAAAAATGTCAAATCATGAATTAAAAAAAAATGTCAAATCAGGAAAATAATGCCCTTGTTATATGAGAAAGATGTAATTTATTTCATGTTTTCAATGTGACCAGGATAACCACACAAGCTTGGTGGATTAATAAGGATTAATAAGATGAGTTTGAAAAAGTGGTAAGTACTCCATTGGAAATCATCATTTCATATATACTCATACTCATTTGTGTAGACATACATTTGTGTAGACATACGATATGAATATCTAATTTTTACTGATAAACAAATTCTCTCAAAAAATTAATTAATTGGGTCTCGATCTACAAGATATTTATGTGTTACCAAGAAGAAAGTTAAACAAACTATACGTTACTTGCAAATATGGAATTAGCTAATATAATTTTATGCAGATTCATCCACTCTATGGGCTCAAATTACAATTCAGATTAATGTGAATACCGATGATTAAATCCAGAAAGATTATTACTATTTTCGTCACTAAATAGTCAAGGTCAATTTTACTACCAAAAATGCAGAGCCTCCAATAGAAAGAAATTACCAACATTCATTTCCTTACAAAAAAAAATCATCTGAAATAACATTTGAAATGTGTTAATAAAAAAGTGTCAGATAAACGCACAGTAGCACAAAGCAAGAACTCACTCTATATAAAGAACCCTTTGCTCTAAGCTTATTCTCACAACCAGAGACAGAAGTAAAACAGTCTCTGCAGAAACATTCATTACATATAACAATCCTATATGGCGAAAGAAGTGGAAGGAGCAGAGGGATTCGCGGCGAGGGACTACGAAGATCCGCCGCCGACTCCGTTTTTCGATGCGGAGGAGCTGACAAAGTGGTCTTTGTACAGAGCCGTCATAGCCGAGTTCGTAGCCACTCTCCTCTTCTTGTATGTCACTGTTTTGACTGTCATCGGCTACAAGATTTCCTCCGACACTAAGGCCGGAGGTGACGAGTGTGGAGGCGTGGGAATCCTTGGCATCTCGTGGGCTTTCGGTGGCATGATCTTCATTCTTGTCTACTGCACCGCCGGTATCTCAGGTATTAATATAACAAACCGCTCCGGTTCATATCGGTTATCAGATCTTTTAAAAATAAACGTGCTCTTTGGTTTTTTGTTTATTTGATATTGACCCCCAAAACTTTATGAAGGTGGTCATATAAACCCTGCGGTGACGTTCGGCTTGTTCTTGGCACGGAAGGTATCGTTAGTTAGAGCGGTGCTATACATGGTGGCTCAGTGTTTGGGTGCTATTTGTGGAGTTGGTTTCGTCAAAGCCTTCCAAAGCGCTTACTACGTCCGTTACGGTGGAGGAGCAAACTCTCTAGCCGATGGATACAGCACAGGGACCGGACTCGCAGCAGAGATCATTGGAACCTTTGTCCTTGTCTACACTGTCTTCTCCGCTACAGATCCCAAAAGAAATGCACGAGACTCCCACGTTCCCGTAAGTATTTATCATCAGTTACAAGATATACTACTTAGTGATCATATGATATAACTAATTATTAATTTGTGGTTATGAATTATGAAATAAAAGGTGTTGGCGCCACTTCCAATTGGGTTTGCCGTCTTCATGGTACACTTAGCCACTATTCCAATCACTGGAACCGGAATTAACCCGGCTAGGAGTTTTGGAGCTGCGGTTATCTACAACGAGTCCAAGCCGTGGGATGACCACGTATGTTTCTTCTATCTATTTTAATAAAACTAATCATTACTAATAGTTAATGGGAAAGTAGTAACTTGATATTTTTGGTCTCATTTGATTACAGTGGATATTCTGGGTGGGACCATTCATTGGAGCTGCGATTGCTGCATTTTATCACCAATTTGTTCTAAGAGCTTCTGGTTCCAAATCACTCGGATCCTTCAGAAGTGCTGCCAACGTTTGAGTTTAGCCACACAAAAAAACAAAAACAAAAAGTGGTTACTGTTATGTATAAATTGGGCACGTGATTTTAAAATGTGTCCTCTTATGTCTTGTTTTCTTCCTCTGCTTCTATTTGTATGGATTCCGGTTTGAGTGTTTTGCGTTTCAATGTCAAGATTGTTTATTGAGAAACAAAAAGTTGACCACATTGTTTTGCTTATTGATTGATCCTTCTCCTCTAAAAATGTGTAAATTGTACATCAATCACTCAGAAATGAATCTTCAAATCTAATGAAGAAGATAACATAAAATAAGAAAAAGACCCTAAATTGTTATTCATCTGACTTTGATTTGAGGCCATAACTCATCAATTTAGGGAATGTAGATGAAGTTGCAGTGAAACAAAACAAGCATTGACTTTGTTACTCTCGTGTCTAATATACTACATGTCAATTCAAAACTACATCAAAGTTTGCACACGGTTCACTAGACATGCCAAGGCTAATCAGTCTATAGTTTAGTCACCAATACCTAATCACTTTATGCATAATCTTGAATAAAGAACTTTTGTGTAGAAAGTGATCACACCATCTAATGAACATATGACACATTCCACCCATTTCGATTTAAAAGTGCTCATCCAAGTACCAAAGCATAGCATAAGACTGAGATTAAATAAGATAATTGTTTTTAATTGAAATATTGAAGTTTAACATTTCTTAGTTCTCAGGAACTTCGACCTCACTCTCTTGCAACATGCTTGCTTCACTCCGGTTATGAGAAGGGGATAACAAGATGGCTTGAAACAAGATAAAGATAAGATTAGGAGCTTTTGAGTTTCTTTTTCAATACAAATTTTGATTTAATAACGTGTAAATGTAAAAACAATTTTTTGGTTGAATTAATTTACCATTCTTTTTTTTTTTTTTTTTTTGTCATGTATGAGAAAGTCAGACCAAGAACGCAGTGTGTTCTTTAATACTAAGATTTTCTCGATGTAATAATATATGTGTTCAAAGTATTGGCTAATTCGAAGGATAATTATACTCCACCCTTTATTTACATTATACTAGGAAAGATAGATAGACTAGATTCCTCTGAACTTTATCTTCTGTATGCTAATTAGAAGCTTGCTAAGGACCAGAAGTTGAGAATAAAGGAAGGAGACACAGCAAACCAGCTGATGAAGGCCATTGCTACAGCCGTCTCGAACCTTGTGCAGTGGTTGACGTTACATTTATCAAGATCGTTGATGAGTACGGTTATGCCAGCAGACGCAGAAGCAGCTGCAAAAGTAAGTGTGGATGTGATCTGCAACAACAAAACAATGTTGAGATGACAAAGATGGTCAGTCATAGTTAACTTAAAACATAAACAGCGGTGTGTACTTGAAGGGTACTTACTCCATCTCCAACTGTGAAACATCGAACAATCAAGTGATTCCGGAGGCTTCTTCTCACAAGAAGAGCATAAGCATCGATGATAAACAGAGTCAAGCTCCAAAGGCTTTGCAAGCTAACCGCAAGAACCAAGCAACTGTAATACATGAGAGTTGTTATGTTATAAAACATGTTTTTGTCACATTCTAATTGTCTTAAACCAAAATTGAGCAAAAAAACATCAATTAGATGAGCAAAAGACCCTAATTTCGATAGAATTACTTCAAATCATCACTAAAGGCTCTTAACTTTTTTTCAGAATCTCAAATCAGACTTGAGGGATGTAGAGAATCGATACCAAAAAGCGGTGGCGGAGCGGTAGTCGGAGGTGGTGAGCATGACGGAGACGGAGATGAGAGCGGGGACGAATTGAGAGAGGCGGAGGATGAGGCCGCCGGTGGTTCCGGGCATGCCCTGAACATCTTTCATCCTCGCTGGTGGTCTGTTGTTAGCGGGCGGAGATACCGGAATTGTATCCACCGGGTGAACCGCCGGTCGGCTCACGTTCATCATACGCCGACTGACGCAACAGTCCAACAACACACCCTATAAAGTGATACTCGACTGACTACTTCTGTCTGAAACTCGAATAAGTTTGGTGGACTTGTCATAGTAAAATATATTTACTCTCTTTTTTTGGGATTGGGTGGTCAAAAGAAAAATATATTTATGTGTTATGTATAAATATATTTTTATACATTAAAGTATTACTATATACTTCAACGCTTGAAATAAAATCATATTTTGGATTTTTTCGTTTGATTTTTTTGGTTAGAACATCTCCAACTTATTGCTAATTTGATTTATATAATTGCATTTAGAGGTAAATTACTTTAGTTCACTTTTATTTCTTTTTTATAATATAAATTGTTTTTTGTTTTTTCTTTATTTATAAGGAAATAAATAGTATTTTAACTCTATATTTTAGAGATTTAAATTTTATAGATTTCTATTTTATAAAAAAATATTGGAGTGTATTTCACATTTACTATAGAATTGTTTTATTTTAGAAGTAAAAATATCAAAATAATTGATGCTGGTATTATAGTTTTGATAATTGACTATACAAAAAGAAATATTTGAGACAAAAGTGTGAACCTTTTGTTGTTGTTTCGCCACAGAACAGAGTTGGGTGATATTACAGAATCAATAGACATTTAGTTTGGAGTTAAAAAAAGACATCAACTAATAATTTACACAAAATAATTCCTCCGTAGTGGAAATATTTTTTTACTTTTCCCCAACTAATCAGAATCTATTCCTTGCCCTTTTTAGTAAGGTTGAAATCTTGGAAATCTCCGACATTTTCATTATCTATAATATAAAATATTTTAAATAGTTATATAGATAGATATATTAGATCTTGATCTTGATCATTCTTCAATCCGTTCCATCTCCCAACAAAGCTTAGACGCAACACTTTCATGGCAAGGTGCGTATTCCTGCAACAAGGACAATAATGTATGATGAGATTATGCAGAAATTCAGAAACAATTCATCTTTACTTTTATAATTTACCTCTAGCTTTTTCACAAGCTCTTTAGCAGTAGGAGCAGAGACGATGATCTCACGAGCAGTCGTGCTGATGAATCCTTCTTCAACGGCTTTATCGATGAATGAGAGCAGAGAGTTGTAGTATCCATCAACATTGAGCAAACCCACCTACAGAACATTTTCTTTTTATTATGATTTTGAGTTCTTGAATTTTTTGTTTTTTTTGAAAATCTGAGATAGTGTGTTTTTACCGGCTTTTCGTGTATTCCAAGTTGAGCCCAAGTTATGACTTCAAGCAATTCTTCAAGGGTTCCATAGCCACCTGTAAATTTCACACAAAATCTTTTACATTTGATTTTTTTATTTGTAAGAGTAGATTAATCTGCTAATAATATTAGCCTAATATGTTATGGTCAAGACAAGTCAATAAGTATGTCATGTACAAGAGGAAACCAAATAACAGACTCTTTCTCCACTTTGTTACAGTTTGTACTATGGTATGAATATGATTACAAAAGCAGGATCTTGAAAGAACTTGACTTTCCATTAATGATTTCAGATTCAGTGTGGGCAAAAAATGCTATTTGTGGGACTGTTTCAGGTTTTGTCTCTTAACTTGAAATGGGTAAGAAGAAAACTTTGGTCACGGTAAGATTACACAACTACACAAGCTATACAGAGCGTACCCCCTAAGTTTAAAAAGCAGAGCAATAAACAAAGTAAAGCGAAGAGAAAACAAAAAGGTCTAATTTTAAGTGCCAGATGTTGATGGGTCAAGGCCCTTTATCTTAGACTCTGGTGACATTATTTTACATTTTCTATATTAAAATAAAGAAGCATTTCACAGTAGCTTTCACACTGCAGCTTGACCAATAAATCATGTTTTTACAAAATTCTTTTCTTCTTTCTTTTGCTAAATCAGTCCAAAAATAATTCATGACCAAATATTCCTTCTTTTAAACTTTGATTTCCCATTTATTAAGATGATAATAATACCTAAAATGGTGTGTTTTAAGGTTCCTTGTGTAACTAGAGTTTGACTAGTTTCTCCTTATCATCATTACTTTGTTTGAAAGAAAAGCAAAGTTCAATAGTTATATAAATAAAAATGAAAAATTATGATGAATTTTGGGTGGATGGGGTTAAAACAAAACCTGGTAAGGCAATAAAAGCATCAGAGTGCTTAGCCATCTCAGCTTTCCTTTGGTGCATATCTGCAACTGCCCTTACTTCTCCTACTGTTTCACCAGTCAACTGGAAAGAGCATCCACCAATTTTTTAAATAAAAGGAAGTAATAATTAAAAGCAGTTAAAGGGAGAAAGCAACTTTGGACTCTTCTACAGGCAAAAGCAATGATGGCAATGCAAGTAGTCGTAATATTTAGATGTTTTTGAAATCTCCTACATTTTTTCACATAACCCTAATCTAGGTAACAACCACTTTTAATCATTTTCTTGATATATCTTTTAGTTAAATTAAGGCCGAAAATGAAGATATTTGTATTTAGGATAGCTAAAGGAAAAGAAGATGAGGCAAAAAAGAGAAACTACAAATAATCATGATCAAAATGGAGAAAAGTAATTATAAGTAGGGAGAAGAGTAAAATCTAAGCAAAGATTGGATAAGTGGAGATTAAAATGAGGTTGAATTGGGATTTGGAGAAAAGAAAACAGAACTTAAAGATAAATTAATAAACAAATAGCAATGTTTATTCAAAAAAAGAAACTAGAGAAGTTACCTCTCTAGGCATGAGGGTCTTGGGAATAATTCTGTAGAGTGACAACAAGATGACAAAAAGAGGTTGAATTAGAAGTAATCAACAAGATTACCCAACAGTTTTCTTCCGAGAGAAACTTACTAATAACAGTTTAAACAGAGTCAATAGTTTAAGTGATTTGACTAGAGAAAAATAGTTACCCAATAACATGACGACCACCATCATGAACAGCTTGTGAAACCAAACCCATCAATCCTATACTCCCACCTCCATAGACTAGATCAATATTCCTTGAAACCTGCAGAACAAAAAGAACAGAGTTATACATGAAGCCTAGATTTGGTAGCAAATAACTAGAAGGAAAAAGATTTTTTTTTTTTTTTTTTAAGTTTTGAGATTCAGACCCATTTAACAAAACAGCAACCAGAATATCCTAAAGTTATTATCATTTGGCACGTTTCAAAGAAGAAAGCAAAAATGCTCTGCATTTGCAAAAGTTACACAAACACACTTCCAAAAGTCTTGTGAATATGTTTTATCAAAGCTCAAAAAGAATGTAGTTTTGCAGAACATAATGAAAACAAAGAAGTACACCATCTTATCTCATATCCACAAGCAGAAAAAATAAAATAAAATAAGTTGAAGTTCATGTAATACCAGTTCGTTGCCGAGCTCAACGGCAGCATCTTGGTAACTACTTTTCTTGCCTTGGCTGCTTCCACAGAAGACACAGATTCTTTTGAACCTTGACATTTGCATCTTTTCAGCTTTGATCTCCATTGATTCTGATCAAAAAAGCCTTTGAAAAATCTACTTTGTCTGGAAAGAAAAAAGGTAAACAGTTTTAAGATTTCTTTGAGCACAAGAATCTAAGAAACCTTATTGAAATCTTTAGCTCTCTTTTTTTGGGGCGTTGTAGACTTGTAGTGTATCTTTACCACTAATGCGTCCTGGCTCAAGGCTTCATTGTTATATAGTGCGTCTTCTCGTCATGGTGGTCACCGATTTAATTTATTTTTATCATTTAATTAATATTTTAATTAGGTATTAGTACGACATTCAAACTACAATCTTAATTATAATTATTATTTCTTTAAGTACAAAAATATTTAAACCATTTACCTAAAATAGAAAAATATATATAACAAAAAAATTAGAGAAATTCCCTTAGATAGCTAATTTTAGTTTGTTTCTCACAAAAATAGTTTTTAAGGAAGAAAATGATCAAAATATTTTTTTAGAAGCTAAAAAATGTATTTATATGTATTTATACCCCTAAGGTTAACTAATTTGGACTTTAGGGTTTAGAGTTAATGGGTGGGTTTGGGGTTAGGGTTTCAAATATTTTTTAAAAAATAAAAAATAATCAAAATTTCAAAAAAAAAAATCTATTTTGGTCATTTTATTTTTTGAGAGTTATTTTTGTGACAAAAACTTAAAAGAGGCTATTTAAGAGAATTGCCCAAAAATTTATGAAGATTTACCATATTCGTGGAAAAGAAAAGATACAATATTTTAAAAATATTCTTTTTATTTATATCAATCTAAAAAAAATATATGTTATGGTCTTCACACGTGAGAGATTAAAGCACGCGCGTCTTTCATAACCCGCACATACAGCTCATGTTGGCACGCCTGACCAAAATCTTTACTTGTGTTAATTTTCAACAAACTGGTTTTCCTTTCCAAAATATAAATAAGACTCGTCAAACAATAAAAGTATATATATATTATAGTACCAAAAACCTTCGTTATCGTCGTAAAACAAGCTTATTAATTTCCACCCTATTAGATAAGAGGTTGTGTAAATGACGGTACGAGTGTTATGAGTCATAAGTTTCGTGTCATTCAATATTAACGGGCTTAGTCATAAGTTTAGGTATTCGTAAAGTACATATTAGATCACTTATGACTCTATCCGTTAAATCGTCGATATTGAATGACACGAAACGGACGGAGTTCGATCGTGATTAGTTTAGGTATTTTGACATCAATCTCCATTGAGTTGTTGTATGCACACATGTTACGTTTGGTAAGTGTGACCTGTGACTCAATTTCAGGTGAACACATTCTTGAGATATGCAATAAAATACATTATCGAGGTTAATGGAGGGTTACTACTTGAACTTCTTGCATGAGATCCTATTCTTCTAATTTACAATATCCGAGGATAGATTTTGATTTGGTCATCAGTTAAGAGAGACATATCACTATTTGAAGATATAATCACATGTTGTATTTAGTTGTTCTTTTATTGTATATTTTGGTGATTCACCTAAAGTTTGAAAGTGGGTTAAACCCGTCTTGATTGATCTGCCAATATGTGGGTTGTGTAATTCGAAAAAAAAAAAAATCTGACATATAACTTGGAAAAACAAAATTTTAAATCCACATATGTCTCACCAAAATTTGCGGGTAACCCATATGACCTATGATATTATTAAATATAATAATATATATTAATTAATTCTTTTAAAAATAATAATATAAATTTATAATTTATAATTAAAATTAAAATTATATATTTATAATTAAAATAACATGAATATTTTATATATTTTAAAATTAAACTTTAAAAAATAAATATGGGGATTAACATGTATCCATAAATCAATTTTGGTCGATTCACACTTACCCCACTTAAAATTAGTTCAACCAACATCCATAACTCAATTTTTTAAATCATTCAATCTGCATCTGCTTCGCGGCGCGTCAAACAGGTCTTGCATATTTGATTAAAATTCCCAACCCTAAATTCACCTTATTGTATAAGACTTTTCATTAAGGTTTATGTTTGTATATAGGCAAAGTGATAAGGTTGAATCAATAGGGAAACCACTTAATAATTCTTAAGTTTTCTTAATAACTTCTGTACCTATATCTGATCTAAGTAGAATTAGATTATTAGAATTGATTAAATGATAAAGCTTCCTCACTTTTTCCCTTTATCAAGAATAGGACAAATAATTCATTTTCTGTAAAAAATAGGACCAGAAAATGGACAGCTTAAATCTGGATTCCGGACAGTGTAAGATGGGTACAAACGTTATTTACTGATACTCATGCACAAATATATGAAAAATGACCAAAAATAACCAATACAAGGAAAACCCACTAATATAATTTAAAGGGAACCATGTAAATGTTATGGGTACCCCAATACATATTTACACATATCTCCATTATTTATTAGGATATATATAGAATAGAGAAGTTAATGGATGATGATGTCTGGGATATGGAGCAATGTGCCATTGATGATTGAAATAAGAAACACAATGTGAGTTATGGCTTTTATTACCAATGTATCCCAATTCACCCTCCCTATGTAGACAACTTTCTTCTTGTTCTTTGCATAGGAAACATTTATTCTATTTTCTATTCCTCTCTATTCATTTTAACCTTTTGTAAATTTTATGAAAATATAGTTTTTAGCTTCTCCCCATCTTCTTGTGTAACTAAGTTGTCGTTCTGATTCGGCTTGGTATTATTGATCCATATAATAGTGTACGCCTTAGATGGATCATCCATTTGTTTTTAATAGTTATTTTATTCTTGTTGCATTTTGAAATAAAGAAATCATTCAATTCATCAGTTCAATTTTCTAAAGTTTTGTATTTTCTTAGAAATAAATAAATTTAAAACAACAAGAAATACAGTTCTTTGTTATATATTTTATTTTTACTGGAATTCTAGTTTTAATGAATATAATTTTCGTTAAAAAATAATAATAATAAAACCTAAAAGGTGATAGCATAAACTAATGAAAAATACTAGCTTCATACAAAACCTATATCATAACTCCATTAAATTGCTAGCTTGGAATGACAGTAACACCCACACTCCTATATAGTTATACTTCATTGTAAGCAGACACTTTACAATATAATTAAGATCATCTTTACTTGTTTATAATAGGTGTATAAGCGTGTTGCGTGTGAGTATTTAACTAAGAAAAACAAAATATTAATTGCAATCCCAAGATCTGAGTAGATGCTGCCCATTCCTTCTATGTAGGGTTTTGAGATTATAAACAAATAAGTAAGTTTGTAAATTAATGTGTACTACTATCTGCATGCTTGCATGCGCATTTATCTTCTTCTCTAGTTTCCCTCCACATTCTTCTTGACCTCTGACCCAATTTTATTCTATAATAATAACCATGACGATGGTAGTGATATCACAATTTCAGTAGATAATACTTGCAGTCTAGTTATATTGAAAGGTTATATATGAAAATGGGTACATGATGTTCCATACTCGAATGTTTTTGATAAATATGCACAGAAAAAGATAACTTTTAAAAGTGGATATTTGAAATACAAATTATCTTTTTGAACAAAAAGGTTAATATTTGTCTTGAATCGATTTTTACATGATGATGTCAAAGACTTACATAGTAACATAGCATTAACGAACACCTAACGGAATTTCAAATCACTTCAAAAGTGTATTGATTATTTTTGTAAAGAAAGCATTATATGTCATAGAAGTAGTTCACAAATAAAGTATTTTTGAATGTTCACCTTTTGTAATTAGAAAAGGTGAACACTTTTGAATTTCTTTGGAGATTCAGTTAAATATATAGTTTCGTAAAGTTCCGAAAGCTGAAACTTTGATAAATTCGGCGACATATTAATTTTTGTTGTTGGTGAAACATTGACCGTTCTATGATTACTTTCAGTTAACGTAATTCCTTCTTTCTTGTAACTTTGTTATAAAGCGAGTAAATTATTTTACCGACAAAGTGGATCGAAGGTATTAGTATAATACAAGCTCAACAATTTCTATACATTTGAAGAAAAGGTTTCACACTTTCTATCTGACAGAATATTCCTGTCTTGGTTAGAATATTCATCCTGATTACAAAAATAATTGCTTAACTTAATTTTATTTGTTGTAAAAAAAACTTGATTTTATTTAATATTTGATGGAAAAGGAAGATTTGTTTACCATATTAGTGTTTTGAGAAATACATATGAAAAATAGAACCATATATTTCAGCTATTTTTTTTTTGTAAAAAGGCTTTCATATTAAAAACTTAAAATAATACAAGGTAAGACAGAGTCTTAAAGTTTGATAAAATTTGCATGAAGCAGATTTCATGTCTGATTGAATCTCAACTTGAGAGAAAACTCCCAAAATGAGACTAGAATATCTAATACAACAGTGGAATACAATAACTAGTGTTAGGAGCCACGGCCGCGTCCGCCGCGTTTCCCTCTCCCGCGAATCGTCTTCCATTCCATATATTTCAGCTATTGCTCGAATAATTTTAATGGACCTCTCTAATGAATTTTCTATGGTTTATCGTAGGTAAACAAATATTTTGAGGTAAAAATATATTTTTAGTTGGTTGGTATATTTGTATTATTGAATATTCGATGCAAACGGCATATGTTATTTCGGAGGCACGTGAATTTTTTGTTGTTGAATGTCCATCGAATTATTTACCAACACAATTTTTGAACCGTGTTGGATAAAGCATAATGAAAATGATGTTGTACGTTTATCTATTGAGGATAGTTAAAAGGTGGACGTGAACGGATGATAGTGTCCTACTCTACTCTACAATATACATGCATGTGCATTGGAGTTTATGACCTATAGCTATCGTTATACGGGTTGATTGGTCGACCAAAAAAACTATAACGTTTTGGAGATTCAAAATATACATAATTCTTATATATAATTATGCAGTTTATTCTTTAAGTTACATAATTTCTTTTTTTTAAAAGGACAGACCACGTAGGAGACTATGATTACCCGGGTAAAAATCTTGAATGCATAAGACGTCAAACTTTTAAAGCTAACCATCAGCAAAGGTTGATATGATTCCGACAATATTTTTTAATTATGGCTTTTACGTGAAATTATTTACCGCTTTAAGTGAAAACAGAGCCCTCAAACTTGTTATTTTTTCCCCTACGGACCGACGTTAAATCCACAAATTAAGGAATTGAAGAAAAAGGAGACAACAAAACAAGAAAGAAAAGGAGAGAAAGAACATGGATTTGAACATGGTCAAAAGGGAGCCAGTCAGTGGTCACAAAGTGACAAATCCGTTGTGTGGTAGTTATCTTAAAGTGTCGGACAGTTAATACCGTTGTCAAATGTCTTATGTCGTTTTCACTTATCACTAATCAGTAATTAGTATTCCTTTCGTTATTTTAGATTTCTGCGCATATGGATTAAGAAAACATTTAATTTTACATTTTTTTTATAAAAAAATATTATTTTCCATACAACTAATAATATTTTAACTAATAAAAAATTAAACTCCAAAATAAAATTCATAAATTTTGTATTAAAATACAAAAACGACTCTTATTTTGTAACAATTTTTTTTTTCTCTTAATATGAAACGGAGAGAGTAACAGATTAAGTTACTATCCCATCAATCATTCTGTATTTTGGAAAAACAGTGCTAATTTGAAAACAGTTAGCATTACAGGCTGACATTCTGTTTTTTTTCCAAATAATTGTGCTAGATGTTCAAGATTTTTAGTGATAATTACTTTAATTTATAATAATATTAAAAGGTTTGTATACAATTCTAACAACGGTTATTTCCTTAAGTACCAAAAAAACAAACGACCATTTGTAATTTTTTTGTAGAACTTGTCACTCAATCAAACTTTGAATTTTCGTGATTTTAGGTTACAATCTTTTTATGTTTGTGTTTGCATTATAATTCTTAAACCACTAATTGGTATGAACATCTAGGTATGGGTTTAATAATGGACGGTGCATGGATCTGTCAAAACAATAGCGCCATACATATATATACACGAGACAAAAAGACATATTCGATGAATATATATGCCTGTAAACGTAATAGACTAATAGGTATGAGAAAGATATGTATACACGTACCTAAGGAGTTGATGAAGACAATATGAGGAAAAGAGCTAATTTGCAGGCAAGAAGAGTGGTGAAAGTATGATGAAGCCAAGAAGCACAGAGACATTCATTTGTGTTTTTCTTTTAAATTTTTGGGAATTAAATTTTATGTCCTTAGTTTCTGGGACATTATTTAACATTCATTTCAATTCCCTCAACCTTTCGGCCGTCTCTATACCCCATTTGTTTTACATTGTTTATTTTTTATTTTTTTTAAAAGAAGTTTATGAAGCTCATATTGAGCGCCTACTATTCCAAATATTTAGTTGGGCATGTTTACACCATGTGAATCACATAGTATAAGTTATAAACATTTTCATAAGATTTTGTTTTTTTGAAAGATTGGTCGTGTTATGCAATAAGTAACTATCAAAGTACAGTGAACTATTGCACGTCAAATCCTCTTTCTGAAATTGTAAATTAGATTTTATCTTTCCTTTTAATTTAGACATGAAACAGCTGAATTGACAAGACTTCGAAAATTATTGCGTCGACATAAGTTTACTATATATAATGTTCAAAATATATTTACTAAGAGGGTAATGGAATTAAATTAATATTAGGGCTGAGCATTTTATCCGTTAAATTTGATTCGATTTGTTATTCGTTTTGATTCGATCCGAAAATTTCGAATATCCGTAACCTTTCGAAGCAAAGCAAATACTAAAAATCGATATCCGTTAAAATCGAAGCAAATCACAAATATTAAAATTTTGGGAAGCGAATATCCGCTATGATCCGGCAATGTATAAATACATGTNAGTAACTATCAAAGTACAGTGAACTATTGCACGTCAAATCCTCTTTCTGAAATTGTAAATTAGATTTTATCTTTCCTTTTAATTTAGACATGAAACAGCTGAATTGACAAGACTTCGAAAATTATTGCGTCGACATAAGTTTACTATATATAATGTTCAAAATATATTTACTAAGAGGGTAATGGAATTAAATTAATATGATTTTAAGTTTGTAACGAAGGAGCAAAAAAAAAAGGAGCAAACGATGAACATGTTCATGTCCAATGTTTCGAGGGTTCATAAGTCAAATTAAGTGGGTCTTATTACGCTGACCAAATACAAAGCTATGACCCACCACCACATTACCCTGGTTCAAAGTCCTCTTTCTTGTTATCACAAAGATCATTGTTCAGAGTTGGTTAAAATATACAAGAAAAATGGATTAAGCAGTACATTAGTAAGTTCAGTACATGTGAAGCAACTTTTCTGGAGAATCTCCTCACTATGCAGACTGGATAACACTTGTTCTGTACTTGTTCTTCTTACAACAACCTCGTTGCAATAAGGACATCCGTTGTGAGATTATGATATCCTTAACTACACGTTGTTGCAGTTTCCAAACTATATATGCTGTTTTCAGAATACTCATATATACTCTTCTCTTTTCCGTAACATTTTCCTATCAGCAACTCATTTCTTACATATATATATATATATATATATATACTTCTTTTTCCAAAACATTTTTAATTCAATCATCTATAACAAAACTGTAGTTTGTTGTAAGAGATTGTACTTATGGAACAACATTAGGGCGACACTGACGTTTTCTGGATAGCATTATTACCAAGAGAAGTACGTCAATTGGCATTGGTAACAAGTGATGCCTTTCATCATTATAAACTACTTCCAAAGTGTTCCTTTCACGTTTCTGCATAAAATATTATTACATCTATGCTTATGTATATATTAAATTTGGGCTTATCATGAATACAGTAAGTAAATTGGTTCAAATCTATTATATATTGAAATTTAGTATATATTATTTATGTACTATGAAAACTCTTTATGTGAGAACTTATATTCTCATCTCATACACCCTTCATGATGATAGTTTTTTGACCATTAATCTAAACAACATCCTATTACATTATTCGGGTCAGACCGGCCGGCCCGGTTCAAGAGTGACCGGACCTTTTATAGGCTTGATTGATTTAAGTTTCAATTGGTTAACATATGTTCTTTGTTACTGTATTAGATTTGAGCTAATTATGAACTTTCAACTTAAAATTTATGATGTGAAGTATATATTTTCACACTACAATTATACATACTACAATTCTTTATCCACTTTCTAAAACCAAATTGAATGGCATATACAACGAGTATTTGGACCAAAGGCATTTAAGATTAGGTCCATAACATTCAAACATTTGGGCTTTGTGAGAACCCATCTCAAGGAATGGTTACTGGCTGGGCCGCTAGATAATGAATCAGTTGATCAGCTTGACTCGTACGTCTCAAAGCAAGGAACCAACTAACAAGCTCTCGAGCCAATTTGTTCACTCCACTTCATAATGTATTGGTTCAGTTAAATTGCGTGATTTTAGTGTTTCAGTGGTTTTTCATGTGTTCATATGCATAAGCGCAGAAGATCATAAAAAACATAAACTAGCCTGTTAAAATGTAGAGAACATTATGAATAGAGAGAAAATTGAATAAAACCAAAAGCGAAGCAGTCAATGACAGCACTGAGAGACACAATAACATGGTCTTCACTTATATGTTTCTAAATAAAAAGACCATTCATGCATCCATTGCATAACAAACATAGGTGAAGAAGAGCGCTTAGTACGGGTCCGAAACTGCCATCCTCTCACAAAACTCTATATGGTTCGAAGTGCCTGTTTACATTTCAATCAGTAATGAAGTCGTTAACTCAAAAAGGCCATCTACAAGTAGGTACAAGGGTGGTTAAGTCATACCTTGTAGAATATGCGTTTTTGAGAATAGGAAATAATAGTTTGGGGTGGCTCAAAACTGGCGCCTTGGAGGTCTAGCCTCAGCTTCCGAGACTCTAATTTGTCTCCCGTCCAAATCCTATAAAAAGCATATCAAAGACTTGTTTTACTGATTGCATTGTATATAATAGCAAGAGACAAACGGGAAAGATACTTACAGCACCATCCAAGGTTTGAATAGCATTTTGGACCTCTTGAGCAGAGTTGTATGTGACAAACCCAAAACCCTTGGACCGACCACTGTCCCTGTCGTAGATGACTCTAGCCTCAACAACCTTTCCTTGCTCCCCAAACAAACTCTCGAGAGCCATGTCGTCGACTCCCCACGAGAGATTGCCGACGTAAACACGGTTTCCTGAACCAGCACCAGCACCAGCACCACCACCTCCACCATATCCAGAACCTCCAAAGCTGCTTCTGGGTCCTCTGGAGAAGGAGTCTTCCCTCTTTGGTGGAGGAGGACCTGCGTTAACTCTCAATTGTCTACCATCCAACTCCTGCAATTAAAAAAAAAAAAAAAACAACACAAAGGTTTCAACTTTCACATTAAGAAACCCACACACAAGTTTGATAGTTTTTTCATTCATCCAAGACTCCAAAATACTTAAATGCAGCTTATGAGATGCATATTCAACAGCATAACACATTAAACATTCACATTAATAAAATTCACAAAAAAAAAAACACAAACGCATAGCAACAAGGAAGGATAAAAACATTCCTCAGACAAGTTCATACCAAACCAAACGAAGCTAAGAGTAAAGTAGAGATATGTATTCTTACATAACCATTGAACTGCTGAGCAGCTGCCTCAACTTCAGAGACAGAAGACATAGTCACGAACCCGAAACCTCTGCTTCGTCCTGTCACCTTGTCATAGATCACCTACAAAGACAAACAAAGTAAAAAAGCAATGAATCACAACTTAAACTAACACAAAGTTTCATCTCTTGTCGGATTCTTATCTTTATACCTCAACCATCTCAACGTTCCCTGCGCTCTCAAACAGCTGAGCGAGCTGAGCACTATCAACGTTAAACGGAAGGTTACCGACAAAAAGTTTGAGGTCAGCAGAGAAGGACTGCTCCTGTGGAGCCGCGGGTGGCGCGTCGTCATCAGCGAAACTGCCGTCTCCTTGTTCTTCGACGGAGAAGTCTTCCGTAACGGCGACGTTACGGAGGAAGCGAGAGGCGGGAGAGTTGCATTTGGAGGCGGAGGAAGCGAAGACGGAGCTGAGTTTGAAAGAGACAGAAGGAGGTAAAAGGGAGGTGGTGGGTCTGGAGACGGAGAAAGGAAGGGAGTTAGGGTTGAAGGTGGAGAGAGCCAGAGACGAAGCTGAAGCAGCCATGGCGAGGTGAAGTGAGAAGAGATAAGGTTTTTGGCTTAAGGGATGGATGCAGAGTGTTTGGTATTTATGGGATAAATGAGGAACTCTTTTGCGATTGCACAAAATATCTTAACATGATTTTTATTTACAAATTTAATCTGAAACTATTATTGTGCTAATTATGTCCACATTTATGATTTTTTTTATATATATTTCTAAATGTCAACTTTGGAAAATAATATATTGAAATGATATTATTTTAAATAATATCACTCAAATGAATAATTATGTGAAAATCATCTTATTCCATTGGTTTAATTAAGAATTTATTAATACTTTACATCATAAAATTTGAATTTCAAAATTTTAAAAAATAATTTACTAGTAATTATTTAGATTAATATTTTTTATATATTTGATCATCACGTAATTAGAATCGTCATTTTCATGAAAATTTAGCATAATATAAATTAAAAATGTCAAATGTAAATACTTGTCATAGTTTGAATTTTGAAGTGAAGGATGAGTGAGATGAGATCTGAGCTAATTATTGATGGACAGTGGAGATGGCACGTCTCATGCCAAGGCAATACCAAAAATCTATAGAGAAGATAAGATACTTTAACTACAAGCCAACGGAAGTTGAACCTTGTTCCAGCACAGATCTTTCATCAACTTGCTCCAGAAAGAAGTTAGAAAGTGAAAATCCTCATCAAATTACCTTTTAACCATTTCAGGAAAAAGATTACGTATTTGAAACGTTAACTCAAATTTAACCACACTTTCGAGCATATAACTTTGTTTGATCAAGAACACTGCAACGACAAGGAGAGATATATACACTACACCACCTGTATTTCGTTTATGTCTTACAAACACCAAATGAACACGTTTTATTGAATGAATGGGTTTAGAATTTTGATTCATTGTGCTGTGAGCCACAGGAGGAGAGGAGAGTCTGACTCTACTATTAAGAACAATGATGCTTTGCTTGTGTCTGATTCCTTTAACTGCAACATGCTTTTAGGATCTCTTCGACAGGCGGGTCATCTCCAGCTTCTTTGTCCTGAAATGTTCCCACAAAACAAATCCTTGAGTACAACATTGTGACTTATTATTATATCTTTGATCACAGCAGTATAACATGACACGGTGTAAACACAAAGATCAGTGTTCACTGATTAAAGTATTTGCACAAAAACAAGAGAGAGTACCTTGCGGATGTAAGAGATGTTACTTTTCCCAGGGCCAGCAACTAGGATTCCACCTTGTTGCCTGCACCGAGGTTCAAACACATTGTTAGTAAGGAAACCTGAAGAAAAGATTCAGACACTCTTTTTCCAACTTACCAGCCGCCTCTTTCAACAGTATCTTTCATAAAGGAGAGTTTCCAGTCTTGGCGGTATCCTTCCATGTAAGACTCTATTATCTTCATAGCAGCCTATATAATAAACAATAAGTTAAGGACATGTAATGTTTTGGGTAAAACCTAGTTAAGAGAAGAGAAAAGTCACTCCCTACTTTGGGAGTAAATGTCACAGAAACCCCTGAAGCAAACTTAAGCGCCTCGTATGATGCATGGTTTGGATCTGCATACACCTCTGAGAGAGAGAGAGAGAAAACCTGTTTTATAAATTTAGATGAATCTCAAATATAAACATTTTTCACATACGAAACTGAGAAGCATTATTACCTCCTTCAAATTTCGTCTGTTCCACAAAAGTTTTGGCCTGCATAGATAAGAGTTATATATCATATTAACAATCTGTAAACATCATCGAAATGGTTACAAAGAAGTGTGTACGTTAATTACCTGATCGATACTTCCAGGTCCAATGAGAACAAGAGTAACACCAGATGCATCCATCACATCCTAACAAAAACAAAATCTCAGATATATTAAACAATCATCAAGATTTTGACAAAGTGGATGATATGAATATTCCATTACCTTCTTTTCCGCAAGATAAGCTGCTCGTTTCCGACATAGCACGCATCTGAAAACATGACAAAGCTATTTATACTTCTTTACATAGTAACCAGACAAACTCAGACCATCTCCATCAGGGGTTCTTAGGGAGGGGTTCTTAGCGGGATTTAAGAACCGGTTCTTAACTCTAACAAATAAAAAGTTAAGAACATGTTCTTAAATAAGGATTTACAAAACCGGTTCTTAACTTTTTCTTTGTTAAAATTAAGAACCGGTTCTTAAATCCCGTTAAGAACCCCTCTCTAAGAACCCCTCAATGGACATGTTCAATAATATAAGATCTTAATAAAGAAAAAGATATAAGATCACCCAAAATGACGAGCAAATGCAACAACAGCTTTCCTATCCTTCCACAGATCAGAGATCGGAATCTCGTTTCCTCTCAAGTCCGAGACTTTCACTCTCTCTAGCAAATCAGCAGTTTCAGTTCCTGTCGTAGAATCGATACAGACAGTCACGTAAGAAATATTCAAATCTCAGTTTCTACAGAATAGAACAGAGCAGAAGATGTTTAAGCTTACCTGAAGCACCGGTAATGGCCGACACGACCACCGCGCTACGCCGGAGAGAGACACCGTGAGAATTCACCGAATAACCGAAGTTTACTGTCCCTAACCCATGAATCGTTTTCAGTTTCGTCGGCTGCAGCGTTATGGGAGTGGTCGTCGACGACGAGAGCAGCGAAACCGCCATTGTTGGTTCTCTTCTCCGGGAAAGCTGACAAATCCTAATATAACTCATGCCGTTGGTTTTAATCTCGTGGAGTTGGTTACTACACGTTGCAGATGATGTAAGCATGATATGCAAGAGAAAGTAAACGCCACGTCAGCTTAATTTGATAAAAGCCAGGTTGGTTCTAGGTAGGGCTGAGCATTTTATCCGTTAAATTTGATTCGATTTGTTATTCGTTTTGATTCGATCCGAAAATTTCGAATATCCGTAACCTTTCGAAGCAAAGCAAATACTAAAAATCGATATCCGTTAAAATCGAAGCAAATCACAAATATTAAAATTTTGGGAAGCGAATATCCGCTATGATCCGGCAATGTATAAATACATGTATATCTTGATTATATTTAAAGTTTTAAATGTATAAAATTATAAAAGTATAATTATTCTACATATGATTTGATAAATTTTATTTATATTATTACTTATATAAAAGTATTACATAAGAGAAAAAAAATATGAAAATTATAATTTTTTCTTAAGTTTTGTGCTATTGTGATTATTAACAAAGTTTAAAAAATTTACAAAATATGTAGATTCACTAATTCTTTTAATTTTTAGTTTATATATTATACTAAAGAAATACTTTACAAAACAAATTTGTATCAAATTTTTAAGATTATTTGTATAAATCAAAACAGATAAGATATCCGTAAGTATTCGTAAATATCCGCAAATATTTATTTATTTTTCGGATATCCGTTTTTCCGGATATACGTATTTTTTCGAAACAAAGTAAATAGAAAAATTAGATATCCGTAACATACGAAGCAAATCACAAATACCTTCAAAAACCCGGATATCCGATCCGTGCCCAGCTCTAGTTCTAGGCATGGCTAGCATTGGTCCTTAAAACCTTTTTTTTTATTTTTTTTTTCAGATTAAAGAAAATAAAAAATAAAAAATTAACCAATCGATTGCCGTCACGTGTCATAAATAGTGTAAGGACCGATTCTTATTTAGAGATTTTAAGGATCGAATCCTTAAGTTTTGGTGGAATCCACTGATTATTTAATTATTTTTTACTAAAAACTCCTTTTAAAAGACTCTCCCTTGCGGATGCTCTTAATACACTTATCCGAATTCAAATTGGATTTATACTAGCCTACTATGGTTCGACTAATACTTTTTTTTTTTGTTTAAATTGGACTCTTAATCTATTGAAAGCTTCAAACTAATTCTCAAAGTGCAGTCAACATAAAGATTTGGGAAATTCTCTTAAATAGCACTTTTTTAGTTTTTGTTACAAAAATAGCCCTAAAAAAATAAAATGACCAAAATAACATTTTTCTTTTTTGAAAATTTCAATTTTTTTATTTTTTTTTTGAAAATTTGAAACCCTATCCTCAAACCCACCTCTTAACTCTAAACCCTAAAGTCTAAATTAGTTAACCTATGAGTATAAATGCATATAANTAGGGCTGAGCATTTTATCCGTTAAATTTGATTCGATTTGTTATTCGTTTTGATTCGATCCGAAAATTTCGAATATCCGTAACCTTTCGAAGCAAAGCAAATACTAAAAATCGATATCCGTTAAAATCGAAGCAAATCACAAATATTAAAATTTTGGGAAGCGAATATCCGCTATGATCCGGCAATGTATAAATACATGTATATCTTGATTATATTTAAAGTTTTAAATGTATAAAATTATAAAAGTATAATTATTCTACATATGATTTGATAAATTTTATTTATATTATTACTTATATAAAAGTATTACATAAGAGAAAAAAAATATGAAAATTATAATTTTTTCTTAAGTTTTGTGCTATTGTGATTATTAACAAAGTTTAAAAAATTTACAAAATATGTAGATTCACTAATTCTTTTAATTTTTAGTTTATATATTATACTAAAGAAATACTTTACAAAACAAATTTGTATCAAATTTTTAAGATTATTTGTATAAATCAAAACAGATAAGATATCCGTAAGTATTCGTAAATATCCGCAAATATTTATTTATTTTTCGGATATCCGTTTTTCCGGATATACGTATTTTTTCGAAACAAAGTAAATAGAAAAATTAGATATCCGTAACATACGAAGCAAATCACAAATACCTTCAAAAACCCGGATATCCGATCCGTGCCCAGCTCTAGTTCTAGGCATGGCTAGCATTGGTCCTTAAAACCTTTTTTTTTATTTTTTTTTTCAGATTAAAGAAAATAAAAAATAAAAAATTAACCAATCGATTGCCGTCACGTGTCATAAATAGTGTAAGGACCGATTCTTATTTAGAGATTTTAAGGATCGAATCCTTAAGTTTTGGTGGAATCCACTGATTATTTAATTATTTTTTACTAAAAACTCCTTTTAAAAGACTCTCCCTTGCGGATGCTCTTAATACACTTATCCGAATTCAAATTGGATTTATACTAGCCTACTATGGTTCGACTAATACTTTTTTTTTTTGTTTAAATTGGACTCTTAATCTATTGAAAGCTTCAAACTAATTCTCAAAGTGCAGTCAACATAAAGATTTGGGAAATTCTCTTAAATAGCACTTTTTTAGTTTTTGTTACAAAAATAGCCCTAAAAAAATAAAATGACCAAAATAACATTTTTCTTTTTTGAAAATTTCAATTTTTTTATTTTTTTTTTGAAAATTTGAAACCCTATCCTCAAACCCACCTCTTAACTCTAAACCCTAAAGTCTAAATTAGTTAACCTATGAGTATAAATGCATATAAATAAAAAATTTANAAATCACAAATATTAAAATTTTGGGAAGCGAATATCCGCTATGATCCGGCAATGTATAAATACATGTATATCTTGATTATATTTAAAGTTTTAAATGTATAAAATTATAAAAGTATAATTATTCTACATATGATTTGATAAATTTTATTTATATTATTACTTATATAAAAGTATTACATAAGAGAAAAAAAATATGAAAATTATAATTTTTTCTTAAGTTTTGTGCTATTGTGATTATTAACAAAGTTTAAAAAATTTACAAAATATGTAGATTCACTAATTCTTTTAATTTTTAGTTTATATATTATACTAAAGAAATACTTTACAAAACAAATTTGTATCAAATTTTTAAGATTATTTGTATAAATCAAAACAGATAAGATATCCGTAAGTATTCGTAAATATCCGCAAATATTTATTTATTTTTCGGATATCCGTTTTTCCGGATATACGTATTTTTTCGAAACAAAGTAAATAGAAAAATTAGATATCCGTAACATACGAAGCAAATCACAAATACCTTCAAAAACCCGGATATCCGATCCGTGCCCAGCTCTAGTTCTAGGCATGGCTAGCATTGGTCCTTAAAACCTTTTTTTTTATTTTTTTTTTCAGATTAAAGAAAATAAAAAATAAAAAATTAACCAATCGATTGCCGTCACGTGTCATAAATAGTGTAAGGACCGATTCTTATTTAGAGATTTTAAGGATCGAATCCTTAAGTTTTGGTGGAATCCACTGATTATTTAATTATTTTTTACTAAAAACTCCTTTTAAAAGACTCTCCCTTGCGGATGCTCTTAATACACTTATCCGAATTCAAATTGGATTTATACTAGCCTACTATGGTTCGACTAATACTTTTTTTTTTTGTTTAAATTGGACTCTTAATCTATTGAAAGCTTCAAACTAATTCTCAAAGTGCAGTCAACATAAAGATTTGGGAAATTCTCTTAAATAGCACTTTTTTAGTTTTTGTTACAAAAATAGCCCTAAAAAAATAAAATGACCAAAATAACATTTTTCTTTTTTGAAAATTTCAATTTTTTTATTTTTTTTTTGAAAATTTGAAACCCTATCCTCAAACCCACCTCTTAACTCTAAACCCTAAAGTCTAAATTAGTTAACCTATGAGTATAAATGCATATAAATAAAAAATTTAGCTTCTAAAAAAAACATTTTGGTCATTTTCTTCCTTAAAAACTATTTTTGTGAAGAACAAACCAAAATGGGCTATCTAAAGGAATTTCTCTAAAGATTTTCTCTCCAAATATTTAATAAATATTTAAATAAGTAGCAATAGATTCATATCCACATGAGTCACATGACCATACAATATAGTGTAATTGAGTACATTCAAATCCAAATTACTTAGCAATTCAGATTTTGTTTGTCATTACTCCACCATCACATGATTTTTGCCTAATACTTCAAATTTATGTATATTTTATTATTAAAAATAAATTTAAATTAAATTTGGATTCAATTATAAAGTTTTAGTTTCATTTGTTTTAAATATTTATCAAAATAACATGAAACTGAGTGTAAATATTTAGAATATGAATGATTATTTTAGATAGTAATTTATATTTCTATCAAAAAATTTAGACCATTAGGATTTTGAAACTTTTTTAGTACAAAATTTGAATATGACACTTCTACCCTTAAAAATATTGTTTTACCAATAAAGCTAGCAATTCTAGGTTAGTGTCTCTTTGTTATGTGACTTAAAAGTATTGTCTTGATATGTCTGTGAAACCTATCAAAATGAGTAAGATGCTTTTTCTCGTGATCAGAACATTATGAGTTAGAATTCAATCTAAACTGTAATACTGCATAACTTTTTAATGAGCGTACTAATCATATCGACACTTGAAAAGTTGTTGTTCACAAGATGCGAAGATATTGAAGGATGGCAAAATACAGTAGTATTCTTCATTAAAACTATAAATGTGCACAAATGTATTTATGAACATATGATTAAGGCTTTAACTAACTTTGTGTTTTAACAACTCTTGACCTAACAAACTGTTTGCTGGACCGTTAATAATGTCTAACACTAATAGTAGTTGCAAACGAACAATTGCTAACTTTGATAAATGTTTCTATCAACTGATATTCGATCATTCTTAATAATTTTTTTTTTTTCATAATGTTATAGTTTAGGCTGTTAATGTTCCACATATATAATCCACATTAAGTAGGCAATAACGTTTTCTTATAAATGATGTAACCGAGACAAGAAAAACGTGACAGTGGGAATAACGTTTTTTTCTATCTTCTTCATCCTTAGTGAGAGTGAGAGAGGTGAAATCGAAACTAACCGGTTTTAATTTCGGTACGGTTGAGCTCACATTTTTCTAAATAATATTAAGTTAGTATGGTTCAGTTAACGTGTTTACCTCGAACAGAACAAGCTCGTGCGCGCGCCAACAACCAACTAAAAGTCCCTTTATGTCGCTAGCTGGTGCGCTTAAACACAACTGGGAAACGACGCCGTTCCTTTGGCTGCGTTTTCTAACCTACATTCAAAGGGCGTCTACTAAACTCAACTAACGTTCAACGAAACTACTTGGTCTCCTCTTTCCTTTTTCATCGCCTTCTTCATCACTACAGACTAGCTCATCTAAACTACGGACCTTGATCCATCCAACGAACCTTACTTTGAGTCTTTGACCCGTGTCACTTCTAGTCTCAACAAACTGAACTGATACGACGGCCACAACCAAAACCGGATTCGGACAAGAGCACCGGATCTTATTAATTCATTAGAATGGGTTTCTTTCCTTCAGAACTTCAGGTTTTGCATGAACTCTCTGAACGTGAGTACTACTTTACCATCTTCTTTGTCTCTCTTGTCTTATCATAAGTATATGTCACATGGGTTTCCTTCCTTATTATGCTCTTTTGTGCATCCACTTTTCAAGCTCTATATGAGATCAAGATCATGTATGATGGAGTTGATGTTGAATATTATTATTTTTAATCCGTGGAGCTTTCTTTCAGGTTGATTACTTATTTTTGGGGGAAAAATGGAGGTGAAAGAGAGTGAAAGAAAGGTAATAGCAAAACCAATGGCTTCAAGGCCTTCATGCTCTATCGTCAGGACATTCACTGAGCTTATGACTGATTCAGTTACCCAATCTCCCCAATCCAATTGCCACGAGACTGTAGACGCTTCTATAAGACCGAATACTCTTAGGTTTAAACAGCCAGCTGCAGCTTCTTTCTCATCTCCACGGGTGATTCATCTAACTGAGACACTATTTATCTCTTTCTTGCTATTGCCATATTCTTTCTGAATCTTCCGCATTGCATTCTTGACATTTCTCAGTCTATCTAATGATCTTAGGTGGAAGGAAATGGCAATGGAAAGTCTTGTGATGATTCAGAGAGCAGAAACTACGTTGTTTATAAACCTAAAGCACAGCTTGTTTCCCAAGCAACCATATCTCTATTAGCTAATATGGTAAGCTGCTTTCTCAAGGCTACAAGATCACGATAGTGTTTCAAAACTCGTCTTTTAACTCTCTCTTGTCTTGTTAGTTCCAGGGAAATCATCAACAGATTCGGAGACAAACCGAAGCAGTAGCATGTGGGAAGCGTGTCACACAAGGCAAGCATCGAGTGGGTCTTAACCTAGTCCCGAGAGTTCCATCCTTTACGGAATCAAAGACATCGACAGGGGACAGATCTTCCGTGGATGGATACAAATGGAAGAAATACGGACAGAAGCAAGTCAAAGGAAGTGACTCTCCAAGGGGTTACTACAAATGCACGCACCCCAAATGTCCGGTTAAGAAGCGAGTGGAGAGATCAACGGGGGGTCAGGTTTCAGAGATTGTGTATCAAGGTGAGCATAATCACTCCAAACCCTCTTGTCCTCTTCCGCGGCGGGCTTCATCTTCATCCTCTTCAGGGTTTCAGAAGCCACCAAAGGGGTTAGTTTCTGAAGGATCAATGGGGCAAAACCCTAGTAACAGTTATTGTCAACCTCTTTGGAGCACTCAAGAGAAGATGAATGAAGGGTGTGTTATAACACCATTCGAGTTCCCTGTTACAACTGGTGGAACTTCGGATTCCGGTTGCAGAAGTAGCCAGTGTGATGAAGGAGAGCTTGATGATCCAAGTAGAAGCAAGAGAAGGTAAAGAGATTATTAGGTTTTTTGATTGTTTCTTTTTCTACAGTTTTTTTTTTTTTTTCTTTTTTTCTTTTTCTACAGTTAATATTGAGTTTGTTGATAACAGCAAGAAGAACGAGAAGCAGGCAAGTGAAGCAGGAGTATCGCAAAGCTCAGGGGAATCAGACAGTCTCGAAGATGGATTCAAATGGAGAAAGTACGGACAGAAAGCAGTTGGAGGCAATGCGTATCCAAGAAGTTATTACAGGTGCACGAGCGTGAATTGTAGAGCAAGGAAACACGTGGAGCGAGCGAGTGATGATCCAAGAGCTTTCATTACAACCTACGAAGGTAAACACAATCATCACCATTTGCTCTTGAGACCTCCAAGTTCGTCGTCTACTCTTCCCACAACATTCTAATCAAATGCCATTTGATGATCTCCACTTGTCTTCTTCTATCTTCATTGCAAGTTTAACTTACATTATCTTTCTTGTTAACCATTGTGGGTTTATTTTCTTTTACATCAATGTTACAAGGACAACAAGACATTAATGACATTTGTCATGTAACAAACAAATAGAAAGAGTGGTGAAATTCAAACTTATTTTGTTTATTGCTTCCATTTAATATAATTGATTTAAATATGTAAATGGAAATATTCTTAAATATGAAACTGTCTGATTAAGATCCCAAAGTCGATGAAAGCGTCAAAACTTCATTAAAACATAGGAGAAATATTCTTTAACATATCAAAAGCTAACGAAAACAGCACAAAGCTTATTTGAGACATAATGCAAAAAAAAAAAAAAAAAAACTAAGGAAGAAGAACCCTTAACGATTGGCCTTAGCAACTCTCTCAATCTCATCTTTCTTCTTGATGGCATAGCTGCAGGGGAGATGGCAAGATGCTATTATTAGCCAACACAAATGTGAAGAGACAAGACAATGTAGAGAGTTTTGTTTTATCACCTGTTGGAAGATCCTTTAGCAGCATTGATGAGCTCATCGGCAAGGCACTCAGCGATTGTCTTGATGTTTCTGAATGCAGCTTCTCGTGCACCAGTGGTGAGCAAGAAGATGGCTTGGTTCACACGCCTTAGAGGAGAGATATCAACGGCCTGCCTCCTAACCACACCAGCAGATCCAATCCTGGTAGCATCTTCACGTGGACCACTGGTGTCACCAGATAAATAAACATGATGAGAATATGGTTCAATAGTAGCAATCAAGAAAGTAACCAAGCTTTGGTTTACCTGTTAACAATGGCATCAATGATAACTTGAATAGGGTTGGCATCAGTTAAGAGGTGGATAATCTCCATGGCGTGCTTGATGATCCTCACAGCCATCAACTTCTTACCGTTGTTCCTGCCGTGCATCATGAGAGAGTTAGTGAGCCTCTCGACAATAGGGCACTGAGCCTTCCTGAACCTCTTGACAGAGTATCTTCCAGCAGTGTGGGGAACAAAGGTGGCGTGTTTTGCAGGCTGAACACCAATGTAGTCAACAAGACTAATGTCTGTGACCTAATCATACACAAAAACAAATGTTTACCCTAATCATTAGAAACACTAAAAACATAGTTTTATACAGAAACTAACAAGAAGAACGAAAAGGCAACACCTTTTGAAACAAAATGAGCAGACTAAACATATTTAATTAACACAATGAAGCTAATGTAACTATTGTATAATATTAGACCAATAAGTAAACTGAGAAAAAAACAAAGGACTAGATTGCAAATGAGCAGACCGATGGAACACAAGTAGGAACTGAATAGTGGAAGACAATTACACGACAAGAATCACACTCTTATTAATGGTTTCACAGAAAAATTAGTGAAATTAGTAAATGAATCGATGAGGGAATTACCGAAACGTCGTCGAAGCTCCAACGGTTGAAGAGCTTGACCTCGTTGGTAAGCTGCTGCTGAATCTCAGCGTCGATTTCTACGGCGGCGGCCATGTCTGGAAGACCAATAGAGGATTAGCTAAAAAACACACGCAAGGAGACAATCTAAGAAGAAAGGAATACCTTCAAGCTCTTAAGTGTCGTGTGGATGAAGAGAAGAAGGTAACTTTGTAGCCGCGGCTTGAAGAAGGTTACCTCTCAAATGATGAATCAAAACCCTAAATTTCTATGCTACTTTCGAGTATTTGTTTTTATTGGGCCCATATGTGGTGCAATAATGGGCTTTTTGAGATGTATTCTTTCATTTCTTAATGGGTTTGTTTTTTCTTTCTTTTGTTTCTCTCTGACTTGGATATAGGTTGACTGACTAGAGCCGTAAACTGGGTCAAAAATCACTTGGCCCATCATCTATTTACAGTAAATATGGTAAACAAGACCAAAAAAAATTGTAGAGGAAGATGAAATACCAGCTGATTTACCTTTTGATTAACCTCAATCCAAATATTAACAACAAAGCGGATAAGATCCCTGAACTCTTATCCGGAACCCAAATCAAACCAAACAAAAAAATAATATGCAGTTTTAAGTTTAAATCTTATCAATTACCTGAACAAAAACAAAAACTAAAATTAAACTGAAAACAAATAAAAAATAAAATAAATATCTAAATATATATAATATGTTTATTTATTATAAGATTAACTATATTTAATTTTAAAACAAATAAATAATTTATAAATACTATATATACCAAATTTTCTAAAAAATAAAATTAGCCAAATTTATTTAAAGTATTTAAAAATATCAAAAGTTTTTATCCCAAAATATATAAAATATGATATTTAATTCGAAAATCTCAAGTTTTCTAATTTCTAACCCGAATTAATTGAAAAACCAAACCAAATTAGACCTGCAATTATTTTAGATATTAGATGGTTCTCAATTTTATTATCAAAACTGAACTAAAAATTAAAATAACTGAAGGGCAATTCTCTTAAATAGCCTTTTTTAAATTTTTGTCACAAAAATAGCCCTCAAAAAATAAAATGACGAAAATAGACTTTTTTTTTTTTGAAATTTTGATTTTTTTTTTTTTTTTTTGAAATTTGAAACCCTAACCCCAAACCCACCCCTTTACTCTAAACCCTAAAGTCCAAATTAGTTAACCCTAGGGGTATAAATGCATATAAATGAATTTTTTAGCTTCTATATAAGGGAATTTCTCATAACTGAATCCTAACCGAATTTTCTAAATCCAAATGTCTAGGCGGACCCATCTAAAATTATTTTCAGTCAATGGTCCAAGACGTTCTGCCATAAAACATGTATGAATGAGCTTAAAACTTTATCCCCGCTTTTTGTTGTTGGACAAAGCTCATACCGGAATCCCTGCTAATCCTCAAAAAGTCATATAGAGCGTTTAATAGAAAAATACTGCTTTATGATAAGATATTTAGTTTTTGATCAACTGTATTTTATTGGGTAAGGAAACCCGAGAGTAGGTTAGGTTTAAAGTCATCAGTTAAAGAGCTCTTTTCGTGCACGAGTTTATCTCTGATCTGTGTGAAATATTGATCATCATACTTTGCGTTGAATAAGTTCTCAAATTGCCCAGTTACCCACCAACCTCGTTCTTACGTGACAATTATATCATTCTTAAAACGCAAACAATACATTTTCTTTGAAATCGTGACTACACAATCATCATACTTTTGTCACTCAGCCATCGTACTTTTGTGGTATAATAGCTTAGGGCATCCGCAACCGTGGACTCCTTAATTTTTTTTTTTTTTTTTGTGTTTTTCAGATTTAAAAAAAAAAAAAAAATATCAACCAATCGCGGGCCGCCACGTGTCACAAATAGTGCAAGGACCGATCCTTATTTAGAGATTTTAAGGATCGAATCCTTAAGTTTTGGTGGGACCCACTAATTATTTAATTATTTTTTTGCTAAGGATTCTTCCTTAAGGATCCGTTGCGGATGCTCTTACTAACTATTTCTATATTACTACCGACAACACAACGCATTGGTTGGGCCCGTTAACAAATGTGTTTGATGGTTGTAAACTATGACGTGCGTTTTGGTGACTTAATTAATAATAATACAAGGAAGAAGCATATCATCGAGAAGCTAACACATCACTAGGTTTACGATACACGTTACATTAGAGTAAATATATAGCACAAATACTCTGGAGACTTTTGATACAAATCCGTGGTCCCACACAATCGAAAACTGCTACCAAAGACTATTGTGCTAAGACAGATCATCGTTTTTTTTTACAAATGTGAACAAACGCAGGACAAAGCTAGAAAAAGTGATCAAAAGAAAGACAGAAAAACATCGATCATCTAGCTTTAGTTTGATGAAATGGTAAAAACATATGATAAAACTTGTAATATCAGAAATAATATTTGCTCAAACTATCAACTATTAACATTCGCCATAAAATACAACCCCTAAAGAGAGCTTTACCACCTGAGCATAAAACCAGCAGTGGAGTCTTCACAACGTTAACCATAACACAAATCTTATATACAGACTGATTATTGCATTAATTAAACAAAGACTATTTCTTAACCCATTTTAGAGCATTAACCATCTCAATATTTTATATCCATTCTCGATAGTTTGTTCTTCCATCACTTTTTCCTTTGCAACACTAGAATATATATTCAAATTTAGTCAAAAAGAAAACACTAGAATATATATAGAATAAGTATATGGACACTAGAATTAGAATATATAGAATAGAAAAAAAAAAGAATACATGGAATATGGACAATCTATGTAATTGTACACATGCGTAATAGAAGTATACTAGCTCAAAATAAAATAAAATGCCACTTTTTCAACAAAGTGATCATTCAATTTACTATTTGGTTTTCAAAAAGTTAAGTAATAGTGTTATAATCTTTCCCACTTTGTTGACCACACAAAAATATAGTCTATTTTTAATTATTAAATTTGTAGTTACTGTTAGATGATACTAGTATATAATTTCTCAATATAAATATATTTTTAAAAATCTAATTATTATTATCATTTTTATTAAGATGATTATATGAACGAGAATATGGTACTTCTAACAATTTAAATTGATTTGCTTTCCGACAGTTGGAATTATTTGATGGTTTTTAAAAGAATGGAATAAACACGAAAAATAACCTAAAAGAGAACAACATAATGATGTGAAGAATTTTAGATAGTCTGTACGTAACAACTTTTAGTAAGATCATGATGTATAAACACTACCACTCATCACCTAACTTGTAAATGTGAAAAACACAATTACATATATTTTAATATTATTATTATAGACGTTACATAAGATGAATGCCAGATCTCATAATTGAGCTCATCTCATTAAGAGAAGACGCCAAGGGACTTACTGTGGCATGGGTGGAGAAGAGTTGAGAATGGAGCTTTCAGAGATTGGAAAGAGTATGGGAACTAGTTTCAGGAGCAGCTCTTCTTCAAGAAATGAGTCCGAGGATGAGGCAGAGCATGCTCTTCAATGGGCAGAGATCGAGAGGTTGCCCACTTTCAAACGGCTGAGATCATCTCTGGTCGATGAAGAAGGCGAGGCTGTGGAGAAAGGGAAAAGGGTGGTTGATGTCACCAAGCTTGGAGCTATGGAACGTCATCTGATGATTGAGAAACTGATCAAACACATTGAGAATGATAATCTCAAGCTGCTCAAGAAGATCAGAGAAAGAATAGACAGGTGAGGTACGAGATAAGGAAACTAACCTTGTGAATCTTGAACTCAAGCTTGAACTGTGTTGCTACTTGCAGGGTTGGTGTGGAGTTTCCGAGCATAGAGGTGAGGTATGAGCATTTAAGTGTTGAAGCAGAGTGTGAGGTCGTTGAAGGGAAGGCTCTTCCAACTTTATGGAATACCTTGAAGCGTGTTTTCTTAGTGAGTATACTCCATGCATATTGCAACTTGACAGTAGCTAGTGTTGAAAATTATACACTCTTCTTCTCATACAGGAACTGGTGAAGCTGAGTGGTGTAGTAACACGTGAAGCTAAAATAAACATACTTAATGATGTTAACGGCATCATTAACCCGGGAAGGTTAGTTGCAGAAGTATCTCTCTAATGATTTAAGCTTTGAGTTGTGTGTAATCAGGACCTGATCTGAAATTTAGGAGGATATAAACATTTTTAAGTTAATCTTAATAAAAATCGACAATTTGGGAGTCATGCGATATATGTATAATAATTCAATAAATTTTGGGGCCAGTGCAAATGTTATATTCATGTTGTACAGTCAACGAATGCATATTCTTGTTTCTCAAGGTTAACTCTGCTGCTTGGTCCTCCTGGATGTGGGAAAACTACTTTGCTTAAGGCTTTGTCTGGAAACTTGGACAAGAATCTAAAGGTTTCAGATTCTGTTTCTCAAGCCCCTCTCTGATGCTTTTGCAGCATATGTGTGTATCATCATGTCTCTTTCTATTCTCCTATATCTTCCACAGCGTTCTGGTGAAATCTCCTACAATGGACACGCGCTGAACGAGTTTGTTCCTCAGAAAACATCAGCGTACATAAGTCAACAAGATCTGCACATTGCAGAGATGACAGTGAGGGAAACAATAGACTTCTCAGCTCGTTGTCAAGGTGTCGGTAGCAGAACAGGTACATGTGGTCATAAAACATTACAAGTGTCTTTCCAAAGCATGCTCTAAAACGTTTTCATGGCAAATATAACTCTCTGCTGAAACAGATATCATGATGGAGGTCATTAAAAGAGAAAAAGATGGTGGAATCATTCCTGACCCTGAAGTAGATGCCTACATGAAGGTTCACTCCTCAAGCTACATGCTGAAACTGATCTTTTAACTCAGCCAGTTTATTATAAACCTGTTTTTGTGCAGGCAATATCGGTTAGAGGACTTAAAAGAAGTCTGCAAACGGACTACATCTTGAAGGTAGCCTCTCTGACAGTACTATTCAGACCTTTGACTAGCTTCTTGATTATGTCTTGTATTGCATTTTCAGGTCCTAGGGCTTGATATTTGTGCAGAAACATTGGTTGGGAATGCGATGAAAAGAGGCATATCTGGGGGTCAAAAGAAGCGGCTTACCACAGGTTTGGCTCATTAGAAGCCTGCAAAAGTGCCATCGTTTTGGTGGCATAGCATGTTTTTCTGATGATTTGTAAATTGCAGCCGAGATGATCGTTGGTCCAACAAAAGCTCTGTTCATGGATGAAATAACAAACGGCTTAGACAGTTCCACTGCGTTTCAGATAGTCAAGTCTCTTCAGCAACTAGCTCACATTACAGACGCAACGGTGCTTGTTTCCCTTCTTCAACCTGCTCCAGAATCATATGACCTCTTTGATGATATTGTGCTGATGGCTGAAGGAAAAATAGTGTACCACGGTACCCGCCACGAGGTCTTAAACTTTTTTGAGGAATGTGGATTTAGATGCCCCGAAAGGAAAGGTGTTGCAGACTTTCTACAAGAGGTAAGAAACCAAACTTCTGTTTAAAGCCGGTCTTATGAAGCATTGACGTGTCTCCCAAAATTTTAGAATTATAAACCTCCAAATTTGAATTTTTTTATATATATATATAAACTCTTAGTAAATCGTCTACAACCTCCAAAATCTCAGGACTGCTTCCTGATACTGACCTTTTGGTCCCATGGTCACTGACACTGTCCTTGCCCTTGCAGGTTATATCTAAAAAGGACCAAAGACAGTACTGGATGCACCAGGACTTACCTTATAGGTTTGTCTCAGTAGATACATTTTCAAATACATTCAAGGACATAGAGATTGGGAGAAAGCTTGAGGAATCTCTGTCTAAGCCATATGATAAATCAAAACCACACAAGGATGCTCTTTCCTCTAAAGCGTATTCTCTTCCAAACTGGGAGCTGTTCAGAGCATGCCTCTCAAGAGAGTTTCTTCTCATGAAGAGAAACTACTTCCTCTATCTCTTCAAGACGTTTCAGGTTACATTCTTCTTTTCTTCTTCAGACATATCACTAATTTTGTCTTAATTCTACAGAAAACTTCTTCTTCTTGTGCAGCTTGTTCTGTCTGCAATCATCACAATGACTGTGTTTATTCGAACACGGATGGGCATAGACATTGTTCATGGAAACTCTTACTTGAGTTGTCTCTTTTTCGGAATCGTTGTACTTATGATTGATGGTATTCCAGAGATCTCTATGACTGTTCAACGCCTTGCCGTGTTTTACAAGCAAAAGCAACTGTGTTTCTATCCAGCTTGGGCTTATGCAATCCCAGCAACAGTGTTGAAGGTCCCTCTCTCCTTTCTTGAATCTCTTGTTTGGACTTGCCTCACTTATTATGTCATTGGATACACTCCTGAAGTGTCCAGGTGAGAGCTCTTAAACCAACTCTTGCTTGCTCCTTACTCATATCCAAGCCTGAGAATGTCAGAAAGATATTATGCAAAGTAATGTTGCTTGATGTTTTAGGTTCTTACGGCAATTCATTATGCTCTTTGCTGTTCACTTCACATCGATATCCATGTTTCGGTGTATAGCTTCAATCTTTCAGACAGGAGTTGCTTCAATGGCAGCTGGTAGTTTTGCTATATTAGCCACCTTTGTCTTTGCTGGTTTTGCCATACCATACAGTAAGAATCTTGCTTCTCTTTTCATTTCAATCTTTTTGCAAAGTTCCATTAAGACATGACATTTGTTCTGGTGCAGCTGATATGCCAGGGTGGTTGAAGTGGGGTTTTTGGGTGAATCCTATAAGCTACGCAGAGATTGGACTCTCTGTAAACGAGTTTCTTGCTCCAAGATGGCAGCAAGTGAGTCTCCCTTCCCCTACAAATCTTCTCTTCATCCACCAAAAGACTAATCAGTTTTCTGGTTATGTTTGCAGATGCAACCCACAAATGTTACATTAGGTAGAACCATACTCGAAAGCCGAGGGCTGAACTATGATGATTACATGTACTGGGTCTCATTAGGTGCCTTGCTGGGTCAGACCATTATGTTCAACACCATTTTCACTCTAGCTTTGAGTTTCTTGAAATGTAAGTTTCAACATACCATAAAAATGCCATAGGACATGAATACATACTGAAGAGGTTATTCTAACACATGACAGCTCCCACATCATCTCGTGCCATGATTTCCCAAGAGAAGCTACTCGAGCTGCAAGGAACAAAAGATCCATCAGTGAAGCAGAACAAGTCAACAGAGACAAACGAAGATTCAGGTGAAACACATTTGTCTTTCTTCTCAAACAAGCAAACAATTTTTTTCTCAGTTTCCATAAACCCTAATTTATTCAACAGGGAAGATGGTCTTACCTTTTAAGCCACTCACCATAACATTTCAAGATTTAAACTACTACGTGGACGTTCCTGTGATGAGAGGTCAAGGGTACACTGAGAAGAAACTGCAGCTTCTCTCGAACATCACCGGAGCTTTCAGGCCGGGCGTTCTAACGGCGTTGATGGGAATCAGTGGAGCTGGAAAAACAACTCTACTGGACGTTTTGGCAGGAAGAAAAACAAGCGGATACATAGAAGGAGACATCAGAATCAGTGGGTACCGTAAAGTCCAAGAAACGTTTGCAAGAGTCTCAGGCTACTGTGAGCAGACAGATATACATTCACCAAACATCACCGTTGAAGAGTCTCTCATTTACTCAGCTTGGCTCCGTCTAGTTCCAGAAATAGATCCTGAAACCAAAATAGTAAGCCCTAATGATTCTAACAATAATAAATGACCTAGAAACAGAGAGTACTGTAAATAGAACGAAAAATTTGCTGCAGAGATTCGTGAAGCAAGTTCTGGAGACTATAGAGCTGGAGGAGATCAAGGACGCGATGGTGGGAGTGGCCGGACAGAGCGGACTGTCGACGGAGCAGAGAAAGCGTTTGACGGTGGCGGTTGAGTTGGTGGCGAATCCTTCCATCATATTCATGGACGAGCCAACGACGGGGTTAGACGCAAGAGCAGCCGCCATTGTGATGAGAGCTGTCAAGAACGTAGCAGACACTGGACGAACTATTGTGTGCACTATTCATCAGCCCAGCATTGATATCTTTGAAGCTTTCGACGAGGTATAAAAATACAAATTGTAAAGTTTATTTATTAGTTTTTTTTTTTGCTAATTTTCTAATAAGATATTGGACAAGTCTTATAAATATTTTTTTAGTTTTTTTTAATCACAAAATAGCTTTTAAAGAGATTTTTTTTTTCAAAATTTTGTCTAAAAAGAGAAAAAAAATCAAAATAATATTATTTTATTAATTAATAAAAATATAAAATTATTTTACATTCTAAACCCTAACTCTACTATACTTTAAATTCTAAAACTATATATATATAGTTTTTAATTAATGGGATTTTAGGAATTTTATCCTTTTATATGTCAATTTTTGAACAATTTAATTTAACGGTGTTTGATGGTATTTAATATATTGCTTTTATGATGTATAGTTGGTGCTTCTGAAGAGAGGAGGTCGCATGATTTACACTGGACCACTTGGACAACATTCTTCTCATGTCATTCAGTATTTCGAGGTTAGCGTGTTACACAAGAAACAACTATGTATTTACACTGGACCACATTTTTAGTTTCTATATTTGTTTTCTTTTGGTGTTAAATAAACAGAGTATCCCTGGAGTTGCTAAGATAAGAGACAACTACAATCCAGCAACATGGATGCTAGAGGTTACTTCACAGTCTATAGAGACTGAACTGGACGTGGATTTTGCAGAAATCTACAACGAATCTAATCTTTACAAGTGAGTAAAAAGATCTCAAAAGAGCTAAAAAATTCAACTCATTCATGGTTAATTTAATGAGTTATTTCCCTAGGAGCAACTCCGAGCTAGCTGCAGAGCTGAGCAAACCGGATCCCGGGTCAACCGATCTGCATTTCGATAGAACTTTTGCGCAGAGCTGGTTGGGACAGTTCAAATCTTGTCTATGGAAGATGAGTTTGTCTTATTGGAGAAGCCCTTCTTACAACTTGATGCGTATCGGTCACACTTTATTCTCTTCTTTGATTTTCGGTGTACTCTTCTGGAAGCAAGGACAAAAAATGTAAAGCTTCAATTTATCTTACGACAAGGACTTTCATTATATACTCTCTTTCTTTTCATTTCATATCTTCTTGTATGTTTTTTTTGTTTGGTCAGAGATACTCAACAGAACTTGTTCACAGTTCTTGGAGCTATCTACGGCCTTGTGCTCTTCTTGGGAGTAAACAACTGCACTTCAGCGTTACAGTATTTTGAGACAGAGCGTAACGTTATGTACCGCGAAAGATTCGCGGGAATGTACTCTGCGTTTGCCTATGCGTTGGCTCAGGTTGTGACCGAGGTTCCTTACATTCTCATCCAAAGCGCTGAGTTTGTGATCGTGATATATCCCATGATGGGTTTATACGCATCTGCTTACAAAGTGTTTTGGAGTCTCTACTCAATGTTCTGCAACTTACTCTGCCTCAACTACCTTGCAATGTTCCTCATCTCCGTCACTCCAAACTTCATGGTCGCAGCTATTCTCCAGTCCCTTTTCTTCGTTGCTTTCAACCTTTTTGCTGGTTTCTTGATTCCACTACCGGTAAGGATCTTTAAAACAAGTAATCATCGACATTATCTTTCCATCTTTTAGTTAATAGTGTTTGCTAAAATATTTCAGCAAATACCCAAGTGGTGGGTCTGGCTTTACTATCTAGCTCCAACCTCTTGGACTCTCAATGTGTTCTTCTCGTCACAGTACGGTGATATACATGAAACGATCGATGCTTTTGGAGAATCCACGACAGTTGCTAGATTCTTAGAGGACTACTTCGGATTCCATCATGATCGTTTGATCCTTTCAGCAATTATTCTCATCGCATTCCCAATTGCACTGGCTTCTATGTTTGCCTTCTTTGTTGCAAAACTTAACTTTCAAAAACGATGATGTATCATCCATCATATACACCAACTCAAGCTTTGCTTATATATATATGTTAGAATACTTATCAATTAGTCAGAAAAATATGTATAACCAGGAGAGGACACATGCTGCCAACATAGGACCCAACCACTAATAACCTATTAGTGGCTTTAACTGTCAAATCTTGAGGTTTCTGATACTTCTTTATCATTTCAATCAGTGTGTTTTTTGACTTCTTTTAAGTTTTGATAATCTCTGTAGCTGCATTGGCTCCCCACCTATGCACTCTGGAAAGTGAAAACTACAAAAGGAATAAAAATGCCGACCACATGAAGGGAACATATCAGACATATACCTTTAGCTAGAGGCAAACACACCTTGTCAGATCTCACTTACTGAGATTGCTAGGATTTGAACTTATCCATAAAAGATGATGAAACTAATCAACTACTAGTAGTTCATTTTGAAATATGAAAGTTACATTTATTTTGTAGTTGCTTATAGATTACCAGTATAATCTAATCAAAGTGTTTGCTAATCTCACTTTGCAGTAAAGAAAAGAAACCTTAAAACATGCGGGTGTGTATTATAATATATTGTTCATTAGAACTTTTTAACACCTTTATACCTGCCTTCCACCACCTCACTATTCTAAGTTTTGAAAAGCAGAATTACAATGTATTATTAATAAAAGAAAAAGGCATACCTCACATTTGATCCGTGAGCATTTCATCAGATGGGTGGAGAAGAGTTGAGAATGGAGCTTTCAGAGTTTGGAAGAAGTATGAGATCTAGTTTCAGGAGAAGCTCTTCAATAAATGAGCCTGAGGATGAGGCAGAGCATGCTCTGCAATGGGCTGAGATCCAGAGATTGCCCACTTTTGAGCGGCTGAGATCATCTCTGGTCGATGAAGAAGGTGAGTCTAAGGAGAAAGGGAAAAGGGTGGTTGATGTCACCAAACTTGGAGCCATGGAACGTCATGTGATGATTGAGAAGCTGATAAAACACATTGAGAATGATAATCTCAAGCTTCTCAAGAAGATCAGAGAAAGAATAGACAGGTGAAATAAAGAAGAAACAAACCTTGGGAATCTGAAACTTGAGCTTAAACTGAATTGCTACTTGCAGGGTTGGGGTGCAGATTCCGAGCATAGAGGTGAGGTATGAGCATTTAAGTGTTGAATCTGAGTGTGAGGTCGTTGAAGGGAAGGCGCTTCCAACTTTATGGAACTCCTTGAAGCACGTTTTCGTAGTGAGTATACTATAATGCATATTGAAACTTGGCAGTAGCTTAGGGTTGAGTTCTATAATCTTTTTCTCTTACAGGAATTGGTGAAGCTGAGTGGTGTAAGAGCACACGAAGCCAAGATAAACGTACTTAACGATGTTAGCGGCATCATTAACCCGGGGAGGTTAGTTGCATCAGGAGTATCTCTCTTTGGATCCAAGCTTTGAGACTTGTGTAATGAAACTCAACTAATGTATCTTCTTGTTTCTCAAGGCTAACACTGCTGCTTGGTCCTCCTGGCTGTGGGAAAACTACTCTGCTTAAGGCTTTGTCTGGAAACTTAGACAAAAATCTAAAGATTTCTGGTGAAATCTCCTACAATGGACAAGGACTGAACAAGTTTGTTCCTCAGAAAACCTCTGCGTACATAAGTCAACATGATTTGCACATTGCAGAGATGACAGTGAGGGAGACAATAGACTTCTCAGCTCGTTGTCAAGGTGTCTCTAGCCGAACAGGTATATGTTGCCATAAAGAAAGCATTCTCTAAACAGGTTTACTGACAAAACATAACTTATCTCCCTGCTGAAACAGATATCATGATGGAAGTCATTAAAAGAGAAAAGGATGGTGGAATCATTCCTGACCCTGAAGTAGATGCTTACATGAAGGTTCACTCCTCGAACTACATGCTGAAACTAACCATTTAACTCAGATGGTTTACTATAAACCTTTCTTTTGTAATGCAGGCAATATCGGTTAAAGGACTTAAAAGAAGCCTGCAAACAGATTACATCTTGAAGGTAGCTGCTATGATCCAGTTATGATTTCTTATCCTGATTAGCTTCTTAAATAGGTCTTGCATTGCATTTTTCAGATCCTAGGGCTCGACATTTGTGCAGAGACATTGTTTGGCAATGCAATGAGAAGAGGCATATCCGGAGGGCAAAAGAAGCGTCTTACAACAGGTTGATTAATATCTAAGAAACATGCAAAACTGGTCAGCTTTTTGCTGGCATGGCTTGTGTCTGAAACGCTGCAAACTGTTTTCAGCTGAGATGATCGTTGGTCCAACAAAAGCTCTCTTCATGGATGAAATAACAAACGGTTTAGACAGTTCAACCGCGCTTCAGATAGTCAAGTCTCTTCAGCAGCTGGCTCACATTACTGATGCAACCGTGCTTGTTTCCCTTCTTCAACCTGCTCCAGAATCTTATGACCTCTTTGATGATATTGTGCTGATGGATAAAGGAAAAATAGTGTATCACGGTCCACGAGACGAGGTCTTAAATTTTTTTGAAGAATGTGGATTTAGATGCCCAGAAAGGAAAGGTGTCGCAGACTTTCTACAAGAGGTAAGAAGCCAAACTTCTGTTTTAAGGCCGGTCTTGAACATAGGCAAGTGCATTGACCTGGCTCCCAAAATTTTAGAATAAGATTATACATATAGGCTTCCAAATTTAAATTTATTTGTATATATATATATATATATATATATATATATATATAAACTCTTACTAAATTGTCTACAACCTCTAAAAAATTTCTATTACATGGTCATGAGTTGTATTGCTTTTCAGGTTATATCTAGAAAGGACCAAGGACAATACTGGCTGCACAAGGACTTGCCTTATAGCTTTGTCTCTGTAGAAACGCTTTCAAAGAGATTCAAGGACCTGCAGACTGGGAGAAAGCTTGAGGAAGCCCTCTCTAAGCCATATGATAGACCAAAAACCCACAATGATTCTCTTTCTTTCAATGCATATTCTCTTCCAAACTGGGAGCTGTTCAGAGCATGCCTCTCAAGAGAGTTTCTTCTCATGAAGAGAAACTACTTCGTCTACCTCTTTGACACGTTTCTGGTTATAACACATCTCTTTCTTATTTTTTATTTTTTTCGTTTTCTGTCAAAGGTTATAGTGTCAATCCTGAAGAACCTTTATATTGGACAGCTTCTTCTGTCTGCAATCCTCACTATGACTGTGTTTATTCGAACACGGATGGGCATAGACATCGTTCATGGAAACTCTTACATGAGTTGCCTCTTTTTCGCAACCGTTGTACTTCTGGTGAATGGTGCTCCAGAGCTGTCTATGACTGTTGAACGCCTTGCCGTGTTTTACAAGCAAAAGCAACTGTGTTTCTATCCAGCTTGGGCTTATGCTATCCCAGCAACAGTGTTGAAGATCCCTCTCTCTTTCTTTCAGTCTCTAGTTTGGACCTGCCTCACTTACTATGTCATCGGATACACTCCTGAAGCGTCCAGGTGCGAGAGCTTGAAACCCGCTATTCACATCCAAGCCTCAGTCAAGTGTAAAGTAGTGATCTGTGATTTTTCAGGTTCTTTCGGCAGTTCATTATGCTATTTGCTGTTCACTTCACAACGATATCTATGTTTCGGTGTATAGCTTCAATCTTTCAGACAGGAGTTGCTTCAATGGCAGCTGGTGGTTTTGCTGTATTAGTCACCTTTGTATTCGCTGGCTTTGCCATTCCATACAGTAAGACTTTTCCTCTGCTCTTTCTATTACAATCTTAGCTCCAAAGCTTGAAACATGACACTGGTCTGGTGCAGCTGATATGCCAGGGTGGTTGAAGTGGGGTTTCTGGGTGAATCCTATAAGCTACGCAGAGATTGGACTCTCTGTAAATGAGTTTCTAGCTCCAAGATGGCAGCAAGTGAGTCTCTCTTCCCTTACTTGTTTGTCTTAACCATAGGGTTTTACTTCATCCTCCAAATACTAATCAATATTCTGGTTTTCTTTGGAGATGCTACCAACAAATGTTACACTGGGGAGAACCATACTTGAAAGCCGAGGACTAAACTATGATGATTACATGTACTGGGTCTGCTTATCTGCCTTGTTTGGTCTCACCTTTATCTTCAACACCATTTTCACTCTAGCTTTGACTTTCTTGAAATGTAAGCTACGTTCCAGCATATATAGGGAAAATAAATGCCACATACCAAATACTAAAGAGCTTATGTTAACACAATGACAGCTCCAACGTCATCTCGTGCCATGATTTCCCAAGATAAGCTCTCTGAGCTGCAAGGAACAAAAGATCCATCAGTGAAGCAGAACAAGTCAATAGAGACAAACGAGGATTCAGGTAAAACATATTTGTCTTTCTTGTTAAACAGGCTAACTATTTCTTCTCAGTTTCCCCTATAAACCCTAATTTATTCAACAGGGAAGATGGTGTTACCTTTTAAGCCACTCACCATAACATTTCAAGACTTGAACTATTACGTCGACGTTCCTGTGGTAATAGTTCATTCATTGTATCTTAGCATTACCATTGAAGAGTATAATGTAATCCATGGATGTTTGGCAATATCAGGAGATGAGAGGTCAAGGGTACACTGAGAAGAAACTGCAGCTTCTCTCGAACATCACCGGAGCTTTCAGTCCCGGCGTTCTAACGGCGTTGATGGGAATCAGTGGAGCTGGAAAAACCACTCTACTGGACGTTCTGGCAGGAAGAAAAACAAGCGGATACATTGAAGGAGACATCAGAATCAGTGGATACCGTAAGGTCCAAGAAACGTTTGCAAGAGTCTCAGGCTACTGCGAGCAAACGGATATACACTCACCAAACATCACCGTTGAAGAGTCTCTAATTTACTCGGCTTGGCTTCGTCTAGTTCCAGAAATAAACCCTGAAACCAAACTCGTAAGCCCTAATAATTCAAAGAATCAAACACTGTGACCTAGAAATGACCTACAAATTCGCTGCAGAGATTCGTGAAGCAAGTTTTAGAGACGATAGAGCTGGAGGAGATCAAGGACGCGTTGGTAGGAGTTGATGGAGAGAGCGGACTGTCGACGGAGCAGAGGAAACGATTGACGGTGGCGGTTGAGTTAGTGGCGAATCCTTCCATCATATTCATGGACGAACCAACGACGGGGCTAGACGCAAGAGCAGCCGCTATTGTGATGAGAGCTGTCAAGAACGTAGCAGACACTGGACGAACCATCGTCTGCACTATTCATCAGCCCAGCATTGACATCTTCGAAGCTTTCGACGAGGTAACAAGTATTCTGAATTTTATTTATAATGTTTTCTTTTATCAAAAAATCTTTTCTTACAATGTCGTTTTTATGTTCAGTTGGTGCTTCTGAAGACAGGAGGTCGTATGATTTACACTGGACCACTTGGACTACATTCTTCTCATGTCATTAAGTACTTTGAGGTTAGCGTGTTTCACAAGAAACAACTATATATTTACACTGCACCGACATTTTAGTTTCTATATTTGTGTTCTTTGGGGGTTACATAACAGAGTATCCCTGGAGTTGTTAAGATCAGAGACAACTACAATCCAGCAACATGGATGCTAGAGGTTACTTCACAGTCTACAGAGACTGAACTTAACATTGATTTTGCAAAAATCTACAACGAATCAGATCTTTACAAGTGAGTAGAACTACTTCAATCTGGTCATAAACTGTACAAGTCTGATGTGTTCATGTCTTGTTTCCGCAGAAGCAACTCCGAACTTGTTAACGAGCTGAGCAAACCGGAACTCAGGTCAAGCGATTTGCATTTCGACAGAACTTTTGCGCAGAGCTGGTGGGAACAGTTCAAATCTTGTCTATGGAAGATGAGCTTGTCTTACTGGAGAAGCCCTTCTTACAACTTGATGCGTATCGGTCACACTTTATTCTCCTCTTTAATATTTGGTCTACTCTTCTGGAAGCAAGGACAAAAGATGTACCATTACCAAAAATTCATACAAACCCCAAAGTTTCATTATACTATCTTTAGCAACTCACCTTCCTTTTTCTTTTGGGCAGAGATACTCAACAGAACTTGTTCACAGTTCTTGGAGCCATTTACGGTCTTGTGCTCTTCTTGGGAGTAAACAACTGCGGTACAGCTTTGCAGTACTTTGAGACAGAACGTAATGTTATGTACCGCGAAAGATTCGCAGGAATGTACTCTGCCTTTGCCTATGCATTGGCTCAGGTTGTGACGGAGATTCCTTACATTTTCGTCCAAAGTGCAGAGTTTGTGATCATAATATATCCAATGATCGGTTTCTACGCTTCTTCCTCTAAAGTCCTTTGGTGTCTCTACTCAATGTTCTGCAACTTACTCTGCTTTAACTACGTCGCATTGTTCCTCATCTCCGTGACTCCAAACTTCATGGTCGCAACTATTCTCCAGTCTCTTTTCTTCGTTGCTTTCAACCTTTTTGCTGGTTTCTTGATTCCACTACCGGTAAAGATCTTTTTGAACAATTCATCATCATATCTTTACTTATGATTAATAGTGTGTTTTGTTGATGTTGAAACAATGCAGCAAATACCAAAGTGGTGGGTCTGGCTTTACTATATAACTCCTACCTCTTGGACGCTCAACCTGTTCTTCTCGTCTCAGTACGGTGACATTCATGAAGAGATCATTGCCTTTGGAGAATCCACAACTGTTGCGAGATTCTTGGAGGACTATTTTGGGTTTCATCATGACCGTTTGGTGATTACAGCCATTGTTGTTATTGCATTTCCAGTTGCATTAGCTTCTATGTTTGCCTTTTTCGTTGCCAAACTCAACTTTCAAAAACGATGATGGATCGATCACACACCAAGACTACAAGCTACTAGCATATGTCAACAATGAACTATACTATATGCCAATAAGAAGAGAGTTAGCAGGTTCTTGTTTTCAATATGACTTCTATCAAATGTACTTAATATGAATTTGCTCTTTTGTGCAGAGTAATAAACTATTCTACTTATAATTAATAAAGAAACATTTGCTCCAATTTTAGAGTTTGCAGGTAATCTCTTGAAGTTGAAAGCCTTTTGTGCAGAGTTAGCGTTTTGTCTCCGGATTTAAAAGATCTTCGGATTTGCTTTCTTCAGGAGATTTAGCTTCAGATGTTGCATTACTAATGCTATCATCATTTGTTTCTTCTGGTTCTTTTGCCTGTTACTTGAAAACATTGCATTAGTAGGTACGCAGAGTTCATAACGTTATAAAACAGATAGATGCCAAGCTGAATACTTCACCTTGTTCCTCTCTCGCCAGCCAAGCCCAAATGATAGGAAGCCTGTCTTCCTCTTAAGAGTCTCTTGTGGAGAACCTTGAGTGCGAGCAAACCTATACAACGTCGAAGAAAATAATTGTCTTTTTGAATCATATTGACATGAGAAGTAGTACCTAGATGATACTTATGAAGGTACACAACACACTAAGCATGTTATAAAAGAACCGAGTTATGATGTACCTTGGAGATGATAGTGCTTTGTTTTGACCTGACTCATATTGCAAAGTAGCTTCTAACGTTGTTTCTGCTGTAACTAATCTCTTCTCCATTTGAGCGAGCTGAGCCGCAAGCTGCTCATTCTTTTCCTGCATAGTGTATCCATGAAGACATTGCGCATATAAGACTTGTCTTATTTTTTTTTTTGAGGTAACAGCCGCAAAATAGTCATGTAATGTAACGAGTTTGCAGTAACCAAAGCACCTGAAGGACGTGTACTGCATATTTTTGTGCAGCTGCATCCTGCTCTGCACTTACTCGAGCATCTTCTGTGAGCTTTTGGTCTTGCTCAACTCTCATCAGGACCTAAAGTATGCATCAGAGGTAGATTAAGTAGCTGTACCAAACAAAAAAGTAAGCAAGGATAACACTTGTGGGAGTAACAACTATACGGAACAGACCTGAAGCATGGCTGTTTCTTGTTCTTTTTTGTCAGAAAGGGCTTGCTTTAGATCTCTGACTTCCTTCTCCAGTTCTTCAATCTGTAACATTCAAAGGTTTTACTTATATATATGACTTCCTTTTCCACCTGATAACAACTTCTGGAGGAGGTCCAAAAGGTAATTTACCCGTGCACTTAGTTCCAGTCTGTTGTCTTCTTTGACCATCTCCATCAAAGCAATCTCTAGCTCCTCAGCTCTGTACAGAGGCAAAGATTAGTACCGGCTTGTTGCAACAAATGAAAATGATAAAGTGAAGTAGAGTAAAAATAGTTCAATAACAACCTTAACACAGCTGATCTTTTCTCCTCCAACAGTCTGCATAGTTCAACCTTCAACCATACCGCCTGCACAATAACTGTTATGGATGAAATTTAAAAGGAGTTGCATATTATAATAGATTGTTGATGCTAATCAGCTACAGAAGATCTTCCTCTTGATGAAAAACAACCATGTGTCCTTGAATTCACTACCAAGAACAATGACTATATACAAAGAAAGGGCAACCGCACCTGCTCTTGAAGATCTGGTAAAGAGTCTAACTGGGAATCAACATTTGAGCCATCTTCTAGATTCTCACCCTCTTCCTTTTGAGTAATGTTTTGTTCATTTAAGATAGAGCCTTCATGTTTAAAGCTATATAACTTAGAAGCCAATCCCTTCTTGTCCTTCCAGACACGACCTTTCTGCATTCTTTCCTCAACGATCTCTAACACCGCCGGTCTATGTATTACTCTAAGCTCCTCCAGTCTAGCCTCATTCGTCGATAAATAGCCCATGCATGCGGTCAGAACAAGTTGACTGCTATCAAATGTTGAACTAGCAAGTGCTTGTAGTGATGTAATCGCATCTCCTGCATCTTGTGTGGCAATAATTGCAGGACCTGAGGAGATAAAGATAAATGCCATCATCACAACACTTATAGAGCATCACATTTGATACGTACAGAAAGTATTAGTAATACCATATAGTTCCATTAAAGCAAATGCTGTTCTGAACAATACTACACGGTTTCCCTCAAAGAGAAGCACATCCCACATCCTCAGAACTGGGACCAAAACAAACAAACAATATGAAAACACAACTTCAGATCAGGAAAGGATGAGAAAGTAAACTTTCTTGAGTTCTCACCACATTCCCAAGGAAGTATATTCACAAAAATAGATAGAAACCATGGCCCAGAGATCCATGCTACCTGCACTCCCAAGTAATCCAGATGATTAACTGCACCAGGAGAATTATTGGGACAGAAGAAACGATCACATTGCTCTGTATAAAGGGTGAAAATGCTATTTAAATGAAGAGAAACTTGAAGGAAAAACTAACCGAGCTTTGGGAATCTTTCTCTCATCAACTCTTCAAAAACTAGTTGATCAACCTAAGAGAAAAGCAGATTTGGAACTGTGATGACAATACATCTTCCATAATGGTTGTTAAGAGAAAACAATACATGAACTGGTACCTGAGATTCTATCATCTCCTCTGTATAGTAGCCATCAAAATAATCATCAATGACTCCAACCAAAGTCCTGAAATTTTTTCAGTAACATATAAGTCAGCTCATTGTAACATACCAATGCATGCCAGAATGTTTGTATCAACCTACCAAAATGCATTTTCCTCTGGCATCAACAGAAGCAACAAGCCAGCAAAGAAGTTCATAGCCTGCATATTTCCACAAGGTCATTGTTGGCTTAAACAGGAACAATTGTAACAATCAAATGTTAACTGTAATGATAATACAGATGCATAACAGTTAACATATATTTTCAGATTATGTACTCAGTTAAAATAAATCCACTGCAAAAAAAAAAAAGTGCATTTGGAGCCTATGTAACCTGGCAGTAGCCAACAGATGGGTTGTGACAAGCATAAGCTAAAAGTATCCGTCTTAAGGAATCTCGACCATTCTCATTCAAAGCAGGATGACCTGGGAACGTCCTAGGTATATCCTGAAGAATCAAAAACCAAAACGATAAGCAAGAAGAGTGATCATGATGGCACATTCAGAACCAAACATAAGAAATAAGCATGCATCTAATCAACCTTTTCAATTTGTTTCTTCCACTTTCTTTGAACGTCATGTTCCTTGCTTTCATCAAAGTTAGTTATGTGGGCCAACAAATCATGATAGTAATTATCCACTCGTCTTGCCTTCACACCTACAAAGGCTTGCCAGACCTGTGCTTGCAAAAGTTAGGCAACAAAAGTGAAATCTATTCCAAACATGGTGAACTGAATGAGATAGTATACCTCTCCTCTGAGATCCTTTGGTACTCCTAAACGAACAAGTACCTCAAGTTCCTCATACCAAGGGAAGAATGGCTTTGGAGTAACACTACTTTGAGCATCATTTTCTTCTTTTATTGAATCCGATCTACCAACGGAAGTCTCACTGTCATGGTCAGTTTCCCCGGACTTTTCTCCAGCTTCTCCAATGAAAGACAGTGATTTTTTTACTGGTGAAACATCGTCGCTCTGGCTGTTTTTCATATACATTATGTTCTTAACACGAGTGCACATCATATCTTCTATGGAGGAAAGACAAGGTCTAATGTCAGCCCATTCTATGACTGAACGGGGCTTCTTTTCTTGTTGAATATGTACATGATCTATGGTTTGTTTTACTGATTGAGATTGTTTCTCTTCATCAGATTCACTTTTGTCTGAATGCTCCTTCTCCTTGTCCTTTTCAGATTCAAGTTGCTCGTTATCATCCTCCACAGGTTTGCTGTCTTTTTCAAGACTCTTCACTCTCAAATACTGTGCCTCCGTGTCTGGTTCACTCTCTTTTGAAACCTCATCAACTGTTTCAGGACCACCTTGTTCAAAGTACTGCACTTCTTTACCGCCAGGTTCAGACTCATGTTTCCCGTTTCTTGAACCCTCCTCTGAAGCAGTACTCTCATCTTCAGATTCAAGTTGCTCCTTATCATCCTTCACAGGGTTGCTGTCTTTCTCAAGACTCTTTACTCTCAAATATTGATTCTCTTCAAGAATCTGTGCCTCCTTGCCTGGTTGGCTCTCTTTTGAAAGCTCATCAACTGTTTCTGAACCACCTTGTTGCTGCACTTCTTCATCACCAAGTTCAGATTCATCATGTTTCTCGTTTCTTGAACCCTCCCCTGAAGCAGTACTCTCCTCTTCAGATTCAAGTTTCTCCTTACCATCCTCCTCCTCAGGTTTGCTGACTTTTTCAAGAACCTGTTGTGCCTCCTTGTCTGGTTCGCTCTCTTTGGAAAGCTCATCAACTATTTGAGGGCTAACTTTTTGCTGCACTTCTTTATCACCAGGTTCAGATTCATCATGTTTCTCGTTTCTTGAACCCTCCCCTGAAGCAGTACCCTCCTCTCCAGATTCCGAGCCATCATCAGCAGGCAATGTATCCTGGAACTCTTCTTCAGAGGAACAAGATTCAGGGGAATCGTCAAGCCGGTCAAGAAAGTTTTTCCATTTCTCTCCCCTCTCTGTCTCTTCCTCCTATTCCAGTAAGAACATTATTGCAATTAGCTGAGTTCATAGATTATGAATAGCAGAGCAGATTTATACAGCTTCCTAAACTATTTAACAATAACAACCCTCAATACCATAACTGATTACCAAAGCATCTCACTGCAGTTCTTGCTCTCTCTATGACATCTTGCATGTTGCTATAAGTTAACAGTTTTATTACCCATATCATGGTCTCTCGATGATGCTTCAAACAAAATGATGCAGCCACAGAAACATGACATACATAATTCAAGTAATGATATACCACATATTCATCTACTGTATGTATCTGACATAGCAAATGAAACATGAGCAGAGAAGTCACTCACCGTATAGATGCTAAGGTATTCGTGATATCTTTGAACGTGTTGAGGTCTCAAGGCAAATCCATAAGCGTCCCTGCAAACAATATCAATCCATTTTAATTTCTTTGTAAACATTAACCACAAATTGATCAAGAAACAACAAATCTTACCTGGAATCTACCTCCAGTGAGCGCTTGCTCACCAAAGATAACAACATATTTCACAAACAAGACTACTTATAATCCCCATAGCTTTTTTAATTTTATTTTAACATTACACCCGATCTCACAAATTTCAAACGACTTTTTTTTTTGTTTAATTAATCTATACAAAGCTTAATCATACAACGAAATTAACAACAAAACATCAACACGACAATAAGATCAAAAGAAGAAGATAAAGTTTAGGATCATTGATTTGGTGCTTCGAGAAAGAAAAAAAATTGAGAACAACCCCCAACCCTCAAATGGCAGATCAAGAAATGGTCAATGTTTGATATTCATTAATCAGGATATAATTAAATATAGATTTAAAACAAAAACAAAACAAAACAAAAATGTTGAGTCACCTGTCATTGAGATAGTTGTGGACAACAATCAAGTGTTTCTCCGCCATCATCGGGTCATATGCATGCACGATCACAATTATTTTATTATTCTCTTCCATCAAACATTAAAAAAAACAGATGATCTTCTCATTTTCAAAATTCAGGAGTAAAAAAATGTTTATGGAAAGAAATCTACGTAATTTTCATAACATCTATATATCAAAAAAAAAAAAATTTTAAAATCTATATATCAGTTTTGAAGATTTTTCTTTATAAAAAAAAACTGAAATTGATCTAAAGAGATAAATTGAGCTAGGTTTCATCATTATTGTATTAAATATCTCTCTAAATTCTTGAAATGGACGTCTTAAATATACTATTATTCGTATTTACATGTAATTGAAGCTTAACCATGATCATATAATATATATACATGCAAATCGGTTTAAGCCTGTTATATACTAATGCATCAAAACTAGGCCTGGGCATAAAATCCGTAACCCGAAATCCGAACCGAACCCGAACCGAAACACCCGATCCGTACCCGGTCCAATATATAAAAAATACCCGAATGGATCTTCTAAGGTGGTATAAAAAAATCCGAATCCGAAGTGTTATTAACCAAACCCGAACGGATAACCCGAAAAACCGAAAAACCCGAAAAATCCGAAAAAAAATCCGAAGAAACCGATCCGAATGTCCAAACTACAATATAATATAATTATATGAAATATAAATATATACTTCAAATATTCAATTTCATATTTATTTTGATATGGTATCTAACAATAAGTATAAAAATTAAAATAAATACCTAATTATATATAAATAAGTATATATTTCTTATGTTTTCTTTTAAATTTTATATTTTATTTCGGGTATATCCGAACCGAACCGAATATAACCCGAATCCGAATGATATATGGTTACTTTATGGGTTCTATGATGTGATACAAAATCGACCCGAACCCAATGTGTTATATCCGAATCCGACCCGTACTTGCAAATTTACTAGAATGGGACCTAAGAGGTGTTATAAAAAAAAACCGAAATCCGAAAAAACCGACCCGAACGCCAACGGGTACCCGAACGCCCAGGCCTAATCAAAACCAATAGGTTTACAATGACATATATATCCATAATGTTCTTTGACGTTAACTCCAAAGGAAAAATCATTATTGTTAACCATAATAATAATGTTATACGATTACAGCTTCACCAAGTGTCACAAGTCACTTTGTCATAAACATCACAACAGGAGGCAATTTAGTGGGCTTTTTAATTGGGCTTACGGCCCATATGTAATCGTGTAAGGGATATTTATCCATAGTGAAGTAAAGTGTCGGAATCGACAAGACTTGTTGAGTTTCATGTCTCGTCTGAGAAAATATCATTCTCGAGTTCGTTCACTGAATCGTGTTATAGCAAACGACGCAAGTGAAGTTGAGAGACGAGCTCGCGCTCTGAGAGTTCTAAACATCATATCTTCGAAACCAAGTGGAGCTCTGAATCGCCGGAACGATCTTGGAATCGTTAAGGAGTTTCTGCAAACAGATTCGAAGCATCTTAGAGATGAAGTGATTCCCGAGGATCTTGGCCTCTCAAGAACCAAACATGGAGTCTCAAGCGTTCTGGAAGAAGTTCTGCTCGAGGATTCTTCAAGTTTCAAGTGTAGTTTCGATGCTTATGGTTTGTCTTCCGCCGTGAGTTCTTGCGGGTCGGGTCGTGACTTTCGAACCGGTTATGGGTTTCATTGCTTAGCGTTAAAAAGTGGGTTTACCTCAGATGTGTACGTAGGAAGCTCTTTAGTCGTTTTGTATAGAGATTCTGTTGAGTTAGACAATGCACATAAAGTGTTTGTGGAAATGCCTGAGAAGAACGTGGTTTCTTGGACGGCTATGATCTCAGGGTTTGCGCAGGAGTGGCGTGTGGATATCTGTTTGAAGCTTTATTCAAAGATGAGAAACTCAGCTTCTGAACCGAATGATTATACGTTCACGGCTCTGTTGAGTGCTTGCACTGGAAGTGGAGCCTTAAGGCAAGGAAGAAGCGTTCATTGTCAGACACTCCAAACGGGTTTCAAGTCTTGTCTTCATATCTCAAACGCTCTCATCTCGATGTACTGTAAATGCGGCGATTTGAAGGATGCTTTCCGTGTCTTTGACCAGTTTTTGAACAAAGATGTTGTCTCTTGGAACTCTATGATTGCTGGTTACGCGCAGCACGGACTTGCAACGCAAGCAATCGAGCTTTTTGAAGTAATGATGCCTAAAAGTGGGACAAAGCCTGATGCAATCACGTATCTAGGAGTTCTTTCATCGTGCAGACACGCGGGTATGGTAAAAGAAGGAAGAAAGTACTTCAATTTGATGGTGGAACGCGGCGTGAAACCACAACTCAATCACTACTCTTGTCTTATAGATCTTCTCGGGAGGTTTGGTCTGTTGCAAGAAGCCTTAGAGCTGATCGAGAACATGCCGATGGAACCAAACGCAGTGATATGGGGATCTCTGCTTTTCTCTTGCCGTGTTCACGGAGATGTCTGGATGGGAATCAGAGCTGCAGAGGAACGGCTGATGCTTGAACCTGAATGTGCAGCCACGCATGTCCAGCTAGCGAATCTTTACGCTGGTGTCAAGTACTATAAAGAGGCGGCGTTAGTGAGAAAAGCGATGAAAGATAAAGGACTGAAGACGAATCCAGGGTGTAGTTGGATTGAGATTGATAACGATGTTTTCATGTTTAAAGCTGAAGATGGTAGCAGCTGTAGAATGCTAGAGATTGTTCATGTTCTTCATTGTCTTGTAGATCACATGGAACTCCTCTAAGAGCATCTCCAACCCCACTCTATAATTTACTCTAAAATAGAATGGGAAATAGAGTAGTGAAGAAACAAAAAAGTGATTACTCCATTTATAGAGTAATCACTTTTTTGTTTCTTCATTACTCTATTTCCCACTCTATTATAGAGTAAATTATAGAGTGGGGTTTGAGATGGTCTAATACAACGCATAACAGATAAGTCAATAATAATACAATAGATTTCTCTTTTTCTTTTTTTGTTAAAAAAAAAGATGATTTCAGGGAACTGAGTCAGTGTAGTAAATAATCTTTCCCAAGGTGAATTAAATCGATGGTAATTACAACCAATCCTTTTACCATCACATTTTTCTTTTACATACACGTCCTTTTTTTAACGCTTTCAACTGTACCTCTATAACTATACGAAAAGACTTTGAATTAATTTATTAATCAAGAAGTAATCAAATGACCTTATTCAAAAAATAAGTAATCAAATGAATATAGCTGTATAATGTGTTAAAATGCACCAAGAGTTATATATAATAATTTAAGTGAAAATAAAATACAATAAAGAGAAGTGGAGTCACTCTTGCAATGTTTTTTTTGGTTTATAATTTAACTTCTGAAGTATGAGTTTGCACGATTGATATTTTATTTAATTCATGTTTGGATCACGGTCGTTTTTAAAAGTCATCTTTTCTGCAATGCAATCCATCACTAGTTTTTGTTTAACACGTAATGAATTAACTTTAAAATATAGATGAACACATCAACTGTGTTATTTATTGTAGACGGCAGCAGAACTTATTCTATTTTTTTATTCTATTCACTTTTATTACATTATTTTCTTCATATTTTTACTATTTACTGCTAATAAACTTGAATTATTGATTATACATCGAATTTTAAATTATTTATCTGACAATGCAGAAACAAAGATATCTTAACTTAAGCAATCGAATCAAACCCAACACATGAGTTGATGTAATAAAAGATGATGAGTGGAAAGTGTCTGCTTTTTCCAGTCCGTGTAACTTGTTGTCCACTATTATTCCCACCTCCACCACTACAAAGACGACAAAACAAGAAAGAAAGCGAGAGAGAGAGACATGGATCTAGATTTGGTAGCAGCTTTTCTCAACGACTACGAATGGCTGCTCGAGTATCTGAAAAACATGGTGAAGCCCGCGGCGGCCCTCGCCGTCGTGCTTTTAGCCGTGGCTCTCTCATACTCGCAGAAACTCTCTTTGGAAGGAGAAATGATTTACTCTGTTTTTCGATCTTTTCTTCAGCTCTCTGTTATAGGATTCGTTCTTCAGTTCATATTTAACCAAGAAAACGCCGGCTGGATCATCCTCGCTTACCTCTTCATGGTCTTTGTCGCTGGTTACACCGCCGGACAACGTGCCAAGCACGTGCCACATGGAAAGTACGTGGCCGGGGTGTCTATCCTTGCCGGAACAGGTATAACAATGTTCTTGCTCGTTGTCCTCAACGTCTTTCCTTTCACTCCGAGGTATATGATCCCTGTTGCCGGAATGATGGTCGGAAATGCTATGATGGTCACCGGAGTTACGATGAAACAGCTACGAGATGACATCAAGATGCAACGAAACCTGGTACATGTTTATTATTTTACCCAATGTTCAAAAAAATTGTTAGATTGTAATCAGGTGCAACTAGCTACTATGCGAATCGGCAGATTTTTTTTTTGTAGTCTAGGCAGATCTTAATTGTTAACAAATAATGATTTATTTTTTATATATTTAACATTTATATTAGATATTTAATTATAAAATTATTTTGATGAATTTATTTGACCAAAATTATTTTTAGGTTAATCATAATGAGATCTTCATCTCAAAGTTGATATCAAAATCTTGAACCAACTTATTAATCTTATGATGAATCATAAAAATTAGATATATGTAAAAAACAATTAAGCATAGATTTAAATTGATATTATTATTTAATTTAGACTAATTTAAATTGATTTAATCAGATTCAAATTATTTTTAGCTAATTTAAAACGTTTTAAACCGATTTAAATTGATAAATTAGATTTTAAAAAATCTTTGGATGCTACAGTTAAACCGATTTTTAGAAGATTGCTTTTACCTAGATTAATCGAACCAAGTTTCCGGTTTAATTTGTTGATGGGTCGAAAACCATAGGTGGAGACGGCTTTGGCACTAGGAGCAACACCACGACAAGCAACGTTGCAACAGGTGAAGAGAGCTTTGGTGACATCTCTGTCTCCGGTTTTGGATAGCTGCAAAACCGTTGGTTTGATCTCTCTACCAGGCGCGATGACTGGTATGATAATGGGCGGTGCGTCGCCTCTTGAAGCTATCCAGCTACAGATAATTGTGATGAATATGGTTGTTGGAGCAGCCACGGTTAGTAGCATCATGTGTTCGTATCTTTGTTGGCCATCTTTCTTCACTAAAGCTTACCAGTTAAAAACTCATGTCTTCTTAAGTTGAAGTTTTAATCATCCACATACTTTCAACAACATTTGACAATTGTCTGAAACTGAAAACACAACCATTAAGTTTTGAAAACATATTATTGTTTAACATGAACTAAAAAAAGATCCAAAGCAAACACAGCTAGATTCAATAGTACAACATGATAGAGTCCCTGCGGCCTGAGGTGATGAGCCATCAAAGTCAAGGCGACTAGCTTCCTCTAGGGGAAGCACGGTTGGGCTCGTAATCATCATCATCAATGAGGCTTTGGTCCTCTCTCGGGCTGTCACCACCGCGTCCAACAACTGGAGTAACAACAGTACGTGTCTCTGCCATTTCCGTTGTCTTGAGGTCTATCCGCCTCGCTTTGGAGATGGTCTATGATCCTTGGGCTGCCTTTGTCATCCATAATCGGGCTACGGTTTCTCCCTCACGCCTCACGGGGATAGAGAATCCTTCATTCGCTTTGGACCGTTGTTAGATATTAATCGAGAAATTGTTTAAAATACGATAAGTTAAAGGGCAATTCTCTTAAATAGCCCCTTTTAAGTTTTTGTCATAAAATAGTCTTAAAAAAATAAAATGACCAAAATAGATTTTTTTTTTAAAAAAATTTTAATTTTTTTAATTTTTTTTTTTAATTTGAAACCCTAACCTCAAACCCACCTCTTAACTCTAAACCCTAAAGTGCAAATTAATTAACCCTATGGGTATAAATGCATATAAATGATTTTTTTAGCTTCTAAAAAAACATTTTGGTCATTTTCTTCCTTAAAAACTATTAAAAACTATTTTTGTGACAAACAAACTAAAAGAGGCTATCCAAAGGAATTTCTCTAAGTTAAAAGCATTTTCGTCCAATAGTTAGAAATTGTTAAAAATACCACAAGTTAAAGAGCATTTTTTAAAAAAACTCACAATTAAAAAATTTTACCTTTTTTTACATAATTTTTTTTAATGTTAAGAATTTCTTCTAAAAATACAATTGAAGGTACTCCAAATTCCACTTTATAAAAATAAATTCTATCAAAAATATATTAACATTTGGATCTAAGCTTTAATGATTATTGTTTATGGTTTAATATTAAAAGAATGAGATTAAGACTATAAATGTTTTATAAATATTTAGAAAAATTATATTAATGTTTATTTAATAACAAATTTAAGGTATTTAAAAAAATAGTTATTTATTAATGATAAATTTGAAAAGTGATATCTAATCCCAATATATAAAAGGGTTTGAGGCTGAGTCCTAAGACTGTCCACGTCATATAAAAAAAAGGCCAATCAGAACAACCTAATTTGCCATGTCAGCGACATCTGTTGTGGGCTCCCGCGTGTTAAGCAAGATGAAGCGCGTCGTTTGCGAGAGGAGGCACACATGTGTTTAGCAGGCTTGGCGTAGAAGCCCAAATGTGTTAGTGTGGTCTTCTGGCTTGGGCTTATGCCTATTTTACGAAAGGGAGTATTCATGTTATTGGGTGTGTTGGCCCACTAAGCCCAACTGTAGTGGTTATCTTCGAGAAACATCGTTGTCTGTTCACCTTCTCCATTTTTTGTTTCGACTTCCTCCTCCCACTTACTCTTCAACCATGGCTACGTTAAAGCGCCTCTTAATGGCTTCCCCCACCTCCGTTTCGATGCCCCGCCTATATAAATCACAATCTAGGAATCTTAATCCACCGTAATTTTTCTTCTCAAATAAACCTAAAAACCTAAGCTATGGAATCCGCCGCGAAATCGTCTCTTACCACCGGAAAGGCTCCACTCGCCATGTTCTTCAACGATATCTCACCTGGGCGGTCTGAATCACTGCTTCGATTCAGGTTAATCCACTTTTGGGAGGCAAAAAACATAGCCAAAGGTGGGTTCTTTCTTGGATTGGAGCTTCTACTCATCGACGAACAGGTATGATTCTAATCCCCAACTTCCATCGGATTGGTATTCTAAACCAGTGTCGTTTAGTCTAAATTATTTGAACTCTTGCAGGGGACTGTCATGCAAGGATTCATATCCGCAAGCCGTGCTGAAACATACCGAGGTCATCTCAAAGGAGGCGCCACTTATGCACTCCAGAATTTTTTTGCTACCAAAAGTAAAGACATTTACCGAGTTGCTGATCAAAGCTTAACGATTTCATTCTCCAACGGCTCTGTACTCTCCCCGCTTAACGACACCGACGTCCCCGTCTCTGACTCTTTCCCCGCTGACAGGTTCAGGTTCCACACACATTCTGATTTCCAAGCCAACAGCGGACTCCGGGGTGATCTCTATGGTAATTTACATGGTTGTAACTATCTGCCTATTGTTTATATATTGGGACGTTTTGATAGTAATCTTCATGAACATTTTTGTAGATGTTGTTGGACACTTGAGGCTGGTTAATGGGCAGTCTCTCATTCAACGCCCTGTACTAGATGAGGCCGAAATAACCAGCAAGGGGCATATTTTGGTTCATTTGCAGTCAAAAGAGTATGTGTTTTAAATTACCACTTCTGCACTGCATCGCTTGCTCTTACAGACAACTTAGTAAATTTACCTTTTTAATTTTGTTGTGCAGTGGACCTGTTATGAAGTTGTATCTTTGGGATGAGGCTGCTAGAGTCTTTTACAAGAAATTTACTTCCAGTGAAGACACTCCCACCGTCCTTTTGGTCACCACTGTCAACCCAAAAACTCTTGGAGGTAATCACTTTCCCACTTAACATGAACCACCCGCTGGTACTGCAAACGTTTAATGTTTCCCCATTCTGTATGTCATTAGTTTCGACTGTTTGCTTCTCAAGATTTGAAATCACGGTAGCTATTTTATTTACGTTAGTAATTGTAGAGAAAACAGTGTAGATTTTGTCTGTTCAAGTAGTGTTCGTTTCAGTCTCCTTGAGTGAGCCTAACTAACTTCATGTTTAAAAAACTGTGTTAAGTTGCGGGTGATGAAATAATTGGTCATCTTTCTTTTTTTTTTGAAGTTTAAAGCATTTACGAAACAGTGTTACTAACGTCCTGTTTTTATACGGTAACCAAAAACAGGTAATATGGCTCTCAGTTCGATGTCATCCTCCCGTGTCTTCTTAGACAAAGATATCCAGCCCACGATTGATTACGTGAACTGGTTAGTAACTGTAGGAAACCCCGATTTTTTGTCAGTTCAAGTATTGTTCTTTTAGCCTCTCTTGAGTGAGCCTTACTTATCTTATGTTCTATAAACTGTCTTAGGTTGAGTTCTAACCCAGAGACTGCAAAGAGGGTGAATGCAGATGAAGTAACAAAGGTTGAGACAATGACAATTGGCCAGATCCTTGGTTACATCAAGCAGGAATATTCCAAGGTAAGTAAAACTTCAATATACTTCTGTATGACAACGAGACATATCCATGTTATTGACTAGCTTTAAACCTAATGCAGGAAGCTTCTTTCCACTGCATAGCGACAAATTGATGACGTTGAACGTGACGGTGCATGGTACTATATTGCATGCAGCGATTGTCAAACTAAGGCCACAAGAGGCCCTTCTTCGTTGATGTGCGCCAAGTGTGGGAAAACTAATGTATCTGGTGTACCAAGGTATGCATTCTAACTTCACAAGTTCATGTTTCATGTTTCTGATATTTTTTTACGTTCAATTTTTTCCCCAGGTACCTTGCAAAGATCTCTGTTTACGACAACAAAGACAAGGCTGTTTTCGTCCTCCTTGGTGATGCAGGGAGTGAGCTGACAGGGAAGAAAGCCGCAGAATTGGTTGACAACTACATTGAGGTACGTATAGAACATCTCCAACCTTCTCGCATTTCATTAACACTGACTTTATTCCCTTTTTTTCCCAACTAGGCTCATCAAGACGTTGGTTCTGGGCATCTTATTCCTGCTCCCCAAGCTTTAATTGACACAATAGGGCAAACACACAAGTTCAAGGTCAATGTGTCTGATCTCAACCTCACAGGGAAGATTCAAGCTATAACGGTTACTAAGGTTGTGTCAACAGAGGTTCTGCCACCTCTGCCATCTTCTGCTGAATTCCCAGTTATTGTGGAAGATGAGGTCTCTGTACCAACTGGAATTGTATTTGATGCCTCTGGATACAATGCTAGTGATGGCACTGAAGGTACGACCAACAAGGATGTAACCCAGATGGCTAAGCGTCTTAAGTATGAGTAATGGTGTTCTCATTTTCTATTTCTGTCTTCACTATCGTCTTTTTTAATTTTCCTCCATTTAAGTTGGAGATGAGACTGTGTTTGACCTTTTTTCATAAACTTTGCTTCCGTTAAGTATTACCAAACATTTTCAATAGTGCTTTGCTCTTTCACTTCATACGTATGCATAATGCAGGCGATCTCTTTAGAAGCACCATAATAAGTTTAGTTTATATATATTGTTATTGTGGTACTCTTAATAGTTGAAGCACCGTAGTAAGTTTGAAATTATGCTTGGTCTGGCATGAATATAAAATTGGATGCATGTAAAATCAATGTGTATTAAACAGAAATTGGATGCATGTATAATTTCAATTACAACCTAAACATCTACTCCCAATAATTTAATAGATGCATGTACACATTAACATGCACGTATAAAAGAAGATGCATGTATAATTAGATTGAAATGACTTTTTGCTTGCGTGTATAATTTTAGGATATAGAAATTATGATGCGTATGACAAATGTATAAGAAAAATATACGGAGATATAAGTTCAGTTATTCGTTACCATATACGTCGAATACATGCTTAAGACATGTATAATTAAACAGTTTGGGCCTGTCACGTATTGCAATTACTAATTCTCCCCCAACTATTTTAATATTATCAGACCCAAGTGAGTAGCCCATATACATAAGGAATGCAAATAGAAGCTAATTTTATATCAATATACCAAACATTTAATTTAGTATTTAAAAGTTAAATTAGAATAAAATTGTTTTCCTTATTTGCCTCAATCAAAGTAGATATTTCCACAGCTAAATCAGTAACCTTCTATATTCATATATATTCGATAGTCGAGACCATCAACAAAGGCAATTGAAGAATATAGTCTACAAGAAAATTTTCAACGATCTAACATTGTACAAAAGTATGCAAACATTTAATTTTCACATTCAATAAAATAAAGTAATAACTTTTATGTTATCTATTTTTAGACGTTGATGACGGTATTATACCTACTCCACTACATCCCCCTTCAACGATCTCAAAATAACTCCTACCAAGTAAGCCAAATTATAACTTTATCATACCATTCAAAACATTTATTCTACCCTCAAATCAATGATTACAAAATTATTTTTTTTGGTGCTGGGATTATTTATCATACTTAGCAACTGTATGCTACGACTCCTCCCTTTCCACATTCTATCAAAGCTTTTTTCCCCAAAATACTATTATATTGGTTAGCATCTTAAAAGAATTACAATTTTATTCACATACCTACGCCTTTTTCAGTTTTAAATATAGTATTTTCATCCCTGCTTTTGTTTCATAAATTTGCCTATTCCATATTTTCCTCAAATTCACAAACAACAATAATCCAAAAAAAAAATGCCCCCATTAAAAATTAATAATAAGTTATCCGCGCGTAGCGCGGAAAAAATCCCTAGTTTATAGTAAAATTGAAATTTCCTCAAATTAAAAGATCATAGGAGTTTCTTTTGTAAAAAATTATAACATGTTGGTCTAGTTGAAACATTCAGCAGATTTTAGAAGTGTGCTAAGGTTAACGCAGACGCGAAAAACATTAGATTATAAATAGTCATGCAGGTCTTCTTTGATTTAGATAAGACTTTTTCGTAAATATGCTACGATTAAGAGAAGTTCTCACTTAAAGACGTACGTTATGATTACGACAGGTTATAGGAAATTAGCAAAGACTTAGCTATTGCTAATTCGTCATGGGAACCACTGATTTGCTATACTTGATGGCTACGGAATCATGAATATAAACACAAGCTAGCCATTAAATACACGAACGCATAATTACATGACATTAATTTATCCTAATTAAAATTACTTGATTCCTAATTTTTAAAAAGATTTATGAAAACAAGTCTATCTACATAAATCTGTAATTAATCCCTAAACTTAGATTTATGTTTAGATTTATCCAAATAAATTAAACTTTACAAGTTCTAAAGTTGGATAAAATCAATCTAACATAAATAATTAATTATTTAAAACATAAATCATAATGATAGATCCTATATTTCAGGAATCAGGACTATATTTAAATCTTTTCATCTTATCAATAACAGATTATAATATTGAAATTATACCAAAAAGGATATTTCATAAAAACAACATTTTCACTAACTTTATTCAGTGTGGATTTGTATAAGAAAAGCAAGAAAAAAAATAAAGTACGTCAGAAAATTAGAGATAAATGTTGGAAAAAACAAAAACCTATTTTTCATCTTAATAAATTAGTAAAAAAATCGAACAATAAAATAAAGACTATCATCACCCGGGAAAAATATTGAAGAGAACGTACACGGTTGCGTCTGACTTGTTCTCCTCTCTCTCGAATCGCACTCCGTTTAATTTTCTCGCCATTGCATAGAAACAACAACGCCCAATTTTTATTTTATTCTTTTTTTCCTAATTCAAAATTCGAAAAAGGAGAATCAACAATAATGTCGTGGCTGAGATCGGCGGTGCACAAAGCAGTCGAAGTCGGCGGGAAGAACAACCTCACCCGCACCGTCCGCAGTTACGCCGGTTCCGTCGTCCTCACCGCCGGTAATGCAGTTTCCGGAGGGGCCAAACTGATCCAGGATCGCATCGTAATCCCTCTTCAAACTCTTCCCTCTCGAAATTCAAATTTTTAGTTTCTAATCGCCTATGTTTACAGGGATCGAGGAACGTGAAGAGCTTTACTCTCGCGGTGAAGAGACTCGAAGAGGTTTCGGTTTCGTCACGAGGCGGCGAGAGAGTGCAGTTGTTGAGAAGATGGCTTGTTGCTCTTAGAGAGATCGAGAGAATGGAATCTGATTCGTCTTCCGAGAATATCAACGATGTTCAGAACCAACCTAGTTCCGATGAAGCCAAGGATTCTCCCAAAAATTCCAGCACCGTGAGTGATTCAGTCTCCACATGCATTGTCTTTGGCTTTTTTGGATTATGATCGTGTTTTATGAATTTTGGAAAACAGGTTTATTACGTTGATCCTGATCTTCCCGGCGAGGCAATGACTTTTAGAGATGTGTTTCTTCACAGTGAGGCCCTTGAAGGGATGGTTTTATCTATGGTAAGCTGAGTTTTTGGTTGTTGAGTGAGAGATACATTGAGTTTTAAACTTTTTTTTCTTTAAAATTAAGATTCTGGAAGCACCAAACGAAGAAGAAGTAGAGCTGCTTCTGGAACTGTTTGGGTGATATGCTTTCTCTTCCTCTAAAACTTCTACTTCAGTTTATTTTATGAAGCCGCTCATATGATCATTGGTTGATACATCACAGGCTCTGTTTGTCAGGAGACAAGGAGGTTCACGAAGCATTGATTCCAAATGTGCAGGACTTAGCGATTGTGTTTTCTAAATACAAGGATGAAGTTTTGGTAAGGATGTGTTCTGTCACCTAAGCTCTGTTCCTTTCCAGTCTGGATGTTCTTGTCCTGCAAATGTGAACAAGCTCACTGGATTTTAATGTTCTTGAACAAACCACTAGGCATTAGAGATCTTGCACTCTGTAATAATGCCTCTTTCTGGTGGTATTCTTTTTCCTAGGCAAAGCGTGAGGAACTTCTTCAATATGTCCAAAGTGCCATTGGAGGGCTTAAAATCAGTGCTGATCTTGCAAGGTATTATTGGATCAAAATCATTTTATACACTCTCTAAATTTTCATTTTCTAGAGTTTTAAGAATGTCCAAGTCTTAAGAATTTACTAATCTCGTTTTAATTCTCATTTGTGACTGACTCAGAATAGATACTGAAGCCCATGCCCTTATGGAGAAACTTGATAAGACGAAGGTCAAGGTTCTTGAGCAGGCTTCAAATGAAGATAGTTCAAAATCCGCTGGAACCAATGCTGCATCAACCGAGGTGAGATTGTCTCTCCTACTTTCTGCCGCCTCATTGTTCTCACATTTGATATGATGGTGGATTTCCAGCTATTACTGCTTTTACCTATCTTGTTTAGAACGGTTCTCAAGTCTTAATACTGTATGTAGACTGATTGTTTACATATAAGCCAAGCGAAGAAAATTCCGCAAAACTTCTAGGAGAATCTTTATTGCACTGTTAGTATTTTCATGGCTTCTCGAAAATTTTCTGGATCAATCAATCTATGTGAGATGTACTAAAAACTTGGGTTGCTGCTCCAGGCTCTCCGAGAAATTCTTGAGCAAGTTCGCACTTTTTCGAAGCTAGAAGCACTCTTGCTGAAGAAAAAATCATTGAGCAATGGTGATTCCCATCAACTCCACAATGAGAAGGTGAAAACACAACTCAGCTTTTGTTGGTTTGTTTGTAATTGTCTCGTACATAATCTTCCTTACCACGAAGATGATTTTTTAGCTTGTTTTATTCCAAAAATATTGGAAATACAAAGATTCATTAGGCCAAATTTTAACTCTGTTTTTTAATATTATTGCATTGATGTCTAGTGTACGACCTCATGTACCTAATTTCGGATTTAAATGTGGGTTTGGTGCCCAAACCAAATCAAAATTTAACTAAGTTCACTCTGTATTGTGCAGGTTGATAAACTCAAAGTTCTGTCAGAATCTTTACTCAGTTCTACCTCGAAAGCTGAAAACCGAATAGTGGATCATAGGTGACAGCAAAACCAATGCAGAATCTTTAGTCTAAAAATGTTATCTGCGTATCATAGTTCACATATCTTTCTTTCCATATCTAAAAGCAGAAGTCAGAAAGAAGAAGCTCTTAGTTTCCGACTTTCCAAAACTACTGAAGTCAGCCAGCAGGAGAAAGTTTGCAACCCATAATCTCTTTTAACCTTGTTAATGAAATATTGACCCAGTGCATTGGATGTTCTGTTTTCATGTTTATTGTACATTCTTTTTCAGGATGTAGAGGCAGAATTAAAAAACCTTGAGATTATGAAGGATGATCTTGAAAACGAACTGAACAGGGTAACTTCCATAAGAACTTATTCCAGATAAATTTTACTGGACTGGTAGAGATTTGGACTTGTAGGTCATATTAGAGTTCACGAATTTTTTTTGAAGGTCAACACCTCGATAACATCTGTCCGGGCTCGCCTTCGCAATGCCAGAGAAGAACGAGAGCAGTTTGATAATGCAAGCAATGAAATTCTTTTGCACCTGAAGTCAAAGGTAACGTAACAACTTACTGGTTCTTATCAGCTAGATGGAACGTAAGAATAGTTCGTGATGTTTGGCTGGCTTACGTTGTAGGAAGATGAGCTAACTCGTTCAATATGTTCATGCCGAGTAGAGGCGGATGTTGTAAATAAGTGGATCAAATTTTTGGAAGCTACCTGGATTATACAGGCTAGATTTGCTCAACAAAAGGAAATACAAGTGAGGTATGTCTTATATCCACTATGCAAATAACTCAGCTTACTTAATTACTTTGCATGTGATCTGTATTTTTTTTTTTTTTTTTTTTTTTTTTTTTTTTTTTTNTTAATTACTTTGCATGTGATCTGTATTTTTTTTTTTTTTTTTTTTTGTGATCTGTATTTTGCCATTTCTTTCACCATGGATGGATACTCAAGTGGGGAGATGGAGAGATATGGTGACCATTTTATCGATCTGATTGTTCAACTCCTCTCTTTCTACAAGGTAATTCTAAATGTTTTAACCCAAAATTAGTGCCAGTATTATCATGATACAGTACATAATTGTATACCGTTTAGTTTAAATAATTTGTTTCCACTTCCTATCATGTCGGACCTTACACTGTAAGTCAAAGATTAATCTCACATTCATACTTTTAATATCAACTCAGGAACAGTTGGATCCTTCTATACCCAAGATCCGAAGAGTTATTGAAAATTTGGAACCAAGTAAAGGGTAATAATCACTTACCTGTTCCTGTAGATTATATTTGACCAAGTTTAGAACTGATAGCTTTGTTTGCTCTGTTTATGGGGAAATATCAGGTTAGAAGCAGAAAAAAAGATAGACGATAAGGATGGAAAGCCAATTGATTCTAGAAAACAGCTTGAGAAGGAGTATCTGGACCTCGAAGCTAAGGTAAGTAGCTTTAGAAAATAGACGTGTAGACCACTTCTCTCAATTTTTAATAATGAAACAGAACGTTCCTAAGCTTTGATTTCAACTGCAGAGACAAGGAAGTGTGTTGTCCTTTATTCATAACCTATCTTATGATTCTTCTTTATTAACTTTACCAGTTTGTAACAACACTAAGTGTGGTGGATGCGATGAAAAAGCCATTCTATTCACAGACGGAAGGTATCTCCAGGTAAGGTTACATAACCATGTCCATTCATTTTTTAGACGCTATGGATGGAAAATCTAACTGCAACTTTGTTTCTGTTGATATAAAAGCATGAATTAAAAAAAAAACTTTACTCTCCCCCTGGTTCGGTGCAGGAAAGACGATAAAAGAGTAAAAGAACTATTTGAGTCATTGGACAAAACAAAACAAGAGTTTGAGTCTATTGAACGCCCGCTTCTAGATATAGAATCTCCTGCGAGAACATCTTCTGCTTCTTCTTCACGCTCACCGTCCCTGAAAACGACGCTCGACACTCCGCTTTCGGACACAGTCCCGAAAAAACTTGCTGATGTTGATTCTCCAGACAGTAAAAAAGGGTCTTCAGAGAAAGAAGACGTGGCAAAGAATCAGCTGGAGTTGGAACTGGACGATGGAGAAGAGTTCTTGGCAGATGAAATCAATGATTGGGAATTCGATGCTCTTGATGACACTCACCTCAAAAACCAATAGCTGACCCAACCCATATTTTGCAGAGGTAAGCCACTTAAACTCATGCTTAGCAATAATAAGTAACAGTTGATATAGGGTAATAATGTCAACTTAATGTTAGTAAAGAGACTTATTCGATGTTACATTTTGTTTTGTTGTTGTGTAATGTAGCATATGATGGAGGAAGGTGGGGGGAAGTACATCAATTACTATTTAACTAACTGAAAGGTTCTGGCTTTTCCAGAGTTTTCTATAAAACATATAATGGAATTTTGTTAGTTTTTTTCTTTCTTTCTTTGAAGTTTCTAGATTGAAATATGATCAAATGTGTGTCATAAAAAAAAAAAAAAAAAATATGATCAAATGTAGATATTATATTATAGCTTCCCAATAAGTTTAAAGTGAATTTGTCTTTCTTGGCCGGAGTTAAGAATTATTATTTTTTCTTTTATATGGATTTTTCCTTTCATTTTCGTCGCTATGTGATTTATATTTTTAATATGTTGTCATAAAATTATATTCCTGGAAAACTATGAGGGCAAGTGTGCTTGCTTCATTAGCAAATTTTGTTTGAAATTAAAAGTTTGAATTGGGAAATGCATTCACTGTGGTTGTTATGTTATAACGAACTAAATGCACTTTGTTACCTTCACACAGAACACATGTTTATTGCACACTGAACCCACCAAAGGAGTTTGAACCCAGCGCCATCGCCCACTACTTGAATATATATATTGTAAACAATATAATCTGAACTTTAACTAAAAATCCAATTGTTTCAGACGTAATTGTTTATGTTCGTTCTATAAGAAAAAAAATGTACACATTTTTTACATTTTACAAAGAAACATAAGCTTTTGCCCTTTGCATTAAACATTAAAAAAAAAAATACTAGAGCTACAACTGAAAGAAAGCAAACAAACAAATACTACAATAATTTAACAAATAAATATCAATGGAGAAGCAAACAAAACAAGTGATCAAACCACTATCCTCTATTTTAATTTATCATCCAGTATTATTACAATTTTTCATTTGTATGCAACTAACTGACACAGAGCTTGTTTGCTTCAGCTGGATCACAGAAACTAAGCTAAAGAAGATTATTAAAAGAAAAGTCAGACAACTCATGAGACCCAATTTGATTTGATTGACATATATTTGGTAGATACTGCAAAAGAAGTCGAATGGTTTTTGTTGTATCATTCAGTGTCTTGTCTTAGTCCTACCTGAACAGTTCGATTTCCATAATACAGTACATTTTGACAATATTTTCAAGAGGTTCAAAGTCGAATTATGTGGTAGCTAAAGCCTAAAAGATATGGCTGCTCATCTACAACTTCAAGTCCACTTATTATTAGGAGAAGTAAATAAACAATAACAAAGTAGGTCCACTTTCATATGAAGTGTAGTGGTTTTATGGTGTGCATATGTTTTGACTGAGAGGTTTTCCACTACTCTCACTCCATTAAATCAACAATGGGAGATAAACTAATTAATGATTTGTTTATAATATGCGTGTCATTGGCATTATCATTTCATTTCTAAAAACTTTTTTGGGATATTTCAGAATGCTAAAGACATTATGTTCTTCCTGGAAAATGAGAGAAAATATTTAACCAAAAAAAAAAGAAGATTGAAAGTGGTGAGCATTTACTTTGTGAGTTGTTTCAATGATTGAAACAGAGAAGAAGTCACTCTGCTTTTTAGGTACTTCGCTGTGTACGACAGAGTTTCCCACTCCACTTCTCTCCAACACACACCAAGACGTAATTTGACTAAAATTACAAGTTACAACTCGGTAAAAGAGGGACCGTACTAATCTTACATGTGGTTATTTTATGAATAAAGAAAGTAGAAAGCGAAAAGACATGAAAAAATATTATAGGAGTGTGGGGATGAAAGGAGGTATCCACTTTACTCACAAGTCACAACCTGCAACAATTATTACACTTTGTAGATTAAAAAGATAAACTTTTTGATATGTGAAAACAAGAGCTATGCATTTTGTAAAACAAAAAGATTTTTCTTTTCTTCTTTCTTTATAAAAGATTGCGACTTCTGTCAGCTACCGTTAGTGCTCTTTTACCATTCACGTGACCGTTGTTACTGTGGCCAATGAGACACGAGGGAAAGGATAAACTAAAGATTTTTTGTATGTTCCAAGCTTGGCTATGACCGTGAGTTGTGTGGTGTGGAGTGATGTTTGGTCTTACAGCAGTTTTGTTATTATTAGTCAGTATTGCATGCTATAAACCTGCATGCTAGTATTTTATGTGCAATCAACTTGTGCTAATAGTTTGGTGTTGAGAAGTTTTTGTTTACTGAAAAAAATTCATTCACATAGGTTAGTTTGCTCTCTATGTATTAAACAATCATGTGTGTTTATAAGTAATGTTTCAGCAATTCTCAAAATTTTGAAAGATCTGATATATAGTAATATAGATATACCTACATGTATATATCTCATACATAGTTGGAATATCATGTTTAGTAATCGTGTGGATCAAGGTGGACAGTTTAGTTTTCAAGTTGAAATCCAAATTCTGGCTTTAGTGAAGTTAGCAAAATGTGTATTTATCGAGAATTTAGAGAGAAGAAAAGCTTAGGGTTATCATAAATTCATAATGGTTTATGTTCGTGTAGCATATTTTAACTAGGATAGTGTGCTTAGATGACTAAACAAAAAACAACAAATTCATGTGATTCTAACATAATACTAACTGAGCGTCCTACCATATATTATTCAACAAATTTAACGTGAAATTATTCATCACTGGTTTCATCACCAGATTCATATGATTCTTAAATAATATTAATATTATTTTTTCGCATTTTTCATCACCATTCTGCTTTTCTACTGATATTACTCTATCATACGCCGCTAATCATACATGTAATAATAACTTAATAGCCAAAATGCAAATTCACAAGCTGCATAAACACAATGGTTGGTTTGATTAATTAAAAATGTAATGCAACGGTAAAGTTTGAGATCGTGATATCAAAACAAGGAACCACTAAAGAAACTGGTGGCCATACACACAAATCTTTTCGAAAAGATAAAAGAATTATGTAGTTTGGATGTATTAACAAATCTTTGTAATAGAAACTCAGAATATTATAAATTGGGGGAAAAAGTAATACAAATTTAAATATTATCACAACTTTACAAGCGTTTTGTTGTCTAAATAAAATAATAAAAAGGAAGGTAAAAAAACAATAAATTAAAGAAAGATCACTTTAAAAAGATGCTCTTTCCCTCCTCCCAACCTCCCATGAGCTATTTCTCAGTTCTCTCAGTCTCTCTTGAAGTAAAGTAACCACACAAAGAGAGAGACTTTCAGACACATATACACAGTTACATACACCATTACATACATAGACTATGGATTTGCATGGAACTGAATCAAGAACACAAGTTCTGTCCAATGACGAGGATTACATAGACATGGAGGTCAACCTCTCCTCTTCTTCTTCAAGATTCATCAGCTTCGCCGTCAACTCATCTCCTCCGCATCATAGCAGAGAGTTCGAGTTCCAAATGTGCTCCTCCGCCGTAGCTTCCGGCGAGTCCACGACATCTCCGGCCGACGAGCTCTTCTACAAAGGTCAACTCCTCCCTCTCCACCTCCCTCCTCGTCTCCAAATGGTTCAAAAGCTTCTCGCCTCCTCCACCGTAATAGACACTCCCATCTCCCCACGCGCCGCCGCATCCTCGCCGCGGAGATTCAGTAGCAGCGAGATCGAAGTAAGCGGGCAAGAAGAGCATTGTTACATCGAGATTTCGACGGAGCTGAAGAGATTCATCGATAGCAACGTCGGAAACAGTTGGAGCAAGAAGATCAAACAGTCATCGATTACACAAAAGCTCAAAGCTTCACGTGCGTACATAAGATCTCTGTTCTCACGACCAGGATGCTCAGATTCATCAGAGATCCACCCAAAATTCAAATCTCAAACCCTCAAGAACTCTAAATCCTCCAAAAAGAAGAACCCTTTTGCCAAAACAGAGTCTTTAAGCAGCACGAATCCTCCTCCATTGATTCATAGAAGATCATTCTCTGGTGTGATACAGAGACATTCTCCAGCAAAGTGTTCTTCTTCTTCTTCGTCTTCTTCCTCTTCTGCGTCTTCGCTTTCGTCTTCGTTTAGTTTTGGATCAAACGGGTCTTTAGATCTGCAGACGCTGATGAGAAGCAGCAATGCGAGCTCGGAGATAGATAACTCCATTGAAGGAGCGATTGAGCATTGTAAGCAGTCTTTCACCGCTAGGAAGAGCAATGTGGGTGAATCTGAGCTCTCTTCTTCAAGAACATCTGTTTCTACTTGTGGCGACATTGAAAAAGGTTGAGACTTTACAAGAAATTCGAAGTATCTGTAACGTTTTCTCTGGCTCTGATTCTCATTTCCAAACCAAAAAGGACATAGAAAGTTCAAAAAAGGCAACTTTTTTCTTATACTCTGTTTTTTTTTTTTTGTATTTTAGATTCTTTTGTGTGCTTTTTTCTTTGTAGAAGTTCGCTGAAACTGAGGCTTCTTTCTGTGTTAATGCTATAAAACTTACTAATTTCAAGGTTCTTGGCTTTATTTTTATTTTATTTGAATATATAAGGTTCTTGTCTTTAAATTTGGCTTTGTGAACAAAAACTCTGCTTTCTTCTTCGTCTGGGACGTTAATCTAGAATTAGTAACAACTGCATACTAACTATCAACCTGGTTAATGACAAATCTCTCGTTTTTTGTAACCTTGTTCTTAGTATAAACTATCTAATCATATGATATTTCGAAAGATAATGACAGTTACCAGAAACATTCTATGAAGAAAATATTTGACTTGAGATAAACTGTTTGACTTCTTGAAAAAAAAATCGAGTTTTTTAATATGATATTAGAGTATCTCCAATAGAAAGATATGCAAAATGAATTTCTCACAACTAAACATTATTATCTAAATTATTTTATTTAATAATTAAGCTTTATTTTTTTAAGTATTAAATATTACAATTTGATACATTGAAAAAAGAGTTTCTAGTATCTCATGGATTTTCATTTGAAATGCTTTTCCCTTTTTTCTGTTTTAATAGTGGAAAAACTCTTTCAGATGTTTCCATAGAATTGATTTTATGTTATGTTTATGCATTTATGACATAGTGGAAGAGTCTAGGTAAACATCAACTTGTTATTACTAACTGAACCCATTTCAATTCACTGGCTCGGTTTATTGTGCATACTCGTTACTCCTCAGTTTCTTTTGCTAAGCTAGCAATAGTAGTAATTTCGTGTTATTCTTGAGCTTTGGTGCTAAACTCTAAGACCTTCTGCATTTATGTAACTCATCAGCTAGAGCGTAGAGATCACATGTCACTAGTTTTTTTTTACATTTATTATGCTACTATTATTTTTCTTATAAACTATTACAAGTGCTAGTTTTCGAATTCTGATGGTTGTAGTTTAGTATAGTCTTTGTTGAAAAAAAAAAAACTATTATAGTGCAATAAATTCCTATGGAATTATACAGTTGCATATAACCTAATGGTTTGAATCAGTAATTATACCACCATTCGAGTTTAAATGTAGTAATAAAAAATGGTCTTGACAGACAATAGAAAAAAGTCACCAAAAAAATTGTGTGTACTACTGAATAAGTCAAAAATATATATATATACAACTGAAAATTTGCCAATTTACAATTCATCCCCAAAATAATGACACGAAAATAGTTATGTATTGTAATAGTCACTGATCGGCGATCACAACAGAATGCAAAAAATATTATCAAATGCAAAAATAAAAAATACGTTTGTTATCTTTAAACTAATTTGTATGTACGTCCATTCATTGCTCAAACATTTCAAACGAGTTAGACTTCTCATCCCAAAATCTTACACTATCTAATTTATGGCTTTCAATAAATCAAATAAATCATGAATGGGACCATATCTCTTGTAGTGATAAACTTCAAGAAGCTCACAATCATTGAAATCTTTATACATATTTGGTCTGTTAAAGAAATATTTATATTTGAAATTATTATTTTTAATAAAAAGATACTTTTAAGTTATTCTTTTGTGTGTGTATGTGTGGGGTTACATTTACGATTTATATGAATGTAAAGTTGGACCCCTAAAAAATGGGCCTATTTTCGCTTTTCTCCTTCTATCTGTACTCACTAGACAATTTAAATAATTATATTAAAATAATTATAGTATATGGCCTATATTTTAAAAAATATCTTGAGAGAGAGATTGAGAGGATCCTCACTATTGCTGTAAAGTCACTTTTATTCAGTTTGCTTCCTCCTTTTTCTCTTGAGTCCACTCATTCTCTAACTTAAACCTCAAAAACAAACTCCAGCTCAGTGTCAAATTTTTCATGGAATTTGTTAATGGAGTTATAACTATTGAAATAATGGATAATTTTACGTTTGAATACCACAAACCATAAAGCCTTCTATGAAGTTTTTGTCAACCAAAGCTTTCTATGCTGTTAAATAGTAAAAAAGTGGTAATATAATTATATCGTAAAACTTATACTGATATAGTGATGTATCATGAAGGTAGTCAATGATTTATTCTGAAACCTCACTATTGTTTATTCAGTTCATTGAATTCATGACATAAAATTATATTCAATCTCTTTCAAATTGTTATGTGTTTTGGATTTTGTTTTGTTTTGTTTCAAAAAGTTATATGCACGTTTCCTGTTTTCTATCTATAAGTAAACTTATTCTCAATATATATCTACTAGTGATTTTGAAAATTCAAAATTTCAATACAATTAATATATATGAGATTCTTTAATATGCGTGGAGAAACTTATAACATCTAATAGTTAGAAACTTGAAGAGAAAATAAATGTTGTTAAACTGAAAAGTGCTACCAAAATTTGCAATTTGCACAAAGAAAAAATTGCTAGGTACCACATAAATAGATTACAAATTGTTGCTCTAAAGTTTAACCAACGCTACAAAAGTTTGAATTTTCTAATGTAATTCAAGTTCGCTCGATCATTGGAGACATTCCGGTCTGCTAATCTATTATTTGTTCATCTGTTTTCACAACCGGTATCTGCTTTCCATATTTTAAAATTTGATATTAAGCCCAAAAGCTTGTCGAAATAAAGTAATATCAAGGATTTAAAATTAAACCCTAATTTCTCAAACCTAGCATTCCACGTATATTCAAAATTTCATATATCCAAGTTGTATCCTCTGATGTGGCCTTTTGGATTCGATCGACTAGTTTAAAGATAGCCAAAATTGTTATCTATAGGGATATACCATATTAAAGATGATCCAAAGAAGGTTTAATTTCTTTGAAATTGATAGAAAATAAAGCATTGTTTTAGAAATATGTAAAAGATATGAATAATATATAAAGGATTTTGACCATTACACTTATCACCAATTGATTTTAAGTTGAAATTTCAAAAAACTTATCATGATAGTATGGTCAATTAGCGGTAAGTGCAATGACCTAAATCTCTTATATATTACTCATGTCTCTTACATATTTCCAACGTAAGATCTTCTCTCTAATATAATCATATTTGAGTTTTAGGATGGTTTTGTTACTCAGTGAATTTTGATCCTATATATATCAGAAGAAAACCTTTTTTTTCTTTTCACATAACATTTAATTATACGAGTCTCAATATTACTGTAAAATTTAGCAATAAACACAATAATATGATGAAAAGTTAAAAGCAACTACACTAAACTTCTTAAAATTTTGAACGCTCGTAATTGAAAAATTCATGGGCCTAGGTTATTCATTCCCAACTTCACCTACTTGTATACATCATTTTTTTTGTTATATGTTTCTATTTAAATCGCGAAAAGAGGGTAAAATATACAGTTACTTACACTTGTAGCAACAAAAACGAAGCTATTTTTTTTTCAAAAAAAAAAAACGAAGCTTTACAGCAAAGAGATCATAGTGTACTATATTTTCGATTAATCAAATAGATTAACAGATATCCGCGTGGTGAAAAAATCTCATTGAAAATCTTAAAGAGTCCATGGAAAGCATGATGAGTGTCAGCTGCATGAAAGTGTGTAGCTTTCATTTTTCATGCATGATAGTTAAGCTTATAATATGTCATTGAAACGATTAAAAGTAGCTTGTAATTATCAAAAACACATGAACTTTAATTGCTACTAACGTGCGACTAATTATTCTATAACATCAAACTCAAAAACAACACCAATAGAATTATAAAGTTCCATCTCAAGATCGATGAGTAGGGAAATTTAAACCGAAAAACAGAAAACACATGTTTGAAATCATTGTACAATATAAAAGTATGCTAAACAAAAACAATCATTTATAATAATGTGACACTGCTATATATTATAAATATAATGAAATGCAACTTCATGATAATATTAATAATAAAGTACCATTCGTATCACCTGCATATCAGTAAACTGTTCCCCTCGTAGTAAAGTCCAAGAATCCACATGATATGATCTAAACAGGAGTCAGAAGGTGAAGTGAGCCTTTCCACAGTTTGAGCTTTGACCCGTTTCAGTTGACGACGACTAAATCTTGTCAGTCGATTCGTACGATTAATAATAATAAAAATAAAATTACAAGATTCAGAACATGTGACATGGAACTGTAGAAAAATAAAATAAATCAATTATAAACGAATAAAATCTATTTTGGGGACAATTCAGAAAAGCTAAGACTCAAAGAGTTATCCTGTGTCTCCAACTAAAATGGAAATAAAGCAAGAACATCAATTATGTCTGTACATGGAACCCACTTCACTTATCACATAACTGGTTTCAACTGTTTATACACTTCTCAACTCTCTGAACAGTAAACGCTAACTACTAAAATCCACCTCGCTTGTACAAAAAGTACAAAAACTCTTCCTGTTCTTCTTCTCAATCACACATTCATCTAATAAGCATGAACCTAACTAACTCTTTAGATCAATAACAATCCACATTCTCGCAGATTGGTTTGGATTGATAAACGACGTGCAATGAGACACAAGTGAATTGGACAGAGAGACAATGCCAAAAAGAGAGAGAGCCTTTTCGTAATCACAAGCAAGTATGAGTCTTCGGACCACTTAACTTGTCTGTAGATAGCTTGTCTTCTCCGTTTTATACTGTGTAGATGTAGCTTTTGTCTAGAGTCCCGACCCAACACATACCTAACTAAAGAAAGAGCATTGAATATGGATTGCAAATTTGCAATCATAAGGTTTCTTTGCTATCCTCCAAGTTGTATTGTGATGAAAGCAACAATTGATTATCCTCCTCATTAATTAGATAGAATCACTGAAGTCTAATGTTTTCAATAATACATTGATAAAATTAATTGTCCTAAGGAAACATTCCTCAACAAGAGACATAAGATTCAAAGCAACACGATGATTTAACGTCACATCAGTTTATTTTTCCAAAAATATATTCTTGCATCAATAAGCTATCCAAAAAGGACAGAACATACTACGTGAATGTAGGAGTTGATTGAATGTTTGCCTAACGTTTTCTGTTACAATCACGAGTAAAGGCAAACCTGGTGCCTTGTGAGCTGTTTGCGTATAGATTAGAGAGAATAAACAAACATACTTTTTCTTCAGCTGAAACATTACAGTTCGCTTCAATTGTTACATTTGTTCAAAAACCACAAATGTAACAACTGAAGCGAACTGTTGCCTTGATCAAATAACATCTCTTACAGCAGCAAGCACGCCTAACGATACTAAGTTCAGGTCTCAAATAAAAATATATATAATGGACACTGAAAATCGAACATAGTTTTGTACTGATAGTGGTTAAGCAGATGGGTCTGTAATATTAGGTCATCATTATCCTTATCTCTTAACCGGGATTTTTAGCTTCAGATAAGGGACGGTTATTAATTTTTTTTAGTTTTTTTAAAAAAGAAGTTAAGAATCGTCTTTTAACCGAAAAGTGTAAAACAAAAAAAACAAAAAAAAACATCAAATCATAACTTAAAAACTCGGTTAAAAAACCGAATATAATGATGCCCTTATGCTTCTAGTTTGAACTCAGGTAGAAAGAATTGATTAAACATGTTTCAGTTTAAAGGCCGAAGACTGATTCCAGGTAGAGGGGAGAAATTAAGGCCGAAGGCCCAAAACTCTTTCAAGAATAACAGAAAAAAGAAAGACAACTTATTTCAAGAAAACAAAGCGGCAGCCATAAACGTAAACATCTCTGCTACAACAATTGCGATCGGCTCCGGTGCTGTGGGCTACGCGGGAAAGTCACAAGTAGCTTAATGGGCTTTAACTCGATGCTTAACCCAAACTGTTAATAACCCTCCTTCCTAACAAATAAAGCCCATATTTACAAAGTCTAGATGGATTCTGAAGAAAGAAAACTTAAAACTCAAATAAAATGTATGCATTCCTTCATAAATTGGGGAAAATGACATAGCTATTCAGCAATTATTACAGAGTCAGGTCTAGCAATGTTCGTTTTTGGTAACCAAAACCATTAATATTTGACTCAGTTTAAGTTCAAACTTGAAAATTTTCAGGGATAACTGAGAAAAGAAAATCAAATTATTTTAGTTTCAATCGTATAATAAAAGATATTTAGTGGTAAAATCTTTCAACTATTTTCAGCTGACTATAGTACGATGGTAGCCTAAGTAAAGAAAGAACCGGACCACAAAGCCAAATTACATAAGATCAGATACTGTCGAAAGATTAATTTTGATCTAAGATCATGATTAAAAGAGGGTTCTTAGCGGGAGGTTTAGCGAAATTTAAGAACCGGTTCTTAACTTTTCATTTGTTAAAATTAAGAACCGGTTCTTAAATTCCGCTAAGAACCTCCGCTAAAAATCATCATTTAATCATTGCTCTAAAATTCTCCCGATTAACATAGTTATCTTATAGAGTATCACGTTAAACTTGATTTTAGCTAAGGATTAAGAGCAAAATGATTTAGAGTGTTATACAATGAAAAAGATAAAAGGTTAAAACCGGATATACCCTTACATCCAATGATCCAAACGTAGAATATTCCTCGTGTTCCTTACTGCTACTAATCTCAATAAAAGATTCGTATTAGTTAATCAGTGAAAAGCTGAACGAAAGTAAGATAAATTGTGGTTAATCATACAAAAGCTCTGTCTGGCTCTAACATTCAAGCATCACGTTGTCCATCTACAAGGAAAGCTCCATTACTACTCTTTTCTCAAGATTTTATTTTTATCTGTTTTTTTTTTCCGACCGTTGCCATATGTCTCGTCTCTTTCTGACACAGATTCAGTCTTTCATTTATCATATAAATAAACAAAAAGGACAAACAAACAAAAAATGAAATAAATAAGATCGAAGTAGGATTTGGAAAATGTCTCGTGAAGGATGTCCCACGGTCCACGCCCAGCATTATGCATCCAGAGTGACAGTGAGCATGCAATATATTTACAAATAATATTAATGCTTGATTGTTGCTTTCAGAGAATATGTGTTTATTATGTGTTAATGTATATGATATGTCTAGATACTAGTATTTCCCTCATAAAGCTAAGTTGTTGGTATGCTAATAGTCTGCGGGCCAGCCAAAAAAAACAAACGTACACTCTCTAAACTCACATGTAATGAAATGAAATGAAACTAGCCATTGAGTATTATATAGCTTGTTAAATATAAAAATGAGAAAACTGCAAAAATACTACTATTGTTTATACTTTACAAAAGACTATTACCCTTGTTCATTTTTTAATTTTGAAAATGCATCAGTATCCTAATTGTTATTAGGAATCTAACATGTAAGTTAAGTGAAATATAATATTAAAAAAAAACAAGAACCATTCCGCTCATTATTAACTGAATTTGAGTTGGAAATTCATAAAATTTGACATTGTGAAAGATAACAAAAATAAGAATATAGGACATTCCATTTAACTTTGAAATAAAAGACGCTTAACTGGTAAGATATTTTTTTCTGTTAAGATTATACTGTGTTCTTGTTTAGTTTAGATTAACTAATTTAGTATTCCAAAACATATTTGTAATTTTGATAACAAAGTATCCGACATATTTAAGTGGTATCATATTGTCCAGGTCCACCCAATATAAATAGTCTTTTTGTTTTTCTCCATATTTGTAACAATGTCTTGTCCCTAACATGTTTGGTCACCTAGTTATCATAATTAGTGAACTAAGTATTGGCTGCGGCTGGATCCGAACCCTGAACATTTGAGTATTCCTTGACGATGCAGAGTGCCCGGCGTTGGAACCTGAGTTGGATGCAATCCGACACCTGATGAATGAGTTTAGTGAGCTCAATTTATCTTATGTTTCTCGTACGAGGAACGTTAGAGCTGACTCCCTTGCTAAAGGAGGACGAGCTAGAACATCAAGCTACTACTTTGTAAGCGAAGTTGAACTCCTTTGGTTAGCTCCTATGGCTAACTTAGGATCAAATGTTTGATTGTGTTTGAAATGAAAAAGAAAAGAGTCAACCATCGTAATTATAATACAACAAATTGAGTATTGCATGATGTAACCAAATATAAACATTTGAGTATTGCTTTAAAAAAAAAAAACTTATAATGATCGGTGAATGCAACGCAATATATATTTTAAAAAGACAAAAATGTAATATATAGGGAAATGGAAAAAGTAGAACATGAGTAATATATAACTAATGTCTCAACAAGTATATCTTATACATATATGGACAAATAACTCAATACATATGAGCGTTACACTCCTTAACTCCTTTTGTCTCTGTTCTAATCTCTCTCTCTCTCTCTCTCTCTCTCTCTCTCTCTCTCTCTCTCTCTCTCTCTCTCTCTCTCTCTCTCTCTCTCTCTCTCTCTCTCTCTATGAGTAAAGATATCCTCATAATGATATAACACACATACACACATATTAACATTCAACGTTTCCTTCAAGTTCTTACAACATTTCAGTACTTTCTTTTTTATGTCTTTGGTATCTTATTTTCAAAAGAAAGAAAACAATATGAAGGGTCGACCTATGTTCTGCGCTTCACAAGCATCAACAGCCATATGTTCAAACATGGACCATGTTCACAAACCAACCACCGCCACCGTCGCCGACACAGATGACAAAAGCAGCAGCCGAGCTATCGACCGTCACAACCCCATCATTAAAGATGTCCGGAGATCCTCTGTCGACGACTACATCAGAATACCTGCTTCCCCCGCCGAGGGAGAGGTCAGTAACAAGACACTAGAAAACTACAAGGGAAGGAGGAGCTTCACTGGCAGAAAAAGCACCGGTGGCGGGGGAGGTGGAGCGGCGGCGTTGTTGAAGCTCATTACAAATGACATCAGCTTGTCGAGGAAGAGTTTCAGCTGTGTTGCGAGACCCGCATGTGATCTTACCAAAACCCCTCCCGGTTCTACAAGGTATCTTTTGGGAGGATCCTACCCGGTTTCTCTTACCGGGTCTGCGGGTCAGGATACGGTTAAGGCGTTAGCTCCTAGTCCTGAACCTCCAGCTAGTAGTGAAGAGATAAAGCCTGTGTCGTCATTGACGGAAGAGAAGACTTGTGGTGTTGGTGGTGGTTCAGACCAGGTAAGTTGTTTTGTTTGGTTGCATGATAAGTGACATATATGTTAGTAAATGGTGATAAGAAGGTAATGATTAGAGTTGCATTATCAGGAGGAGGAGAAGAAGCAGGTCGTTGTTGTTCTCAAAGTGTCTCTCCACTGCAGAGGCTGTGAAGCAAAAGTTAGGAAACATCTGTCCAGAATGCAAGGTAGATTGATAACTCCTGTATTTACCAGAATGTCACTTTCTTCTTCCTTATCTGGTTAGAGACCGGTTTACTTTCAATTTGTTCCGGTTTAGAGAAAAAAGCTTCGGTCCGATTTGGTTCACATTTTGTTCAGGGAAAACCAGATAAAAGAGCAAGTCTAGTTCATCATTAAAACCGGTTTTGGTCAAAAGCTGGTTAATAAGTGCTAATGAATTTGATTCATTTGTAGGTGTGACATCATTCAACATAGATTTTGCTGCAAAGAAAGTGACAGTGACTGGAGACATCACTCCCTTGGAAATATTGGATAGCATCTCAAAGGTTAAAAATGCTCAGTACTGGACTACTCCAACACTACCAATGCCAAATCTGGAAACTCCAAAGCCTTAACTTATCCTTTTTACTGTTTTACCTCTCTCTCTCTCTCTGTTGTTGTGAAATCAGTCGGTAAAGTTTCAGAATTTACCGCACCTATCTTCCAATAGAGTCCACGTTTGAACGTGTGATATAACTCAGCAACACAGCTGAAACTCTATATCCAACCGCATCTTTAGGAATTTTATGATTATTTAAACTTGTTAGAAACGTTTGCATTTTGTTCACAAATGTTTTAGTATAAAAGTGATAGATATTATGTAACTTTTCTAGAACAATCTCTTATCACTACTAGCTCTGCTATGAGTTCTTCTGTCAACATTTCTTCAATCTCCTTACCTATCACTTCAACGCCATTTTCCAAGCTTGGCAGCTGCAACTCCTCCTTCGTATCTCTATCGTCTTTCATGTGTTTTCTAGTGAGGAGCTCGTGCATAGTTTCATGTATCCTGCTTATATCCCATTTTGGGTTGATCTTTGTGGGTCTAAGATCAGTGAACTGCTCAAAGAACTCGAGAATCTCACTGTTGATCCTATCAAAAACGAACTTCCTTTCCACCCGGGTTGAGGTTTTCAGACCAGAGCACTTCTTCTCAAGATCATCAAACAAGGATGGATCTAGAGGTGATTCAGAAGAGTGCCATGACGCCATGAAGCTTGTCGGGTTCAAGTCACTGAACCTGGAGTTTGCTAAGATATCAGCCAAGTATAGAGACTTCCAGTTTTCTACTAGCTCAGGGATGATCATCGTCTCATCTGTTACTATGGATGATGATTCCTCTTCGTCACTTGAAACGAGCATGTCGCCTTCGGTGTAAGTATCTGACTCGCGTTTGAGTAGCTGAAGTTTCATTCTGAGCCCTGGAAAATAAAGAGAACTCCTTATAAACATTTTCCAGCTATTGAAACAAAGTAGTGTTTTCATGATCTATGGAAGCAAAATAGTTTCCCAAAAGCCATTTCTCGAACTGATAATTGAAAATTTAACAATAAGATATGATTGAGATACCTTGGAGATCAGCGCTAATACTCTCAAAGCAGTCGGAGTTAGATGGAAACTCATCCTGTAAAGAAGTTTGTGGACTTGGTTGATCTCCTTCCTCTGCACTCTCCTGAGGCTGTGGTTGAGGGACATCATCAAAAGAATAGAACATCTGTCAGTAAAACAAACGATAGAGTAGGAACCAGAACACAAACAAATGATGTTGAAACATTACTTCACACTTACATGGTGAGTTACTGCTGACAAATCGAGTGGTTCCAAGGATGGGCTGCTCTTGGCATCTTCATAGTCTGAACCACTCTCAGTATCTGAATCTGCATGAACTGATAAGCTGCTCTGTGTTTTTAAACTTTTTCTTGAACTTGGTCTGTTGATCTCTGACGAGCTATTGTCTGAAAAACGAGAGTTGTTTGTTAACTTCTTAGGAAGCACAATCGTGTGACTACAAGTTCTGTCCTTATGCATGATTGTTCTGGATTTTGAAAAATTTCTTCTGCCAGTGTCTTTCCAACCATCTCTACTACTAATTCCAATGGGATCTTGCAACTCAGACTGTCCAACATTGCTCTCATACCTTGTACTGACCCCTTCTTCGAAAGTGGTTCTACTAAAACTTGCTGCTCTTGCCTCTCTATCTGAAGTTGCAAGCATATCAGCCAATGTGTTTCTTCTTCGAATTTCTATTTCTTTCTCAGAACTGTGTGCCAGCTTCCACCTCTCTAACATTCTCCTCATGGCCTCCTTACTCACAGATTCCGGTGACCTGGAAGACAGAGACCGTCTGTGATTCTTGCGGCTAAAGTCAGTTCTTGCTCTTGAAGAATCACTCCCGGATGAGCTTTCATCCCCTGTATAACCTCTAAACCTTGACATATCAAAGTTTATGGAACTCTCATTGCCACCACTTGCCTTTAATTGTCTAGATACTATTCTGGCAATCTCTCTGGAATCTCTTGACTTGTTTCTTAAAAGAAACACATCTTCATTACCTTTCGAACTTCCAAATGATTTAGACTCCTGGTTGCTGCTGGTGCATGGAAGCCTGAGATCTTCCCTGGCTTCATCACAAGAAGAGCTATGCGATGGAAGAGTTCTAGCACAAGTCTGTGGCTTCCCAAGATTAGGTTTCAGAACAACAATCTCGGTTGGTTTCAAACCACTTCTCTTTTTCCACTGCTGCTTTGATAGGTCCACACCATCACAATGCCATTGAGGTGATCTGTGACTCTTCCCTGAGAACTCTCTGTCCTCTCTCTTCAAAGTGGTAGCTTGAATGCACTGTGGTTTTGGAGCTATGCTTTGAAGACCAGGCAAATGTTTTGTGAACAATGAATCTGGCTGACGGAGAAACTTTAACAAGAGGTCCTTGTTGGAGTCTAGAGCTTCAAGAGTCTCATTAAACTCTTTAGAGTAACGGAGTTTCTCATCAGTGGATAGACGCTTAGCCTCCATGAACTTGTGGCGTATAAAAGCTATCTCCGCCTCAGTTAGATTATTAGCATTCACCCTCCTCCTCTGATACAAGCTTGTACTGCTCTTCCCTTCATCTGCGTCCAAAACTTCAAAGACGTCTTTGAATCTCTTCTCATCCATTGATCCCTTCCAAAGAGATTCTTCACTATATGCTTGCTTCCCACGAGCTTTATCAGATGGTATCGTTCTGCGTTGTTGATTCTCCACATGATTGGGTTCTCTGTGAGGAGGAGGGAGCACATCAAGACCCATCAATCTTGCTATGATGCTAGGTGAAGTCCTTTTAGATCCATTTTGCATTGACATTTCTTGTGTTATCAAACTTTTGATTGGGGGAACTCTCCACTGGTTTTAACGCCTCCCTAACTACAGACTCTAACAAGATCAAGCGAGTCAATACATGGGGTGTATGTGGACTGTTGTAGTTTGAAGTAAAGCTGTTGAAAATAAAAGTAACACAGAATCAAAGCCAGTCATGACACAACCAAACAAATAAAGACATGAGCTTTTTCTATCAACTGGTTTTATCTGTGAGTTATACTCAAAAGAGACAAGACAACAGAGAGATATGTTTGTGTGTTTCTCCAGAATATTTATTATGAAATAGAAAAAGAATGAGAGTAGAGTCGTAATCAATGAAGGAAATTAGATAGATGATGAATGCTATTACATTACTCAGAAAAGAGAGAAACTTGAGAGAGATGAGCAATTCAAAACCTTGTCTTGACTAGAAGTGTCGGTCTCTGGCTACTGTTGGAAACCAATGGGTCTCAAATTAGATTTGCCGAGAGACGAAAAGCATTCATCTTTCACTCACGATATAGTAAGATATTTATCAAAGAGGCTCAACTAGATCGGAAACATTTCCCAGAAACCATTAAGGAAGAGAGAGAAGCAGACGACGACGACTCCTGCGTGAGAGAGAGAGAGACTGAAGAGAGAAGAGGGGGTTGGTTTGATTTACTCTTCATTTTGAAAGTTCAAACTTAAAATAAATAATAATATGATTTTTTTATTCGTCTTCACCCGGCTCACTGAACCGGCCGGTATAATTGAAAATTAGAAAACCATTGGGAACCCTGCACTCCCCCTACTATACTACTAGGGGATAAGAGACTAGATTTCCTTACCGGAGTAATAGAGATGCAGACAAGCTTCTACTACTATTTGATGTCTCAAAGCAAAATAAGAGATCCTCAGCACTATTGCCATTAAACTTCAACTAACAAGACAAGACAAGACATATAAACCTTGTTAATAACACTCAAAGAACGAGCAAATACATCATCATGTTCCCTAATTATACCATACCAAGAACTAAACTAATATCATGATTTCACCAGTCCTTTTGACCCATTGCAAAGAGTAGAGAGCAAGGACAACACAAAATCACACTGCAAAGTTATTTAAGCTTCTTCCATATTTAAGAATTCATTTCATTATTCGGAACACAAACTAACTCACCCTCAAGAAAAGCCTGCAACACAAAACCACATTCAAGCTTTCTTCTTCTCATTGACATTTTTGTAAGAGACAATCTTCATTTCCCATTCAACTCTTCCAAATCCAACCATCTCTCACTGTGAGCTTCCTAGCAATGATCTTCAGGGTGAGAAGCCAGATGCTCTTCCAGCGATCTCCCTTAGAATTTGGTGAGGTTTCCAAGTAAAGTATTATCTTCAAAATCACTGTGCTTTTGAACACTTTTGTCTATTGAATTAGATTCAGGTAAAGATATTGCCAAAAGATCAAATCACAGACCAGATGATTCCATTGAAACTCAACGATCCATTTTACATTGCTCAAACATTCCCAATGGGCCCTATTAATAAAATCTAAGAACTACATTATTTAAAAACCAACAATAGTTGCGTAATGGGTTTCACAACGAGATCATTCAAAGAATAAGCACAAACTAAGTTAAAACATAAATTTAAGAAGTGACAGAGAGTGCTCATTCTCCCAAGAACAAGTATATAGGAGTAATTCTGTAGAACAAAAAATGAGGATAGAACAAACTGTTGGAGAGCCATAGGCAACGATTGGGATGGTAAGAGAGGATCCACACAAGCTTACTTGTACTCAAATGATGGCACTGGAGGCGCATCAAAACTCTCCAACACCTTTGTTTCACTTCCACTACTCGTCTGCGACTGTGGCTCATCATCCTTCTTACCAAAAAGACCTCCCAACCATGATGATGATGAAGCAGTATTCTCCGGTATCGCCTGTCCTTGATTAGACATATGCTGCCCCATCTGCATTCCAGGCACCTGCCCCATCTGCATACCAGGCATCCCAGCCATTCCTTCCTCCATTTGCATATGTTGAGGCTGAGCCAACATCTTATTCAAAGCAATCCCCGCTCCTTCAATCAAAGCAAGGAAAACCCCACCGAAAAGCGCAGACCTTACAACTGAGCTAGGCCCCTGACGCATAGCCAGAAACCCTCCAGTTGCAGCACCTGCAAAGATGGAGTTCCAAGGATCCTCCTTCTGCCTAAGGTACACCATGGAGCAATCAAACGTGGAGAAGAGACCTCCCCAAACAGCAAAACTACCTCCCAAACGAGGAGCGTTCATGGTCACCCCTTGTCTTCCTCCGATAAAGCGACTTCCTTTGGGCGAGTTATACGTTCCTTTGATGAAATGAAAGGCTCCTCCTCCAACAGCTCCCATGCCAAAGGCTCCACCGATGTCATCGAGGATACGGTCAGGGCAAGGCTCTCGAGATGATTCTGGAGTCCCCATCAAACCTGTTAATAGGAAGATTGGATGATCGTTAATGACAGGTAGATACTTGACTGGTTCCGATTGGATCTAATAGTGTTGTAAAGGTTAAAGCTTTTTTCTACGATCGAACGGAGGCGATAAGGGTTTATCAAAACTTAGGAAAAGTTGAAAACTTTGTGTACTGGAAATGAATCCACGAGAAGGGTTAACAAGAGGAACATCGAAGGATACCTGGGGAATGATAGGATGGGCGAGTTTGAGAGAGAGTGAAGGAACCGTGACGGAGGCGCGAGCGAGGAGGAAACGGCGTTTAAAGCTTTTTATTAGGGTTGTGTGGAACTTTTTTTTTTTTTAAACAATAAGTTGGTAAATATGTTGTTCATAAAAGAATAAGTTACTAAATAAAACACTTATGCAAAATTTGAAGGGGAAATTTCATAAATATACTTCAACTAAATTTGTTAAATTTTTAATATCCACACTTAAGTTTTAGAATATTAGTTTTAAACGTTTTCTTTATTTGCCTTATAAAGACGGTGCGACCCGGTTGACCCGTGATCCGGAAGGAGAAAGTGCAGACTCTCTTTACAGAGTTCCGAGAGAAAGAAACAAAAGAAGCCGAAGAAGCATCGATGGAGATAACCGCCACGAGCACTGTAACTGTCGCGCCGCCGCAATCACGCCAATTCTCACACACCTTCTCCACGAACCTCGAATCGTTACCTTCTCTTCGTTTCAACCTCTCCAGGAGAAACTTCTCCTTCAAAAGCACTAACCTTCGCGTCTCAGCAACCTCCATGAGCGCCTTCGCCGCCGTGAAGCTCTCGCCGGAAACTTTCCTGGATAAGAAGGAAAGCGGGATCCTCCACTTCGTCAAGTATCACGGCCTTGGAAACGATTTCATTCTGGTGGATAATAGGGACTCATCAGAACCTAAGATTACTCAAGAGCAAGCTGTGAAGCTCTGCGATCGAAACTTCGGTGTTGGTGCTGATGGAGTGATCTTTGCGATGCCAGGGATTAATGGGACTGATTACACTATGAGGATATTCAACTCAGATGGTAGTGAACCAGAGGTACAAAGCCTTTTGCTGTCTTTTAATTAGTCCTCTGTTTTTGGATTCGAAAGCTATAAAAGACTCTGTTTTTTTGGTTAGATGTGTGGCAATGGAGTTAGATGCTTTGCAAGATTCATTGCTGAAATTGAGAATCTACAGGGAAAGCATAGGTATTATTGTAATCAGAAATAATGATGATTTAAAAGGGTCACACTTGCTCATGCTTTCTTTTGTTCATTGCAGTTTTACAATACATACTGGTGCTGGTCTCATCATTCCAGAGATTCAAGATGATGGGCAGGTAAAAGTTACCACCTTTCTTTTAGTACAAGTCGATATTCATGATAAAGCTTTGTTTTTTTCTCTGTTTTAACTGGATTGGTATTGATACAGGTTAAGGTTGACATGGGCGAACCGATTCTTAGAGCAGAGGATGTGCCTACGAGATTGGCAGGAAACAGAGGTGAGTCTGCTGTTGCAGCGGAGCTTATAGTTGATGGAGTAAGCTGGAATGTGACGTGTGTAAGCATGGGAAACCCTCACTGTATCACATTTGGCACGAAGGACGGACAGGTGCGCGTTTGCTTCCCGTTGTACATACTTAGAAAGAAAGAGATTCTGTATGTAAGCAAATTGAGTTTGTGGTTTTCTGTTTTTGCATCGACCAGGATCTGAGAGTTGATGATTTGAAGTTGTCAGAGATTGGTCCTAAGTTCGAGCACCATGAGATGTTCCCAGCTCGAACTAACACAGGTTGGTGGAGATTCTACCTGAAGTTTCAATGTCAGTTTCAGCGATATCTCTTTACCATTGTCTGTTCTCATATGTCTTTAAACTCTATCTGTAGAATTCGTGGAGGTCTTGTCACGTTCACACCTAAAAATGCGTGTCTGGGAGCGTGGGGCAGGTTAGCCCCGTCCAAAATATATTTTTTAGTTATATTTTTTTTATCACATACTTAAAAGGATAAACCTCAAACTGCAGGAGCAACTTTGGCTTGTGGAACAGGAGCTTGTGCTCTGGTTGTTGCAGCAGTCCTTGAAGGTCGAACTGACAGGGTAAGTTTGGATAAATTCTTTTCATTTTAAAGTATATGATTATGAATCACATAGTTATTAAATACAATTTTGGTTCAGTAGCAATATCTCACACTTGTGATATTTATGGTGGAACAGACATGCACGGTGGATCTACCTGGTGGACCGTTGGAGATAGAGTGGAAAGAGGAAGACAACCATATTTACATGACCGGTCCTGCGGATTTGGTGTTCTACGGTTCAGCTCTTCTCTAATGAAAGGAGGTAGCTACTGTGTTGTTGTGAACTTTGAATCTTGAATCCACATCTTTACCCCTTTTGTCTCTTGCATTGTTTTTCATTGAATACTGCGAGAGATAACATGGAACATTTGATGGCTCTTGTTTCTGTTAAGTATGCTTTCTTTTAAACAGATTTCTTTATGGGTTGGTATAATGCACAATAAAGGTTACTTTGTGTGCTCTTTTGTCTTCAAATCATAGAATCATATATGGAAAGTGTCATCAAACCTTCAAGTGGAATTATGCAAAATTTCGACATGTTACTGAGATCTGACTCGATTACAAAGACTTCACATGATGATTCCTTTTGGAATATATAATGGATAACTAGAGGTGGTGTTTCATGATTTTAATCTTCCTACACCATAATATAACCATCAAGAACCAGCCAAACTTGATTCACCATTTTAAGCGCATTTGATCTAGAACCGGTCTTTCTCCATGCTTATATTATGATCTTCCTACACCATAACATAACCAAGTAGTAAAAACCAAGACGCATCATCTTCAAATCATAGAATGTAGTCAGTAACGAAACGCCAAACAAACGAGCCATAATTGGGCCAAGCTTGGCGTTGATTAAGGAGATGAGGACTTCGTGCTGGAAGAATATTCTCAGCGAAGATCACACAAGCATGAAGAAAATATCAACTAAACAGGGACAAGAAGCTAACAACAGAACAGCATTCTTGGAAGTAAAACATATGATTGGTTAGACCCTAAATACAGTTTCACGCGTTGGCAGTTAAGTTCATTAACTAGATTAGCCTAGAAGATTAAGAGTGTGTGAAGTTTATATAAAGTTTATGTTACTCTTGATAAGTTGGTTATATTCTTACATAAGACTGGCTAAATTTGGCTAATCTTCTCATCTGAAAAGGAAAAGTAAAGAGAGAGACGGAACAAAAACATCCAAGAGTCCAAGACTTTGTTTGCTTTCTAAGAAAACATAATAATAAAGAAAGAAAAAAGTGCATATATATCTAATCAACCACTTACTTTTGCTTTGACTTTGCTCATATCTCACGTACTATTGATGTCATCACCCAATTCCATCACTGATGACGTACTCAATGATAAAAATATAGAGAGAAAATTATTAAAACTCTTACCATCTAGATAGACAATGACTTAATACAATGTATCCAAGGCTTTAAACTGGTCTCCATACTCCAGTGCATGTGTTTGAACAAATGAATTTTCTCTTCAAATATAGTTATGATGATCATTGTATTCAAATTTTGATCTGACTTTAGATTAATTTGTGTATGTAATTAAACGTCATCTAAGTTTTAAAACAATATAAGACAATTCCATTGGATGTATTTTTTTTTAACTTCAACCATTGTATAATATACATGACGGCTGGATTTTCCAGTGATTAGTCTATGTTTCTTCTTGGAAACCTTAGATTAAAAAAAACAGAAGATAATGAGTATGTAATCATATGGTAAGATGTTCATATTTAATTTAATGACCGTGGCAAGCAAGTCCATGAGAAACCAAGTTGCTGGATTTATTCTGTGTTGTGTATATTTGTTGACTCTACTCTCTTTTCATAAGATTCACATTTTTAGTAGCAGTTTCTAAGAACCACGTATATGATGAATACAATACTAAAAGACGATACTACCCTTGATGTTCAACCCTCGTGGTATGCATTGCGTCCGGCGGTCAAAGGGTGAAACTGAAAATGTCAATTTGTGCCCAAAGTCAAACAATCAGTGCTGCTTGTTGTTAGAATATTGGTTTAGTAGACAACTTCTTTTGTTCAAAGTTCAAACTACAAAAAGTCGAACTTTTAGGTATAGCGCTTGTATATATACGTGACTCCTATGTTCTTAACGTTCATTACAAACTCTCTCAAGTCTCAATCCATTTTCCTTTTCCTAACAAACAAAAATTTACTTTTGCTTTTCTTAATTCTCAAAAGCTTACCAACCCCAAAAAAAGTATGAAGAGAGAAAGATCTGAGTACGAAGAACCCATCAAGAATCTAGACATTGCTAGATGTTTGATGATACTATCACAAACCTCCATGGTCAAACAAGTCGATGTGAACCAATATACCGAGCGCAATACAAGTAACCGGTTCGAATGCAAAACGTGTAACCGGAAATTTTCTTCGTTCCAAGCCCTAGGAGGCCACCGGGCAAGTCATAAGAAGCCAAAGCTATCCTTTGACCAGAAAGAAGTGAAACATGTTACCAACAATTATAAGGGAACTCATATGCACGAGTGTTCGATATGTGGGCAGAGTTTTGGGACCGGACAGGCTTTAGGTGGTCACATGAGACGGCATAGGTCAATCATGACGGTGGAGCCATTGCAGACCATCTCTCCCGTGATTTCTAACGTACCGGTTCTGAAACGATGCAGTAGTAGCAAGAGGGTTTTGTCTTTGGATTTGAATCTAACTCCCTTAGAGAATGATCTTGAAACTATTTTTGGGAAGACGTTTTTCCCGAACATAGATATGAAGTTCGTTGTTTAGTCTTTGTTTTTTTTCGATTATTTAGGTTATTGTAATTCTTTAGTATTGTAAGTCTCCATTCTTTTAATTAATTCTTTCGAACGTTATATATGTTCATCGTTGGTTGTCATGTATGAGAAATATTTAGCTGAATTGTTTCATTTTCTGCAACGAGTACAACATATATAATCATTACTGGACTGGGCCAAAAGGTAGGCTCAACTAACCCAAGTAGGAATCTGAAACATGATCCGTCCACCCAAATTGTGATGAACAATTGAATCACAATGGTACCAAGTAAATTGGATTAACTGTAGAGCCTTAATATTAGTTATAGCTCAATCATTATACATGTACATAGAGTTTTAAGGCATATCTAAGATTTATAATTTTCCTATAAACTGATTAGTTCTCTCTATGGAGAGACATCAGAAAACAAAAATGATTTTAGTCACAGTAACTTTCAAATAAGAATCAAGGAAGTTAATCGTTGCAGTATTAGCATAATGACTTTCATAATGACTTTCTTAATTATCTATACTAGTCAAAAGACAACAATTCCAAGGCATCTCAGAGATTATTAGTTGTTTTGCTGCAAGTTCATAACGTATAATCTAAATTCTGAAATCTTTAATTAATTCCTTATTTATTTCAATGGTGTTCAGGGTTTGAATTGACATGATTATAAGTAAATACGAACATGAACAAAATTCAAGCATAGTCCACGTAAACGTTTCCAACTCCATACAAAGGATCGACTTTTGTTTTTTCATTCCTAAAGATTGGACTTGGTTTGGTTTTGACTTCTTCTTTTATAAATTTCAAATGACTTATTGTTAATAAACAAATGTTAACTCACCCCTAAGCATGACGGTGGTACGTAATACAAAACATTACAATAAGTGGTACTGTAATACGAATAAAAGAGCACTGACTCACAGTAATATATTTTTTTTTTTTTTGAGAAAAAAGCTCACTAACATAGTTGACTCTTCTGTAAGACCATGATTAACCCCGGGTTCTTAAGTGGGGTTCTTAGCGTAATTTAAGAACCAGTTCTTAAATTACGCTAAGAACCTCACTTAAGAACCCGAGGTTAATCATGCTCTAAAGGTCTTCTATTTTAGCGAACGCACACAATTAATTGCCAATTCTAGCGACCAATTAAAAAGAGCTTTGATAACATGTGCTAGCCACCACTTGTCATCGACCACCACCATCACATGGTCCACATCTGTAGTTTACAAAATATATTCATGCGAACAAGTACAAATATATAAAAGACAAACATGTAGTATATGCATGCGCGCCTTTAAACATGAACAATACTTCTAATATTTATAATAAAGTAGAATTTAGTTCGATGTATCGAGTTTTGGTTCTGAAAATTTGGAGACTATATATTTGAATGTCTATATTTTGCATGTGACCGATCGGTTCAGCATATATGTACGTAAATGTGGATCAATGCATTAATCGGGACACTGGGTACTCGCTAAATTTGGGGACTCCATTCTATGTTTTAACCTAACAAATTACTGAGGGGTATAAAATTCCAAGATTATTTTACTGCGGATTAGATTCATAATATACATATATATATATATATATGAAATATTTACAATTTTACATATATAGGCAGCCAAACATGGATTCATCCTCCATGCATATCATGAGATAACACACTTGCTTTCTCAGCATCCTATGCATAATGCACTATTTGGAATGAGCATATTCTCCACTCATTTATCATATGCTGGTTACTGCTCAACTCTATTGGCGCTATTAATGGGACAGTTTTGCGTTTGATCACTAACATTGCAATTTTAATCTAGTTAAAGATATATGATGCATGATAATGATATCACATTAACGTGTAATATATTATTATTATTATTTGTGGGGAAGGGGGGGGGGGCAAACACATTAGCGTGCATGTATATCAACACGTATTAGAATGAATAGGTCGTATCAACTAGTACGCGATATATTCCTTTTAGTTGAGCAAATCATTGGTTAAACAATTAACTAATTGGTTCACAAAAAAACAAATTAATATGTTTTTTTGTAACTTAACAAATTAATATGTTTGGTTGTATTCTTCTGTAATTTGGGCCGGTGGTGGTGCTTTCCAACATTTTAGGATACTAAAAAATACTGATATTAATCCCAACGAACCCGATGGTCTAAATTCGACTAATATCAGCATTAGAGATCGTAAAAGCATTAATTATTGGTTTAAGTGGAATGTTGAGTCATCAAAAGAGTTAAATTAATGAGATCAATGTCATGTTATCAACTAAATGCGTAATTATGGTTATTCACGTCATTGCTTAGCTAGTTACTACTCCCTCCGTTTCATATTAGTTGTTGTTCTAGGTTTATGCACATATATTAAGAAAATATATGATTTTGTATATTTCCAAAATAAAAACACGTACTTAACCATATTTCAACCAATAAAAAAATAAAATGAAAAATTTGATTAATGAATTTTGTATTGAAACTCTAAAACGATATTTATTTTAAAACAATTTTTTTTCCTTACAATGACAACTAATATAAAACGGAGAGAGTAGTATTAAGCAAATGTCACATTATGTCTCATTAAAAACTCCTAAAATTATTTTGCCAAATCAGTAGAATCGATAACAATTTCCTTGGATAATCGTGCATGATATATACAATTAACTCTAGTATGATATAATATGTGTGATAAATAATATGTGTATATAGACTTTATAATATAGTACATATATTGTATGTGTTGTGTGAAATGTTTTCTATACTAGAAACTTCCAAGAAAATGGTGAACTAAACTCTTAATTCATTATTGTCAACAAGAAAAAAAAATATTAATCAATTATCATTACTTAAAAACCACTAATTATTTTTAGATGGAAACTTCTAAGAATTAAAATCGTAATTAATTATAATGAGAGCGATATTAACCACGATCTACGCAGATTAAAAAGAGCATAATAATTAATTATAATTAAGAAGCATGGGTCACTTGCCTGCCAAAGCTGGCCATATGAGAGCACTTTCTAGGAGAGTAGTGGTACCAACTTCCCTTCTTCATACAATATTACGATCCAAATCATTGATCTCTCAACTATATCATCCAAAGTAACATTCATAAATAAGTCTTGTTTAGAAAAACCAGGAGAATTGGAAATTATAAGCTTTACACTTTACAGATATGTTATGAAAGCCTTAGTAGCGAAAAGCAAACTAAATATATATATAGGAGATTGCATTATTCTTCAAAGAAAAAGAAAAACGAAAAGCTTTGGAACAAAGTATTAGTATTAAGATAGAATGAGAGTATTGCGAGCAGTGCATGTCTTTCTAATGATTACTTAGTTTAGCAATCATATTGCTAACATTTTTTTCTAATAAGAACTAGTATTCATTGGTTTTCATTTATTTATTTGGTTAAACTCTCAAATTTATTGATCAGCAAAATTACTGATTAACAAAAATGAAAAGATCATCAAAGAATAAATCAATTTTGTAGAAAACTGGAAAAATAGCCATGTCCTCGGGATCAAAACCATTTTTTGAAAAAATATTTGCAAGCAAAGGTGAGTTCTGATCAGGACTTTCTCATATTATTTTTGGACCATGTTCAAAAAATATTAATTATATATTTAATAATATAGTAAAGTAATTTTAAAAATTTATATATTTATTTTAGAGAAATTTTTTTAGATAGTCTTTTTAGTTTTTTTTTTCACAAAAATAGTTCTTAAGGAAGAAAATGACTAAAATAGTTTTTTTAGAACCTAAATTTTTTATTTATATGCATTTATGTCCCTAGGGTTAACTAATTTAGACTTTAGAGTTTAGAGTTAAGGGGTGGGTTTGGGAATATAGTTTCAATTTTTTTTTTTTTTTAAAGTAGAAAATTTCAAAAAAAAAATTGCTATTTTGGTTATTTTATTTTTCTAAGGCTATTTTGTGACAAAAATTTTAAAAATGTTATTTAAGAGAATTGCCTTTTATTTTATATATATTTGACATTTCTTTTGAAAATATAAACTCTAAACTTATATATTTATGTTTAAAAATTCTAAATTTTTGTATATATTTTGATTCGGGTCATGTTCGACTGTTCCACTTGCACGTGCTGTTAGATGGCCATGTTTCTAATACTGCCAAACTATCCAGCAATGAGCTCATCCAATGAGATGATCGAATGTGTGGAAGAAACTTCGTGTCTTCTCATATTTTGTTATTTAAACATGATGAAAACCTTACCTGAAGGTGAAAGTATTGTATTTGTGTGCCGGGACAGTATGATAGACCTGTCAGGATCCCGGGAACCCCTAAGCAAACGTCTTTAATTAATATGCAATCTCTAGTTCACTGTCTATATAAGTAAAATCATATACTATAATCAAGTCTTATTCTTTTATTTTTAGATATTGAGTTCTATGTTCACATCGTCAACATTAGCATTACCATTCCAAATCGAATTTTCTTCTACAGTATTCTACCAAGTCTATATATCATGCATGCATGGAATTTATATATTTGATATTTCCCAAGATCATCATTACCATTGATTAATGTTTTTTTTTTTTTTTTTTAAATAATGTTTTTCATTCTCTCGTTTAAATAAATATAGATAGGCATGTGCATCTTTTTGGGTACTTAGCTTTTCGCAAGTGAGTTTAATTATTAGAACACTTGATTGTACTCACTAATCAGTAATCACTATTCACTAATCATATCATTACAACTCAAATAATATGATAAAACTTAGCCTTTTCTGATTTTTATTCGCCGTTTGTAGATTAACTAACCAACCCCACTTAGAGCATCATTATTGCATAAACCCATATTAGGGTCTTCGCGTCCTTCGTCGCGACGACGGCCACTCAGCTTTTGACACGTGACAGTAAAAAACGTATCTTCGCGTCCTTCGCTAAGATCCGTGTCTTTCCTTTATTAATTTTTTTTGTTTTTCTTAATTCCTAATTAGGCTAAGATACAGACCTAATAACCTGCATTAATGATGCTCTTATATTGTTCCACTCCATCTCAAACGGGCGTTGGCTTTTTTCGATATTTAATTCATTAACATATTCTTCCAATCATATTTTTATAGTATCGGGATTTCGTTGATGTAACAAAATAAACATATAGATTTGGTAGTGTCTTAAGAAAACTTGAGTACTCGTAATTTAGAAGTCGAGTGCAAGAATCGTTTTAAAACCCAATTCAGTGTTACCGAATGTTTAAACTCTATGATTCCGTGTGTTTATTAATGACCATATACTCATGTAGACTTGTATCTCGGATCTAAATTTCGTTTGAAATTCAGGACTAAATGACATCTAGGTGAAATCTGTGATCACGACTCAGTATCTTCCCTAAATTGTAAACTTGAGTAATCCCTAAATTGTAAACTTGAGTAATCCTCAACTGAGCTTATAGTATTTGACTTTTTATGAAATTTTTTTGTTTTTAATCCATTTTCTTTTTATGCACAACCACCTTGTGTTTATTACTTAATGGCCGAAAGTATGACTTTATTGACACATCACACATGTTACAAAGAATTTAACTTTTCTTACTAAGCTTATGATATTATAATTTTTTTCTTATCAAATTTCATGTCTGTACGTTAAGGACAGCTAAATTATTCACACGGCGTTGTTATCCGCATAAAGTCAATTCTAAATTACAGATAATCTATGATTACAAACATTATATCTAATAATATGTACATAAGATCATGACCGATGGTTTTTGGATTATCCAAAATATGAATCGTTATTTGCAATTCTAAAGTTGCAAGTGAAACGATAACTAATCATTCACTCCGTTTTATAAAAACCGTTATTTCAACATTTTTTACATAGATTAATAAATAATTAAAATATATTTATATTTTATTAGTTATATTTATTTGATTAATAGTATTTGAAAAAAAAAATTATAAGTTAATGAACTTTGTAATTAATATTAAAATTTAAATAAATATTAATTATATTAAAATTATAAAATGTTTTTTTGTTAAAACAACCATTTTTATGAAACATAAAAAATATCTATTTTAGGAGCAAGTTAATCTCTGACAAGTTAGGGTAGATCCATAGGTCAGTTATTAAAACCTTATTTATATTTGTTACAGTTTTGTGGGGGAGATTAGGGGTGAAATAGATTATCTTCTTTTTTTTGTTTATCAACTAGTGAATTAGATTGTCTTTAAATTTATAGTGATACGGTTTAGGTAATTTAATTTTTTATGATGAGTTTATTTATACATTAGACTAAAATGTAACTGTTTAAAAGTAAAATAAAAACTAAAAGTAATCGGTTCAGTACTAAAAATTTAAGTTATTTTCTACTGAAAGAAGTCAGTTTAGCTAAAAAAATAATTTAATATACGTTGAACTTTGTTCCTAGACACATTTACGGACCTTCAAACCTTACAATTTCTAATCATTAAAAAATCCACTTTTAAGACATTATATATAGCATATATACAATTACATTTTAACAAAGAAATTTTTTTTTGATCAATATACAGTATAACTTCTTTAAATTAATACTCTATAAATTAATATATACTAAAAATTTCTATAAAATAATATAATTTTATATTTCCAAATTGAATTTTTGATTCAATTAGTATATCGATTAATTAATAATTTCTATAAATTAATAAAAAATTAAATTTTGGTGTAGTCCTAACATTATTAATTTATAGAAGTTTCACTGTATATAAATGTAAGATGAAAAGTAATGTAATACACTTTCTAAAGATAACGGGCAAGACGAAAGGTAAATATATAGATCGATGTAAGATGAAAAGTAAAATTTCATCTTAATTAATCCTTTACCTCTTAACCATGTCTGGTGAAAACTTTTCACTGAAAAGTAAACTAATACACTTTCTAAAGATAACGGCATCATCATAGTCATATCTACTACTTTCTTTAAAACACATGGAGGCATTGTTTTATGTGAAATTGCTAAAAATATGACAAATTAATTATATCACTTTCCAAAAATATTTTCAATCAAAAATATACTAATATTTGAGTTTAGATTTTTAATGTCTATTGTTTAAACTTAATATTAAAAAGGTGGGATTAGGTTTATAAATTTTTTATAAATATTTTTAAAAATTAGTTTAATCTTTTAATTATAAATTTAAGATATTTGCGAAATTTTCATTAGTAATGATAAATTTGAAAAATAGTATAAACTTGTTTTAGAATTGAAATTTCTCCTTGTATTATTGAGCCTCGGATGGAAACGAAATGTATCTAATGATTTCTAGAATGTCTCTTGTTACAGAAATATGTCTAGTGATGACATTTACAATAATCTAATTCTAAGAATCGAAATTTGGATACTATGACGTACAAAATTTGAAGATGTTTAAGACAACTAAACATTACTTGTCGTTTGTGAGTCTAAACTCGACGTGTTAGGTGACCCGTATTTTTTTTCAATTAGTATACGCAGACCGGTATATATAGATAAGACAGAGATGCAAAAGGTTAAAATCTTTTAATAGTTATTAACCAAAGGGAGAGATAAATAAGCGATAAAATACACACATTGGAAGCGTCTTCGACTAGTCAAACATCCAAAACTCCTAAACAAGAAAATAGAATAATAAGCTAATCCGCATTAGAGGAGAGGTTAATACCTTGGGGAACATGAAACTCCATCGTTCCTTTTAAATGGATCGATAAGATCTTATGGTTCATATTAATGGTGAAAGGGACATGAGATCAAGAACTGCGAGAATTTAACCTACCTCATCTATAAATGTTGGGTTAATATTCGGACCGTAGATAAACCAGGACGTGTCGTCTGAGATTATGTGATTTAGTTATATTAAAATGCTTGTTTTGTGGGATTCTGCTTTGTACTCGAAACTATAATAATAGAGGAGTTGGAACACATGTCCGAGTTTGAAGCACGATGACGATTAATTCGTAGGATTTTTGTGGTTAGTCAAAAAGGGGCATAAAGTTTATTTTCCGAGTTTCTTTTTTAATCAACACACACATATAACTGTTTGTGTATGGCTCTAATAAAAATCAACAATAAAATATTTAAATATTATAATTAATATCATTCTTTTTATGTTTGTTGATAATGGTGAATAACTATATTTATTAACGTTAATATTTATGAAAGACAGTCCACTAGCATCGTATATTGGGTGTAAATATAAATAATTGGCTTAAACTAAATTTTTTGTTCCTACACGTTTTAACTATGCAAACAATCCCACAATGTGATTTATTTCTTCGACTTAAATTACTCAGTTAATTTTACACTTAAACAATTTCATCAGAGATTTTAATTATTTGTCGTTTGTAAATAATCAATGCATTTCGGTTTTTAATCCTTACCTACAAATGGTTCCAATTCGCTTGGATGCCACAACACTTTACTACAATACCTAATACTCCATCAATTTCTAAAAAGTGTATTTTTAATTTTTTTTACGGAGATTAAAAAAACTATATAATAGATTAATATATTTTTATTTAATGTATGGTTGATTAAATAAGAATATTTTTTTTTAAAAGTCTATTGATTATTCAAATTGACAAAAATAATAATTTGATGTATAAAATTACATAAAAATTTCAGAATGACATTTAAAAAAAACAAAAAAAAACTTAAAGAGAGTAACTTTTAGTCATTTATGTCAGTAAATAAGTGAATAATGTACGGTTGAGTAAGTTAAAAGAAAAGCTTTGTAGCAAAAGTGGTTTTATTTTGTTATCATTTTATGGAAAATAGCAAGTACAAGTTTCATTTTGTTTGTGCAACAGCAAGTTTGAAGATAAAGGTAGAATAGTACACATTTTCATAAGAACTTAGCTGATTTGACCAAGTGATTTGTACCATGTGTATTGCAGTTTAATTTGAACTATTTTTCTACCACGTCAGAAAAGCATCTTCTTTTCTTTTTGAGTAAAAAAAATTGTTAGTATTTAGAACTCCAAGTATTTGTGACTCAAAATGTTGTACACTGATGAAAAGGTTTGCTAAGGAATTTAGATTTTATTTCCGAAGGAATTTTATAGTTTTGTGAACAAATACTGGAGAGGACGACTAGATAGTTTCTTATTTTGAGTAGATAATAATTGTTTGATCATATTTTTAAACTCAATGTTAAGGCAAACCCGTGGGCTTCATGTGAAACTTGTTCCAAAAAGTCAACCATACAAGGAGATTCATGCGAGAGAGAAGCGAAAGAGTTGACCAGATTTTTTTTTTTTTTTTTGTCAACATCCCATCTAAAATTAGATTAAGTAGGTTCGACGAGCTGATTTTCCTGAAAGCATCTATGTCTGATCTGGTTTGATCTATATGAGAAAAGATGTATCCTCTAGTTCTTGCTTCATTTGCTAATGCATCTGTCTGAATATTTTGAACCTCAGAAATATGAGACAAATTCACATATTCAAAATCTTCATGTATCTTCTGGAACAACTCGATCTCTGAAGAAAAACTTAGCCAATCCGTCGGGTTGGAGATCATATCCACGAGGTCCGAACAATGCGTCTCAAATCGTGTCGAGAAGATCTTCATATCTTGCATATATGAGATTGCCCACAATAGACCTTTCATCTCGGCGTGCAAAGCTGAAAGATTTTTGTTGCAAGTCCAGAGGCCAGAGTTGACCAGATTTAGAAAGTGTAGTTTCATGTATTCTAGAAATAATTTAGGTACTGTGGTTTTAAGCGACTCCATACCAAGCATGATTACTATTGAGCTTTCATTTAAAATTATTACTAGCATTTTAGAATCGTGTTTTAAACTCAGACTGCCTTTCATTTAAAATTGTTACTAACATTTTAGAATTGTGTTTTAAACTCAGACTGCTAGTACTTTGTGGAAACTCTATAAGTAATGTCACAAAAGCTTACAAGCTTTAAGAAAATACTTAAAAATATAGCAAGGCTTGTGGTTTTTATTGGCTATGGTTGCCGAGATATTAATATAAATCAATAGGGTAAAATACATGGAAGCTAGTTTCCTTTTTTTTTCCACAGCTTAGTTATATTTCTTAATCATAGCCTGTTTTGTGGAATTTTTTCTTATTTTCCCTTAATTTACAAATATTGAATTTCATTTACAAATAATATTTTAAAAATATTTGAGAAAAAACAGTATCCTGAAATTATTCTAAGAACTTTTAAGTTTTTCAAAGATAAATTTTACACAACGACAGTTAATTTTGGTCTGTTTCACTTTTCATCGTTAAATTAATCTACAAGTATAGCAAAATCTTCCAAAACTTGAATTGATGGATACATTAAAGTTGTAGTCTGGTCAATATGTTAAAACGATATATATTTTCACTTTCATATTTATATACATATATGATCTTATCTATATTTTGTTTCTAGACCTGATTTTGCAAATTTACTTAAACATATAACAAACCATATATAATGCAATAATGCGTTCAGCTGATTTCTTGTAAAGTCGAAAAAAGAAAAAAAAAAGAAAAAAAAAAAGAAGATATGGAAGCTTTGAATAATCAATATATCGTGAGAGGGTACATAAGTAGTATGTACGTAACTTCTTGATTCACAAAATATCTAGATCTCCCAAGAGCTAAGAGTATATATGAGTTTCCAAATCCTATACAAAATTGCCTCGCCTGCTAATGTTATTATTATATTCATATGTAAACCAATAAAATCAGTGATATCTTCATAGATTTCCATATTTTCCAAGAGAATTTTCAGTCTTACAAAATCAATTAAAATTGTTCAAGTTCCTTTTTCTGAACCCTACTAATTAACACGATTACGGATTACCATAACTTTCTGCTAATCTTCCATCCCTTTTCACTTTTATGAACCTTGCTTAGGTTGTTAATGTAAAGTATCATTAAATATAAAAATATCACACATTAAATATTTGACTATATTGGTCCAATCAGTCCACCTCACACCATAACACAACTTTTATAAATTCCATTGACAGGCCGGCCATTTGCACTCGTTCTTCTTCTCCACAGACCACAACCCCTCAAAACGTCGCCGTATAAGTGCATAACGTCTCTCTTTCATCCTTCACAAATTTTCTCTGACAACTTTCTCTTTTCAAAAGATAAAACACCCAAAGTTAAACTGGCCCTTCTCCATTTTCGTTCACAAAACCTCGCTTTATATAGCACATACTCATGTAAGTCTAGCCTTTCACTTCAACCCTACGATTATTTACTGGTGCTTATAACTCGTGTAGTTTTGGATTTTGTTCGTTGACGAAGTCGTTTTCAGACAAGCTGTTTGTTGTCTGAACTCACTAATGTCTTGGCTTGAATTTTCGTCTACCTTACTTGCTCTGTTTTTTCCTTCTCCATGACAGCTCCGTTTCCTTATTTTCTCCTACAATACCTTACCACATAAAAGTGCCTTTTAAATATGTATTTGCATTTCATTTTCCTTCCTCTCATGTATCAAAATTATCAAATCGATCTCCTTATTGCAAAGATGGGTTCTTCAGATTATACATAGGTACACGTACACTCATGTTATAAAACATGGCTTCTTCCTCTTCTTGACATGTGTTAATTATATTATACAACATGGTTCTATATAATTCTCCTTAATTAAGAGTTTAAGATGTTACAAATTGATTATTCACTAGTTTTTTTAATTATGTGTCTCAGATTCTCCTGCAACTAGGTTTTTTCTATTTCCCGTTGAACTTCTTTGCTACTAGTATTAATTTTGGGTTCATTTTGTCTGTGATTTATTATTTTATGTTTTAGTTTTTGTCTTTCTTGCTCTTTGATTGGACCTAAATTGCTCAATAAGTAATACTCTTATTGTTTTCTTCATTATTTTTCGATTAGTTTCGCTTTCTCTTACGTACTAATATCATGTTTGCATCTTAATTGCCAGATCCTCACCCTATATCATCCTCAGATTCTGGTTCTTGACTTTGTACCAACAACGGTGGCGTAAGAAACGGCAGAGCGTTCGGTTACATAAATATGGGGAAGATCTTGAAGTCTAAGGTATTGAGAATCAATCATCATATTGATTGATATCGAATCTTCTACTTTAGGATACACAATATATAGACATTAACTACAATTGTAATACCCTAGACTAACTCACTGTATATAATGGTACTCTCTATGAGCTGAATATATCATCCTCTTCAATATATCTTTACATGGTATCAAGAGCCAATAAGATCTAGAAATCTCTAAATTTTTTTTTTACGCTCTTCTACCTTTACTCCCTCTTCTTACGCCTACCAACTCATCATGAGTTCCTCTGCAAACAACTTACCTACGGTGGTCACAGAGAACATCACTACCAACAACCATACTCTTCTCACAATCAACATGTCAAACATCTCTAAATTGACCTCCACCAACTATCTCATGTGGAGTCTTCAGATCCACGCCTTGCTTGACGGCTACGACCTTGCAGGCTACCTAGAGGGCACCATGGTCTCACCTGCATCCACCATCACCACAGACGATCAGACAGTGGTGAATCCCGCATTCACTCTATGGAAGCGTCAAGATAAACTTATCTACAGTGCCCTAATTGGAGCAATCTCACCATCGCTCCAGCCGCTTGTCTCTCGGGCCACAACATCTCTTCAAGTGTGGACGACCTTGGCCTCAACCTATGCGAAACCTAGTCGTGGTCACATCAAGCAACTCAAGACACAACTCAAAAACTGGAAGAAAGAAAACAAGACAATTGATGTGTACCTCCAAGGCATCACTACCCGACTTGATCAACTAGCTATCCTTGGCAAAGCTGTCGATCATGAAGATCAGATTGACTTGATCCTTGAAGGACTCTCTGATGATTACAAGTCAGTAATCGATCAAGTGGAAGGCAGAGATCTTCCTCCGTCTATCACAGAGCTTCATGAGCGCCTGCTCAACCATGAAGCTAAACTCCTCAATACAACAGATCATAGCATCTCTCATGCCCCTATCACGGCCAATGTTGCTCAGCAACGCAACAACAATACTCACAACCGGAATCAATATCGTCCAAAGAACAATAACCAATGGAACCAGCAAGCTTATCAACAACAAAATCGGTATGAACCAAAGGGGCCGAGACCATACCTTGGTAGATGCCAAATTTGTGGACTTCAAGGCCACAGTGCTAAGAGATGCACTCAACTTCAATCGTTCCAAGCAGCAACTCAGCAAGGAGCACACTCTACGCCATTCACTCCATGGGTTCCAAGAGCAAATTTCACTGCTGCCAACTCCTCTAATCCAGCAAATTGGCTCATGGACAGTGGTGCCACGCACCACATCACTTCTGATCTCCAAAATCTCTCGCTGCATCATCCTTACCAGGGGTCTAACGATGTCATCCTCGCTGATGGATCAACTGTTCCTATCCAAGAATCGGGTTCCACATTTCTTTCCACCCTTGCTCGCCCATTAAATTTAAAGCATGTGCTTTACGTACCCAATATAGACAAGAATCTGATTTCTGTCTACAAACTCTGTAATTCTAATGGAGTTTCTGTGGAATTTTTCCCCACCTCTTTTCAGGTGAAGGATCTGACAACGGGGCACCGGTTGCTATGCGGCACAGCACACAATGAGCTCTATCACTGGCCACAGACAGTACCGAAAGTCCATGCTACGTCTACTTATCCAAGTGCCAAGACTACGTTGTCCTCATGGCACTCCCGTCTAGGCCATCCCTCTACGTCTATTTTAAATTCCGTTATTTCCAGTCATTCTCTCCCTGTTTCTTCACCTTCTCAAAAACATTTGTCTTGTGATGCTTGCTTACTCAATAAATCTCATAAACTTCCATTTCATCAGTCCTCCATTACCTCACAAAGACCTCTCCAATACCTTTATTCAGATGTTTGGAGTTCTCCTATTCTCTCCTCAGAAAATCATAAGTACTATCTAATCATCATTGACCATTATACCAGATATACATGGCTATTCCCTCTCAAACAAAAATCGCAAGTCAAAGATACTGTCATCACATTCAAAAACATCATTGAGAACTTCCTACAGACAAAGATTGGTACCTTTTACTCCGACAATGGAGGAGAATTCATCGCTCTCCGGCAGTACTTTCAGAACAATGGCATCTCGCACTTCACTTCCCCACCACATACGCCCGAACACAACGGTATCTCAGAAAGGAAACACCGACATGTCGTCGAAACTGGATTGGCACTTCTCTCCAACGCATCAATACCGAAGAAACATTGGCAGTACGCTTTCGCGGCTGCTATATACCTTATAAACAGACTACCAACACCCTTGCTTTCACATCAGTCTCCATTTCTCAAGCTCTTTGGTCAGCAACCAAATTATCAGAAGCTACGAATTTTTGGATGCGCCTGTTATCCATGGCTTCGGCCCTACACTCGTCACAAGCTCGATGACAGATCCATACGATGTGTGTTCTTTGGTTACTCGATCACCCAGAGTGCCTACCTCTGCTATGACATCTCCAACAATCGACTCTACACATCTCGCCATGTTCAATTTGATGAATCATCGTTTCCCTTTGCTGCTGGAAACTTGAAACCACCACCACCAGAAGACTTGCCTTCGCCGATAGTGACTCCGACTGCAACTGATGTGCCGCTGCAAAACCCGTTTCAGGTTCTTCACCCGCCTGTACCACCGTCACTACATCAACCGGCGACCCCGACGAACTCGCAGGTATCATCTCAAAACTCCCACACTCGTTCTGTTTCTCTCCCCTCTGAGCCCACTGCTCCAATTGAAAATGGGCCGCAACCCACGGCCCAGAATATTCAACCAAACATCACTTTGCCTCACATACAACCACAAGCCCAAATGAACCCAACACCATTAAATTCAGCCCACACAGAAACAAACCCAAATCAAAACACTCCTTCCTCATCAACAACCTCGCCGTCTTCGACGCAACCTCCACCTGAACCTACTGAAAATCCGTCCAACCTTCACCCTATGTCAACTCGTGCCAAAAGAGGCATCACCAAACCAAACTCCAAATACCTTAATGCCATAAATCTCACCTCAAATATGGAACCTACCACCATTCTTCAAGCTCTAAAAGATGAGAAGTGGCGAAAGGCTGCGACTTTGGAGTTCAATGCTCAGATGGACAATCATACCTGGGATTTGGTTCCCAAACCTTCTGGAGATGTCACTATCGTAGGTTGTCGTTGGCTATTTACCACAAAATATAATCCGGATGGAACTCCGAAACGGTACAAAGGGCGACTTGTTGCGAAAGGGTACAACCAAAGACCAGGCCTCGACTACACTGAAACGTTCAGCCCAGTGATCAAGACTACGTCTATTCGGATTATACTGGGCATAGCTGTTGATCGCGATTGGCCAATTCGACAATTAGATGTCAATAATGCGTTTCTCCAAGGGACGTTAACTGACGAAGTCTACATGTCTCAACCGCCTGGATTCATTGACCCAGAAAGACCACATCATGTTTGCCGTCTTCGCAAAGCCATCTACGGTCTTAAACAGGCTCCGCGAGCATGGTACGTTGAGCTTTGTTCATTCTTACTCAGTGTTGGCTTCATCAACTCCACCTCAGATACTTCTTTATTCATTCTCAAGAACAACAGATCACTTGTCTATGTCCTAGTATATGTTGATGACATATTGGTCACAGGAAATGATAAAAGTCTCATCCAGCAATCTCTTGACATCTTAGCTCAGCGATTCTCGGTTAAAGATCATGAAGACCTTCATTATTTCCTTGGCATTGAAGCCAAACGCAATACAACTGGACTCCATCTGACTCAAAGACGATATATCCTTGATCTCCTCGAACGCACCAACATGTTGGGAGCTAAACCAGTGGCTACTCCCATGGCAACGACACCCAAGCTGACACTACATTCGGGAACAAAGTTGTCTGACCCAACAGAGTATAGAAGAGTTGTTGGCAGTCTTCAATATCTCGCCTTCACCCGTCCTGATCTCTCCTATGCGGTAAACAAACTCTCCCAGTACATGCACTCGCCAACTTCGGATCATTGGAATGCCGTGAAACGTACACTACGCTACTTAGCTGGAACATTTGACTATGGTATTCATTTACGACGAGGGAACACAACGACTTTACATGGTTTTTCGGATGCAGACTGGGCTGGAGATTCTGACGATTATGTCTCCACTAACGGTTACATTGTTTACATTGGTCACCACCCTGTCTCGTGGTCGTCAAAGAAACAAAAGAGCATTGCCCGGTCGTCTACGGAAGCTGAATACAGGTCAGTCGCCAACACCTCCTCCGAACTGAAATGGATTCGGTCTCTGCTACAAGAACTTGATGTACCCATAAAGCAAACTCCTACTATCTACTGTGACAACTTAGGCGCAACATATTTATGTGCTAATCCGGTGTTTCACTCACGTATGAAACATGTGGCGTTAGATTATCATTTCATCAGAAATCAAGTTCGATCAGGCACACTCCGCGTCGTTCATGTCAACACCAAGGATCAACTAGCTGACACAATGACAAAGCCTCTCTCCCGCCAGTCATTCACGAGACTCTTGAGCAAGATTGGAGTGGATAAACCCCCTCCATCTTGAGGGGGCGTATTGAGAATCAATCATCATATTGATTGATATCGAATCTTCTACTTTAGGATACACAATATATAGACATTAACTACAATTGTAATACCCTAGACTAACTCACTGTATATAATGGTACTCTCTATGAGCTGAATATATCATCCTCTTCAATATATCTTTACATAAGGTACGTTCTTGAACTACCTTTTTCTTCTCTTTTGCTCTTATTCTATATCTCTTTTGCTAAAAACGGGAGCGTTTTACAGTCTTCTTGGCCGAGAACCGTCGTTAGGAAGTGGCTAAACTTACGTAGCGGGGCGTACGAGTTTCACTCTGATTACCCAGTTAAAGGTGAGAGATTTACTCGTGCCGTTTTGGATCTTCTCCTCTGCACACCGTCCCGTTTTAGATCTTTGTTTCTAGACATCATGCCGTTTGTTTAGTTTCTCGTGGACTTAACGGAGGTTTTATTTGTCCCAGGGAAGATGGAGCCAAATCAGTCGAGGAGAAAAAGTTGCTCCGACGGTGATTACAACATGATCGTGCCGGAAAAGTTTCCAGGTAAAAATAATTGTTAATAATAATAAACAGCTCATGATTTTTAAAAAAATTATTGTATAGTTTTGGGACATCGAAAAAGGCGTCGTATCTATTGTCCTTAAACTGTACTTGAATTAGAAGTCTCCGTACGAAGACTTTGGGTTCATTGCTAGCCGTAGGATTAGACATCTGTGTTAAAAACAACGGCAAATAAACGTTGAAAAGGAACCGAGATTTTTCCTTGAAAATCGTGTTATAAAGTAAGTAAAAAATGAGATTAGTTGAAACGTGTGGTGTGAGAGATTAGGTTTAAGATGTTAAGTAAAAAAAGTCTTCAGTTTTAGGTGTACTTGCTATTCTCAATTCACCAGTTTCTGTTTTATATACATACCTATCTTTGTCTGATTATAATTTTAAAGACTAATTATTCAGTAATTAATTGGTTTTGTTTATGTTTTATGGTTGGAATAGGTTGGTTGGGCCAAGCAAATGGCGATTTTAAACAATCAAACGGTGAACAGCATGTGACGCGTGTGGATGACAAACTTGATCTCAAGTAATACATAATTTTCATGATTAATCTCTATATATACTTTTATGTTTATAATTAGCTATGATTATTAACTTTTGTTATTTTTTTAATTGTTGATGATTAGAATGTTCGTTGGGACATGGAACGTGGGAGGGAAGTCGCCACATGATGGATTAGACTTAAAAGACTGGCTTCAATCTCCCGCAGATGCCGACATTTACGTGCTAGGGTATGCATATAATCATGATAATTAATCTTTCTCTTACTTTTACTTATATTGTTAGTTTTGTATAATGATCAATTATATCATCTTTTATTTGTTTTGTTTAGGTTTCAAGAAATCGTGCCGCTAAATGCTGGTAACGTACTTGGAGCCGAGGATAATGGCCCTGCGGCTAAGTGGCTGTCCCTTATCCGAGAAGCCTTGAACAATAACAACTTATCACAAAATGACCTTGAACTTTCTAAAAACCACAGAACTTCATTCGAACTCACAAAATCATCACAACATCCCCGTCTTAGCTTCTCCAATCTCTCAGATGATAACCCATTTGCATGCAACTCAACTCCACCTCAAGGCTATTCCCTTGCAGCGAGTAAACAGATGGTGGGGATCTTTTTGTGTGTGTGGGTTAGAGATGATCTCAGGAAACGTATTACCAACCTCAAGGTTTCATGCGTTGGTCGTGGCATCATGGGATATCTTGGAAACAAGGTCAGTCTAATATTTACATACAAGAAAATAAAATCGTTACGTTTTATAACGCTGATTTGATAAAAGTCTATGCTTAATAGCTAACGATGCAACCTTGTGTATAGGGCTCCATATCTATCAGTATGTCATTGCATGAGACTAGTCTATGCTTTGTTTGTACACATCTTACGTCTGGAGAAAAAGAAGGCGACGAGGTCAGAAGAAACTTAGATGTGACCGAGATATTAAAGAGGACAAGATTTTCACGTTCTTCTAAAGAATCTCGACCCGAAACGATAATGGACCATGAGTAAGTAAAGTCAGAGATGGATTATTTTTTTCATATCAAATTAAGTTCCATTATTTATAACATGTTTAATGACTCGTTGTGTTACAGTAAAGTAATATGGCTCGGAGATTTGAATTATCGGCTAAGGGCCAGCAGTGACGTGCATGAACAGCTTAATAATAATGATTGGGAAGCACTTCTAGAGAAAGATCAGGTTAATAATTAGTATCATTTTTTGGTTTATATATTTACTTGTTTAATTAAGAGGAGTTGAGCTAACACATGATTCTTTCTTCTTCTATTTTTTCTCCTTTGCAGCTAAAGATAGAACAAAGAGCTGGTAGAGTTTTTCAAGGATGGGAAGAAGGAAGGATTTATTTTGCACCAACATATAAATATCTTATAAACTCTGATAATTACGTTGCCCAAACCGAAAAATCAAAGGAAAAGCGAAGAACACCAGCTTGGTAAGCTTTCATCACCGAAATAAAACACATGAATTTGATAATCATGTTGTTTTTTATAAACGTTAACATTATTGTTCCTAATTAATCAATTACTTCAGGTGTGATCGAATATTGTGGAAAGGTGATGGGATGAAACAAATATGGTACACAAGGGGAGAGTCGAGGTTCTCAGACCACAGACCGGTCCAATCTCTCTTTTCAGTTCATATTGATTTAACTCAGAATCAATCAAACCGGAAAACTAGACCGAACAACCAAAACCATCGTCCAAACCCGGTCTTACCATACACATGCCACGGGAAAGTCCAGGCTGAAGAGATCTTGTTGCTCACACGAGCACAAAGTTGTATAGACACTCAACCTAGACTTATATCGTCTGTTTCTTGATTTATTAGTTTTCGAATGTTTTCATGTTTCCAAAGAAGATATGACACGTGGATTCCGACGATTGGACGATGGAGCTTTCATATTGGCTAAAAAAGCAAGATTTCTAAATTAATTTTAATATTGGGTTAACTTTGTTTCTAGTTTCCCTATATTAGCTAAATTTTGTGTAAAAAATAGGTTGTTCTTTTTTTTTGTTTACAGTGGTTAACTTTGTTTATAAAAATAAAAAGAATATAATAGTATTGTTTTTCTGTTTTAAGATGGGCCCAACAATGAAAGCCCAAAACCAGTTGAGCTTCTCCAATAGTCGTGCAGAGCAGTTAATAAATCTCAGAGTCAAAAAGGTTATTATTCCGAGACGACTCATCGAAAATTAAAAAAAAAAAGAAAAAAAACTATTTAAAATCGCAGTGGTGGTCACACTTCGCCGGCGATATTACCGATCGTTCTCTCTCTCTCTCTCTGTCTCTAGTGAGCTTTCGCGACAACATCGTGAAAAGCCTCACTGGCCAGTACAGGTGTCTGAAATATTGCAGTGTGTGTTTTGGTCTTTGATGTTCTTTTTGTTTCGCTTTTAGGGCTGCTAAAGTCTTCATCACTGTTTCGGGATTTCGAAGTTGTTTTTGGAACTTGATGATATTTTCCTGTGTGATGTTTTCTGTTAAAATTGTGATCTTTTGATTATAATCTGCTTCCAGTGGAATTAGTTTGAACTTTCTGTTGAGCTATCTTGTTTCCTCTATATTCTTGATGTTGAATTTTGCTCCAGTTACAGGTCTGCATTGATGCTGCAAGAACAGGCTTGAAGTGACATTACAACTAAACTACAGAGAAACATGGTATGGCTTTTTTAGTCAAGTTTGTAGCTTCTTGTTAAGATATTTAACTTGTGTGGGGGCAGAAACTTTACTGCAAATGAATAATAATATAACGTGGAAGCTCTTTATGATTGGCCATTGAATCATGTGGGTATCAGTGTTTCACCGGGGTCCACAGTTCGTAGTTTGATAAATGGAACTTGTCTCATTTTTTTTTGAGTTTAAAGCTTGTTTCTGTTTGCTTTTCTGGAGCATCAATTCAACACAAACACCCTGTATCGGATAAGTTGTGTGATGATCATATCTGAGAAGCTCTTATGTCTCTCTCTCTGTGTTGTAGTCTTTTCCAAATCAAGGTTTTTGGATCGGTAAAGATTCTGGGATTCCTAGTGATGGGGAGATGATGGCGTCTTATGATAGTGCTTCAAAGCGTTCTCATCAGTGGCTTTTGGATGGCTCCGAGGCAGAGTTGCTTCCAAACAAGAAGAAACACGCGGCTCAACTTCCTACCAGCAACTTGTTCTCTGGAGCGAGTGACCAGGCTTGGGGAAACACTTTCTGTTTTCAGTCTGTTCCTGGTCAATTTACTGAACGGTTGTTTGACACTGAAACTAACAGATCAGCTGATAAAAGTGTTCATCCGCTTAATGCTGATCACTCTTTTGGTCTGTCAATGTCACACACACTTGAGGAAGATCCACAGAGTGGAGTTAGCTATGGTGGAATAAAAAAAGTGAAAGTTAGCCAGGTGAAGGATTCTGATAGTCTTGTATCATCATCATCTACAAATGCACTGAACTATGAAAGGACAGACAACAGATCTGTGTCCACGTATAGGGTTGATGAGAATGCCGTGTGCATGGGTCTTGCATTTGGTAAGGAAGAGGAGAATATGATCGCTGAAAGTTACGAGAGGGAGAATGGCATCTTTATATCAATGGGACAACCATTTAGTAAGGGGGATGAGAATATTATATCGTTGGCTTCTTACAATGACAACAACAGTTTTGCTTCTGATCTTGCTTTCGACAAGGCTGACAGTAATTTAATATCCATGGGTCAAACATACAACCACGTTGAAGAGAATGCTGCATCAAAATATAACAGGAACAGTAACGTTGTGCAAGATTCTTGTAACAAGGGACAGAGTACAATCATATCTTTTGGTGGTTCCAATGATGACCCTGGCAGGATTGTATCCAGCTACGAGTTCTTGATGTCTCAGTCCACAACTCAGTTATCTGAAACTCCAGCTAGCAAAGATTTGGTTGGATGTAGAACCAACGTGCTTGGTGGCAGCGATGCTACCTTCTCTAGTATTGATGTCTCCGTGAAGAAAGAAGAAACAAAAGCATCAAAGAAACTTCAGAGCAATAGTTTTCCTTCTAATGTAAGGAGTCTGCTGTCAACCGGTATGCTTGATGGAGTTCCAGTAAAATACATTGCTTGGTCACGTGAGGTAGCTGATTTGCTTGCGCTCTATATCCCAAAGATTGCAACCAAGAGCATTGGCTTATAATTCTTGTCACCCTGTTTTCAGAAGGAGCTTCATGGTGTTATCAAGGGCTCTGGATACCAATGTGGATGCGACTCGTGTAACTCCTCTAAGGTGAGCTACATTTTTTGGACTATGCAGATTACAAATGGTTCCTGCCTGTTGACAGAAAATGTTTTTTTTTCTCTAGGTGGTAAATGCATATGAGTTTGAACGGCATGCTGGTTGCAAGACAAAGCATCCTAATAACCATATATACTTTGAGAACGGGAAAACCATCTACGGTATAGTTCAAGAGCTCAGAAACACACCACAGGATTTACTGTTCAGTGTTATCCCAACAATGACTGGCTCCACTATCAACCAGAAGTCTTTCCGGCTATGGAAAGGTACGTAGTTCATATTATTAGGAACAAGTTTTTTCAACTGCTTAAATGAGTAGCAGCTGGTCTTCTTTATTCTAATATACTATTTGCTTACGTACATCTCTATCTTCAGAATCCTACTTAGCTGCTACACGGGAACTTCAGCGTATCTACGGGAAGGAAGAAGGATATCTGCTCTGAATAGTCTTTGCAGAGTCTTGTACTCATTGTTGGTAAATTCAACCAATGGAGAATTAATGTTTTTCCCCTTCCATTGGAGAAATAATATGAATACAATTTTAACAGTATATTCTATATTCATCATAAACGAAAAATGAATGAATATCTGTATATATATTCACTGCTAATCATCATCATCCTAAAGATGAAGTTATTTTTCAGTTCTCATAGATAGTCAGAATCTTTACTGTGCTTCACTATACATGTTTCTTACCCGTGGTTTAGATGGCATTGTAGGCCATAAGCCATCTACTCAGCTTCAAAGCAACTATTGAGTTCATGTTCCTACACAAATGGTAACCAGAATGATTGTGCCTAACATGTGAATTTTTTGCCATTACTAATCTTTTTGGTAGCATTAAGTTCTTTTATAGGAAAATGGTTTATGTAGTAGGGATTGTAGGTACAGAAACAATCGTATTTTAGCAAAGACACTATCATAAACCATATTCATTGTCTATTGCATGAATCCAATTGTTCCATATCTATTCCTCTTTGACAATTATTTTCTTCCCATGGTAGTTAGCAATTCTATCCTACAGTTGCTCTGGAAACATAGTGGACAACATCTGAAAATGGTGAACATTCAGACTCCTCCAATCAAAACATTTGTGTCCCCATATAGTACAGTTAGCTAGACTGTTTCTACAAATGTTCTTCTTTGTTCTCCTTGATTGTTGATAGCGTTGACTTCATGATCAACACCATCCTTCACGTTTCTGCTTAGTTCCAACTTAGGTTGTGTTGTTGATTCATCGCCTATTTGTGGCGTGGAAGGATATTCATAATCTTTTCCTTTGCCCCATATCACAAGGTAGAGTCCTGCACATATAACCACCGCACCAAGAACCCTGCCAAAGAAAAAGATCTTTGTTAAATCTTGATTATGAAAACTCAGTGCCTGGTGTTGTTGTTTGGTATCTTGCTTACCTTCCCAAGTACATCTGCTCAGCAAAGATGACAGTCGACATAATCGCCACTATGATCATGCAGAGAGGACTAAAAGCTGTTACAAACACAGGACCTCTAGTTTTCATCACCATTCCTCCAACATAGTAAGCAATCGCGGAGCACACTATCCCCTGCATGCATTTTTCATTTATTAACATAATTTTTTTATTTTTTTATTTATTAACATAATTAACCAACAAGAGAGCATGTGAGTCACTGAGTTACTTAGACATGTCTGAATCTTACACTGTATGCGGCTGTAAGAAGTTCAGTGTCCCAACCAATGGCCCATGCGCCAGGGTTTCCTTTCTCCATCACTAATGCCACAGCAGTTCCTTCTATTGTTCCCATTAAGCATATCCATGCTGTGAGTGAGAGTTCTGCTTGGTAAGTCCTCAATGTGACAGCCTGAAAATAAATGATTTATTGTAAAAAAAGTACTCACTCAATAACTATCTTATTATTATTTTTAAAAATCGTCTTACTTGGAGAATCATGAAACATGCATAGCTAAAACAACCAATAGTGACCAGAACTGCGCCTTTGATGGCACTGTGAATATCAGTTCCAGTTGTGTTCGGTGCGGAGACTCCTTTGGTCCAGAAAAGGTCAACAACTGGACCTTTTACAAGAGTCATGATCATAGCTCCTCCAACTGTAGCTAATGTCCCAATCACCTTACCTGCGCTCCTGATGGACCGTAGCTTCACTCTTTCAAGCCCAAATAAATAGGCAAGGACGAAAGTGATTGCAGGTAGGACATTGTACATGGCAGTTGCAAATGTAGCCGTCGTGTATTTCATCCCTAGATAGTATAAGTTCTGATCGATGACTGGCCTATTATATTATAGAAGTACATGATAGGAAAAATAAATCAGATTCAAGTAAAAAAGAAGATCAGAGTTTTTTTTTGTGGGAGAAATGAAGATGAAAAATTATTTACTCAAGTAATCCAAGAAGTGTTATTTTGAAGAATATCATCAACGTCATCTTTGGTCTCACCTTCCTGTTTTTTTTTTCACATCATAAACCATTAAGTTGCATTAGAAAGTTAGATAATTATTTTTTCAACCATAAAGACAATATACCATTAAGTTACATTAGAAAGTTGCAATTATTTTCAACCATAAAAACAATAGTCTCTAATCCGTGCAAAGTTACTTGTTTACAACCATAATCACTGAAGCATACACGTTGAAGAGAAACATTAAAAGAAATGTGAAGTACTCACATTCTATGCATGACAGTGACATAAGCCAAAAAAAAAAACCAAAGATAGAACCGTTACAAGTGTTTTGTCTTTTAACATATGACTGACCCCTTCTTATCGTATAATACGTCACAAACCTAATTCTTTCTTTCTGCTACTTTCATCCTTTCAAGTTTCAACACACTAAACGTCTATACAACCCACACAAATAATAATAAAAAACTCAATATTTTTAAACGGATTCAATATAGATCAAACTTGATGATACTTTACTACCATTGTTTTGAAACTACAAAAACCATAAGCTGATCTAAAGAAGAGAAAAGTAGAAATTACTTGTCAAAATAGAAGGCGAACGGGGCCATAACCACGGTAGCCACCGCGTGACGGTAAACAACAAGAACGTAATTGCTCATGCCTTTGTTTAGAACAGCTTTTGAGAGAATGTCCATTCCTGCTAGCCCTACTTGCAACAATACTACTGAAATGAATGGTCTTGCCTTCTCCATACAATCTCTCTTCTTGACCTCCATCTTAAGAACTTAAGATCAACGATCTCCCTCTTTCTCTCTTTTGATTATGTTTAGAAGTACTAGCAATAGAGAAACAGGGAGGTTTATTTTCAATTGAATGATGTGTTATGATTGTCTTGGTTATCTCTCTTTATATAGGGCCATAGATAAAGGATGTGATGTGATGTGATCATTCTTCTCTTCTCTCTACGGAAACTTATACGTGTATGTTAGTGTAAATATTAATGTAGAAATGTGTCTATAACTAATGTTATTATCTTTTGGTTGTTATACATTTAGAGGCAAGTTGTCATACCCTACCCTGAATATATGGGCCCTATTTCTCTATCTTATCAACTAGAACCAAAATGATAGCACTAATATTCCAATGGTAGTATTTTACCATGTACTTCTTAAATTATATATTTATGTATGTGTATATATTAAATACTATTTAATTAAAAGTATATTACAAAATTTGGAAATCCAACCAATAATATCTAAGAGCTTCATGATAAAATATTACTATTGGAATTCTCTAAAGGCATTTAAATAGGAAGCTTTTGAAAGTGTTCTCAAAATTAAAAAGATAGCAAAGTAAAGAAAAAAAAAACTGAGAACATATTTTTGTGGGAGAGACAAAACTAGATCTATCAATTTTGTAGAACATATATCATTTTATGAATAAATTCTATTTTTTATCATTATTTTTAAATTTTGAAAAACAGACAGAGTGCTCTTATTACCAATAATGTTGCTCTAAAGATATACAAATTTGAGAATATGCATATGATCGTCACATAACCTAACTAAATAAACAAAATAGTTTTCATATATTTATGGTCGCCCAACTCTAGGAGAGGTGTTGATGCATCTTAGTTCTTTCCAAATGTAAATTACTATAAAGTATAAACTATGTAAATGATTAATGAGTCACTATATACCGACACTGTTGAGTAGAGTGACTATTGGTTAGATTTTTGCTTTTTCCTTTTTTTCGTTAAGTTATTTTCTTATTTCTTTTAGTTCATGGAATAATTATTGATGTAGTGCGTATAATTGCCAATATTTTGGGTCCTTTGTACTGTTCCCATTTTCCCACTTAGTTTCTGGTGGAATCACTTTCATTTTTTTTTTTGCATATAATTTTGTTTTCTCAAAAAGAGAAGGATCGGTTATCTATCACATAATGTTTTTGATTCATTATTCTGTAGTTGGCATTTGGCAGATATGAATACTTCACGATATAAGGATCACAAAAGTAATATACATATCTCTACATCTAAGTATTTCCCTATCATTTTCACGTTATTATTGGCTGGCTCCAAATGGGCATTACACATAACAAAAGCCATCCAAACCTCTAACTCTAAGCTTAGGGATGTGAAATTAATTTGAAAATAGAAAGACTGAATCAAATCTGTTTGCATATATAGTTTTTACCGAAGCATAAAATATGAAAGTACAAACTGAAGAAATTATTTATAAATCCAATATAATCAATTGTGGACCAAATTTTTTTCTAGAAACCTAAATGGAAAATATAAAAAACGAGGGAATTTTTTTCTATGAACCTAAATGGACCAAATTTTTTTTTCTATATGGGGAATTCTCCAAATATACAATTTTTTAAATTAACTACAATCATAAAATAAAGCAACTCAACATAAAATAAGCATATCCTAGTTAAAGACGTTTGTAACATCTTTTTATTGATCAACCGTAATTAAACATTGAAATATTGTAGTCATGAAATTGATATAACTTATTTCTTCATTGGATTTTAGTTTCAGCTAAAAGAATGGACTCCTAATTTCAAAGTTGAGTCAAGCACCACATACATAAATATTTATATGTTAATAAGCTACTATCTGCATACATATACGTTAACATATACATAATATTATACATTTGTGACGTATGTTTATGAAACAAATCTTATTCATATAATTATAGTTTCCAATAGACCAAAACCTTAAATGTGCTTTGTAAGAGCCAATAGGAGACGTGCAAGATAACATCGGGAATTCTATAAATACATTTCTTTCCCTTTTGGGCTGACAAAAAGTAAGATTCCGTGTGGTGCACCATTTTTATGTCTTTAAAAAGGCAAGAGATTGGGGATGAATTACTTGCAATTATTTCAAAGAAAAATTATTGAGCGCTTCTATTGTTAAAGGTAATAAGATTTGATTAATTCTCTCAAATAATCATTTTTAAGTTTTTGTCATCAAAATAATATTTAAAAATAACTAAAATAGTATTTTTCATTATTTATTTTTTTATTTTTTTAAAAATTTTAAACTTCACCTCCAAAACCATACACTTTAATCCTAACTTTAAATCTAGATTAATTAATTTTAGGGGTATAAGTATATATTTATTTTTTTAGTAAAATATTTTGGTCATTTTCCTCCTTAAGTACTATTTTGTGAAAATAAACAAAAAAACAATCCTATTAAATTTTTTAATATGTGATTTTGATGAGTGTAAATAAATGTGGTTCAATTTTATTGATTGGGGCTATCTGGACTGAAGCCAAACTAAGCTTCCAGAAAGACAATGTTTTTCTGGTGTACATCAGAAAGACAATATTGACATCTAGTCCGATCCAGATTATTAATGAGGTCTAAGATATGGATCCAACTTCATCTAGCCAAACCACTATAACTTAATTTATAAGACCATGATTAAAGGGAGTTGTTAGAGGATTCTTAAGGGATAGGTCTCATGAATAGTGTTAGTGTAAAAACCGGTTCTTATGAGTTTCTTGCACTGTTTACGGGGCTCATTAATACGTAGCGGCCCGTAGTTGGTTCGTTTTTTTTTTCTTTTAAAAATAAAAAAAATTCCAAGAACCCATGAAGGATTCTTGGGTTAATCATGCTCTAACAGAACTCGAATACAGAACCGACAATTTTACGTCTATCACTCTAAATTTTCTTTTTATCAACATACTACCACAATTTGATTCATACATTTTAGTTTTAAAAAAAAAACTAGAATGCATGTATGACTTAATTTGTTTTGACAATTACTAACAAGCTAATAATAAAGTTATCTTAATGACCAAACTTTAACAAGGACACAAATCCCATGAACCAAAGTTCATTTTCAAAACTTTTAAAACATGGATTATCTTACAAAAATCTACAAGAAACAAGATAAGAACTCATAAGATCCTATACATAACTCAACATAGGATTGTAAAATCTAAATGCGAGTTTTTTCCACCAAACCACACATGTCTAAAATCTACAACGACCTATAATATCTACTAGATATATATATATGTGGACGTAGGATACGAAACCGCTTATTGTAGGCTTTTTGAAAGCTCCATAATGAACGTAGTCGTCGAAAGAAAAAGGTGAAGAATGGGATCCATTAATTTATATGGTCAAAGATACAACAAACGAAAAGACGTAGTGCTCGTCTTCTTCTGATCAAGTTTTCCAATTGCTCCTTTTCTTTTTAACTTGTTTTCTAATGCTTTCTTCCGCATTATTGTCTATTAATGCTTTTCTCTACATTATTTGTGTGCTAATGCTTTGGGCGGTCCTCATTTTAATACATATGTGCACTGTCTTTTATTTAAATACTTTCTCTTTATCAGAAATTATACGATGATTACGAGTTTTAGTGTTTTAAAAAAAGAATTTTGTGAACATCTATTTTATTAGTTGAGTTATATTTAGTATTTTCTCATTGCTCAAAGTTATACCTACATAGGTATCAAGAATATATATTTGGAGGGGCATGCTTTAGTGCGATTATATATGTTGTTCTTGGAGAGTAACAGAATATTAAACTCTCTAATAGCGCTTTCGAGTGCTATTTTAACGAGTAGCCTTTTATTCAACCATTTCTTTATGAGGCTTTTCCTTAGATAGGAATTTTTAAAGATACTAATCTACATTATTGATCCTAATCTTCTTAGTTTTTGTGCTGAAACATACCATCTATTTTTTTTTTGTTTACGTTTTCCTGGTGTAATCTATAAACAGCGTTTCTGATTTCTTGTCTTGTTGTCCACTTGTTTCATATTCTTGCAATTATAAGGAATTTGACATATGATACAATAACATATTCTAGATCACATATTTCCAATTTAGTTTGAGTTGAAAAATTAAGTACATTAACATAGTGTTAAAACCCAATAATTTCACTACGTGTATGTTGCATTTGATTGCATAGTTTGTCCAATATTAGGATTCGATCGATATCAAACAATAAAATCTATCATCTAAAAAGTGCATGTTAAACCATGATTATTGCAGGATTCTTAGGACAGAGTTCTTAACGTAATATAAGAACATCTCTTAACTTTAACTAAGAAAAAAAATTAAGAGACGGTTCTTAAATATCTTAATTTTTTTAGTTAAAGTTAAGAAACGATTTATATAATACGTTAAGAACTCTACCCTAATTAAGAACCCTGCAATAATATGCTCTTAGAACTATCATATCTAATGATATCATAAGGTATATAACGAAATATGTGGGCATCAAACAAGACAAAGAGGAGAGCCAGAAACATACTGAGCTTTGGGACTGCCAGATGCTAGATGTTGCAGCTATGGAGATAGTGACTTATGAGATGGTCTGTGAGTAGCTCAAGACTTACTTTTATATATAATATAAGGAGAAACATCTACAATACTGATCTGCCATATTTTTCATAGTTATTTATCTTCATAAAATTCCTTGAGCTTAAAAACCATGTAGTCTCTAGAGAAACTAGTTTCCTTAATCTAAAATGAAGTTATTTATATTATAATCTAAAAGAAGGTTGAAATGAAGTTACTAATTAATATACGTTAGAAAACAGCACAATTTTACTAAGTAGAAGGATGAGAAGACGAAGATGTGTGAGATATGGCGAACAGATCTAAGTGATGGAGTTGGTGATTGGTCGGAACATTACTTTGGAATGTGTCTGTCGATATATAGATGGTGTAAGTCGACTCAGACATCAGTCTTATCACCACTTGCAGCTTTATTTCTTCGGTGCGTTCTTCATCAGATGTAATTAGCCTCCATGCTTCTTTCCCTCTTATCTATAATCACCACGCATTATCGTTTTTGATAAATAATAAATAGTTTTAATCATGACACAAGAGATTCCTTATAGATTTATGTTGTAGCACTAATCATGAGAAAGCTCATTCATAATTTTTTTAAAGATATATGGATTCTAATTGGTATATTCGTGTTTAAAAAGGAATGGATAATGTGTGAAAGTTATTTTTGCTCATCTAAATGCTAATAAATATTTAGCTTTGCTTTATAAATATATATTGAGTCGGCAAAAATAAAGGAGAATTAGGAGATGCAAGTAAGTCAAGATCTTGGTGATCTTGATCTAGGAACTATAAAGCAAAGAACAGGCATCACTTATTAATGCATTGTGACAAAATTAAAAGGTGAACCCATTACAGGAGACGTGCAAATCATTTCCAATCACATACCAAAAGAAGTTTCAACTATCCTAACCTGTCTTCTTTTTATTTTATTAAACTATTAGGTATGGTTCCGGAAAAACATAATATGTAGACATTATAAGTCATGATAATATCCAAAAAATAGATATTATAAGTCAGTGACTACATAGGTATAACTCATAATTGCTAACTAATCATAATAGAAGTAAGGAAAACATAATAAATAATGAAGGAAATCATAATGGAAGTAAAAAAAGAGTACCGGTTCCAAAAGTTTGCAGATATGCTTAAGTCATGATTATGGTAGGATTTTTACCGGTGGCGAATTTAAGAAAAATTTTAATCGGAGTACAACTATAAACTTTTAAATTAGTTGAGGGCACGTGACCTCATACGTCGTAAGCTACATCTATTCATGATTCTTACGATGATGTTTTTAAGTTAATTTAAAAACCGTTTTTTAAATTTAACTAAAAAACAGAATATATCAACAACAAGTACCTACCAATTGCATGAACGACAAGCATACCCAAAAGTATGATGGCCTAGTGATTCGTGCAAGAAGACTCTTTTCAAAACGTCCAAGTTATACAAATAAACAAAATCAACAAAACCTAAGAAAACTAATGGAAACTCGTCGAAACAATAGTAGTGGTGTATCAATTTATTTCCTCCGACGGCCCATTAGCTAATAACATGCCTCAAGACCCAATAAAAAAATATCAAGGCCCATAAAGAAAAGTCTAAACAGAGGGACACGTGTATAGTCGTGATTTTGTCGATACACATGCAATCACCGTTGATTCTATTTTTCTATTTAAAACATCATCTTCATCTTCTCAAATTAGCTTATCTTCTTTGTCGTCTTCCTCCTCACGCGCAAATCTCTTGTCCTTAAGATTTTTGGTCTGGTTTCCATGATCTGATTTTCAGAGTTTCGCGGGTACCTAACTGTCAGCTCGGAGAATCATCCTTGTCTCTTTTCTGGTGTTTCCTTCCCGCATCAAAGTCTCTCTGCGTTTTTTGCTTTCTGGATTCGAAATTAGAGAATTAGGGGTTTTCCGTTGGGTTATAGGGTTACGAAGAGCATAAGATATATAATGCCTTCGGTGCCCTCTAAGCTTCTTCTTCTTCTTCTTCATCTCCTTTTGGTTCCTTCGTTGACTCCTTATCATTCTGGTTTGTCTTCGCATCGTCTTAAACCTCTTGAAAAGTCTGATTGGCGTGGTAATCTTAGTTAACATTTCTCCTTCTTCCTCCTCTCTTCTCTCCTCCTCCTCCTCCTCATCGAAAGACACAAACTTTACTTGATTTTTGGTTTTCTTGATTAGCAACCCACGAAAGGTATGAACATTCTGTATCCTTTTGCGTTTGGAATTGGCTATGTTTAGTATCTTTTATCTCAAAGGTGATAACTTTGAGCTTGTTTGTGGCAGTTAGTTGGATATGAGCTCTGTTTCTGGTAAAGATGCAGACTTTGACCTCTCGGCTTCGAGTCCCACCCAATGCTCTAATGGCTGCAAGCATTCCTCGCATGCTGCTGGATCTCAAGAATCTCTGGAACCGGATGGCGATGAAACTGGTTATATAAACCAAACTGTGAATGAAGAATCAGATACTAAGAATGAGCTAGAATCAGCTACTGAAGATACTTTAGGTTCTTTACCTTCCAAGTCTTCAGATGATGATAAAGACAAGGATGAGAACGTTACTACTGCTGTAAGTCACCTTGTGTTAACTCGACATACTTATTGGTTTATATACGCAGATTGTATCTTGTCTTTCATTCTGTTCTATTGTCAAGTTACAAGTTGTGTAACCATCTCTTGGAGCTTGAAAAATCACAGTAGTTAATTGTTTTGCCTAGGCTCGTTGTACATTGATATTTCCCATATGTGTGTTACTACTTACTAGTTAGCAGCAGTTCCCTAGTATCTTCCTGAGTCATTGTCAACAAGGTCTGCAAGGAGAAATCATTTGATAGTTTATACTTTAGTAAGAGTTAACGTGTCTTTGGAATTGGGTTGTGTGTACTGAGTCATCTCTGTCGTATAGTTCTTGTCATATTCCTCAAGCCAAAAGCTGTGCATTTTCTGATTCTCTCTCATTCTTCACCTGTTTGTATATTTCAACAGACACCAGTTGTTCTCATCCCTGCCATAAAAGGCAGCCGGGAGAAGCATGGCTTGTCACTGAGGAAGACGAGTGTTTCATGGGCAGATGACGTGTATGATCCTCCTCCCTCCATAGCCTCGCACACAAGAAACAAGAAGCAGCAGCAGCAGAAATCCAAGAGCAAAGACAGCCACAGGAAGACCGGAAAGAAAGGACAGAAAGGCAAAGACAGCTCTTCCTCTCGTAGTGGCAAGGACAAGGACAAGAAACAAGCTTCTCGCAAACACAGTCGCGAGAAGTTTGATTGGGTTACTCAGATGCCTATAGTTGCAGCATCTTCTTGAATGGCATTGGCTGCTAATAACCAACCAAGGCACATCTTCACACATCAATGAGATGTGCTCCCCCTTTGTCTAATAAATAATCAAATCACTTTGTGTGTGTGTTTTCTTTCTTGTGTGTAATGGTTGATCGTAAGTACTATTGTGAAGATTTTGTTGACGCTTGTCTTTTCTTTTTCTTTTTGGGATTCAGTTTCACTTTTGTGAAGAGCTTATTTGAATTGATGTCGTCTTATTTGAAGCAAAATTAGTTTATACTAAAAATTGAGATCATAACAGAACATTACATGAAACTCTGCCTTAGTCTCGGTATCAGGAGGTATACTCAGCGTTGATCTTGACATAGTCATAGCTAAGATCACACCCCCACGCCTTTCCTGTGGCTGCACCTTCACCTACGGATAGATCGATTGTAACAGTTCCATGAACCTCGCCAGCTTTCTTGAGGTAGTTACTGGCTTCATCCCTGTGTATACACATCTGTGTAAGAACATGGTTTAACCTCATTTTGCCATTGAGACAAAACCAGTTGTAAGATAAGAAACCTGTCAAAAGGAAGAGGTTGACCACTCTCCATGAGTGAAAACTCGCCGAGTGATATCTCAAGCTTATCCATCTGGAAAGAAACGCCAGCGTAGCCAGCAGCTGCAGCTATGCGTCCCCAATTCGGATCTCGCCCATAAACAGCTGCCTGTCAAAACCAGCAATGACGAACGTTTACTACTAGTTAGAAACAAGAAGAATGATCAATTTGATCATTCATGTGTCTCTCTATCTCCACTCACATACTTTGACAAGTGAAGAGGAAGCCACCGAGCGTGCAATTTTCGCTGCTTCTGCTTCAGTTTCTGTTCCTTTTACTGTTACCTGGTAGTTTTGAGTTTATAATTTAACATCTGTTTGAGAGTTGGAAGAAAACGTTTTATCAGTAAAAAATTTGTGAACCTCAATGAGACATGTTGCGCCTTCACCATCCCAAGCTATTGATTTGGCAAGTCCTTGCATCACCTATTAATTTTAGAGTCCCATGTTAAGTCCAGCTTTTGAACCACTGTTAGCAAGAACATACATACCGCATCAAGGCAAGCCTGAAGCTGTACAGCTTCCTTACAGTTCAAAGAAGAAATAAAAGGTGATCCAGATAGCCCACTCGCCAAAGCAATCACTGTGTCGTTAGTACTCGTGTCCCCATCTACCTATAAGACCATGCTTTTCATCAACCCGAGCCTGGAGACTGAATATTAATCCAGTTAGAACAATATTTGAACCTTTGTAACTTACAGTGATCTGGTTAAAGCTTCGGTTTACTGCAACCTTTACCATCTTTCTCCAGATATCACTTTCAACAAGAGCGTCTGTTGTGATGACCTGAGAAACATATATATAGATTTGGCAACATCAATGTGATTGTCTTAAAGCTATGCGGTCAAAAGAAAGGAGAAGCTAGAGAACATACACCTAGCATTGTTGCCATATTGGGATGGATCATCCCTGAGCCTTTTGCCATACCCCCAACTCGAATTGTGGTTCCTCCGACCTGTGCAAGATATATATGAAACTGTAAGGATGAAACAGAACACAACTGTCTTTCTTATACCTACCTGTGATTCAACTGCCACGCTCTTGCTTACAAGATCCGTTGTGGTGATTGCTATAGCAGCAGAATCTGCCCTGTATATATAAATATGATTTGGATCCAGTGGCTGATACTTAAAGTGGAGATTGGAACATAAGAGCTGAAATAGACAAGAAGATTACTGTCTAATAGAGTTTGACATCGAGTTGACTAGTGTTGGAAGTGCTTGGAGAAGCTCTTTCTGCAAAAAAAAAAAAAACATCATTGAGAAACACAAGTGATGCAAAGTTACTAGAACGAGAAATGTGTTTACCTTCTTTATCCTATGACCAATAACCCCAGTTGACTCGATTAATACTTCCTCTGGATTCACTTTAAGTAGCTGCAACAATGAAGAATGACAGGAAAATGTTGAAAGATATGAAGCTTGCTGGAGGGAGACACAGGATCAGAAAACATCAAGCCATACCGTCGCGAGAGAACCAACACAATCTAACATGTCTTGGTAACCAGCATCACCCTGAAATAGCAATGATCTCAACAACCCTTCACACATATATAACTATAATGAGTGATGCATAGCTAAAGACCATATAGACTTTCAGGCTACTCTTCACTACCATATAACTATAATGAGTAAACAACAGAGCTCCAGATCTCTACTTATTGAAAGCATAAGACCAGAGTCACCAGTCACTAGACTCACTACATCTGAGATAACTTACAGTAGCTGCATTGGCCTGACCGGCATTAATCAACACTGCACGCGCCTGAAAGATTACAAAACTTACTGATTCAAAGCGCAGAACGGTATGTTTAATCGAAATAATGGGGTAGAGGGTTACCGTATTCGAAGTCTCGAGAACCTTTTTGCAGTAAACTACAGGAGCAGCAGCAACCACATTCATAGTAAACACTCCTGAAACCAAATCATCAAGAAGAAAATCAGAAACTTTTTTGCCAAATGTATACATATTTATGGACCACCAAAAGAAGCAAGCATTGGACCTGCAGCTACAGCGTCGACATCACAAGTTACAAGAGCAAGATCAGGCTTCTTCCCTGAAGCTCGTAATCCAGCATACATACCAGCAGCTTTAAACCCTTTCGCAGCTGTCACTCCACCACCTATCTACACAACAACAACAACAAGATTCAAGCTTTGAAAGCAAACTCAATAGCCAAAACAATGCAAAAGTTAAAAAACCTGCTTCCATGAGCCTTCAGGTAGAGAGATTGGAGCCGCCGGTATATTACCAGACGCCTCTTCCATTGCGAACACTCTTAACTCTCTACGCGAACACGCCACAAAACTCTGATACATAGAAAAAAAAATACTAAAGTTTCAAACTTTTCTTCTTAATTGGCGACCTATGACGCGCATAAAGTAAAGGGCTTCCTTAGGAGAGATGGGTAATGAGAGAAGAGAACCTTCGGCGGGAAGAAATGTGGAAGCTTCAGGGAAGAGAAGTGAGTATGATAACAGAAATGCATCTTTCTTGAGAAGAGTCACCTAACTCAAGATCACGAAGCTGCAGATTTTGATTGGTTGTCCTTTTTTGTACTTGTGTCTTAAAATCAAGTCCTAGTTAAACCCTAGAGGCCAAAGGCTGTTTTGTCTGATTGTACAGTGAAGACCGAAGAGAGAGGATGGTTATGTTGTTGGTTTGTTGTTATGGTTCAAAGTTTATAACTTTTCCGGTTTAGTCAACCTACTGCATCATATGATTGTCTCAGAACCATAAGGTCTAAAAAATGAATTTGCATCTGCCTCAAATAAAGAAGCTACTTTTCCTTTGGTACAAAGAAAAATAATGCAAAAGTGTTTGGCTTTTCTTTTGTTCATTTACACCACCCAATGGTTTTGTTGGTTGTGAAACCAGCTCCAGAGGAGGAAGACTGATCTTGCTGGAGAGGCCGTCTTGGCTCTCTAGGTCTTGCAGGATCAACAAAAATCACCCAACCGTCCAAGAACTTTGCATTCATTCCTTCCTTAGCTTTCTCTGCATCTTGTATCGTTGCATATGTCACAAAACCAAAACCCTTCGATCTTCCAGTCTCCCTGTCTGTGATCACTCTAGCTACAATATGAAGAAGAAGAAAAAGAGTCTGGTAGCTGAGTGATTTGATGCTGGATCAGGAAGGAGGGAGAAAGAGTAGGCGTGTTACCATCGACGAGCTCGCCAAAAGAAGCAAATGCATCCTGAAGCTTTTCATTTGTTGTGAGTCTGGAGAGACCTATTCATTGCACAAAGATACAAAGAGTTTCATTCATATAAATGGAATAACAATTTCTTATCTTGAAGTCTATAGCCATCCAGACAAGTAAAAAAGGAAGTCTTTTAAGAGCAAGACACAACTCAGAGAAACATAGTAAACTTTCAGACACAAGTTGGATACTTGATTTTTGATTGATGGATCATTTTTCCAAAATAACAAAGATCACACAAGCAAGCTTGCTTATCTCATCTATAGCATAAGAACCATTTCTTCTCCGAGTTTTGTTCCTAAAGCTGATTCTTCTTTTTATTTGGTAAAATCGAATGAGAGTAACAGAAAGAAATATACCGCTGACGAAGAGCTTGGGAGAAGTAAGAGTTGAACAGTGTCGAACCCAGGAGGATGATGACGATGAGAGGTTGGATCCGGCGAAGATGCGGCGAAAAGTGGAAACGAACGCCATTGTTGTTGTAGCAGCAAGTGAGAGAGATGAAATCGAATTGCGTAGGACACACCCACCGGTGTGAGCCAGAGTATTTACTTTAGGGCTTATCTAAGGGTTTTACTATTTATTACTCGAAAGGAAAGCCCAAATCGGAGCAAACAAAGCCCAAATCGGAGCAAACAAAGCCCAATCGTTATCACAAACCGCTGTCGTTCTGTCTGGATTTACACATTTTTTTTTTGTCTGGATTTACATCATTTGCATTTTTTCTAGAAAGAAAGAAATACTTTGAAATAAGCCTGAAATAATCTATTTTCTATAAGTTAACAGTCTACAAATCCTTATGGCTGTTCTTTTTTTTTTTTCGTTTTCAACATTCTCTTTGTTCTTTTTTTACAAACGTAGAACTATTCTGGAACTCTTTTCTCAACCTACTACCTATTTTTCTAAAAAAAGACAAAATATTTGGATACTAATTTAAATCTTCAAAATCAATATTTTCGAGTATTTTAATAACTTATCCGAATTTGGATCAGGTTAGGATAACAAATATTGTAGATTATAAATCGGGTACGGATTTAGGTTGTCAATTACATTAGGATAAATAATTGATATATTATTTAGAGATTTAGTTACATTTAAATTTTCTATGCTGCTTCTGATTAATATATTAGTTCCATAAACAAATATGTGGTGATAAAAGATTAATGGAAAACGTTATGGAATACAAATTTGTTTAGATATATAGTTAGGGAAGAGAATCGATGAGTTTTATACTGAAATCCCAAAGTTTAGCGGCGAGGGTAGTGTCGGTGGCGAAGTTACTTGGAGCGGTGACGTTACAGTCGGCGAAGTACTTCCCGGTAACGCCTTTTAAATCCGGATGAAGTGCCACGTAGCATGTCGTTGCTGCTCCCTGGACCATTGCCGCCAAAATAATAACAGAAATTTAAATTTAAGAAAAGACCAAAAAAATAAATAATAACTAAAATTGGAGGGTATTGAATTCACCTGAGGTATGTTTTTCCACAAGAAGAAACTCATAGCCTTGAGGACCGCTGAATAAAGTAAAAATGTTGATTTTGATAAGGAAGTATAACGAAAATGTTGGAATATAAAAATAGAAAACCGGTACGTACCCATTCCTAAACCGGAGTGACGAAAGAGATTAGTGGTTATAAGTCCAGGGTGTACCGAGTTTATTGTGATGTTCACACCTTCCTCCTACGCCCCCATCATGTTAAGAGATATGTTGTAATAATTCTTTTTGGTAAAAGTATTATACTAATATTGATATCGCAAAATAGTTTAGGTTTTGGTTTATAAAAAAAAACTATAAAAATAGTTTTGGTTACTTAACATGAATGAAACTTGTTTACCTGTAGTTTACGAGAGAGTGCATTGGAGTGCAATAAGTTTGCCAGTTTTGACTGTCCATAAGCTTTTTTCTCAGAATATCTAAAATAATAATGGCCTAGAATGAGTTTTCACATAAAATTTTGATTAGCCATCTCAAAGTATTAAAACTTACCGATCAGGGTCGTTGATGTAATCGAACATGATGCCTTCAGTGTAAGTATAAGTATGAGCGATAGATGACAGATTCACGATCCTTCCTTCGATCCCACTTTCTCTTGCACTACTCTTCATTTTGTCCAGAAGGAGATTCGTCAACAGAAAATGACCTGAATTGCATACTAAATAAATTAATGATAAATGGTTTATTTATCGCCATCTTAAAGATTAACCATGTTTTAATAATTTTTTCGAGATTTGTTTATCTAGATCATATGGGAACCAATTGGTGACACAAGGCAGTACATATGATTGTTCTAATGAGTTATGAGTATATATAACTAATTCACGTATGACGTATCTATAGATATGATTTAATTTGCGTTATACATAATGTAGTTTTCTTATAAGGAAACAAAGAAGATGACATTTTACCAATGTGGTTTGTTGCGAATTGTGATTCAATACCATCTTCACTGAGCTGGAAAGGACAAAACATAACACCTGCATTGTTTCTAACATTATCATAGACAAAACAAAGTTAAACATGAAAAATCTCAAACTCTTATTCGCTGCATAAGAAAGAGAAAATAATAATACATACATGAGTATGTTGAGAGGGACATTACGGGCAAGAAACTGATGGACGAAGGATCTGACGGATTTGATGGAAGAGAGATCAAGCTGAAGACAGTCGATGCGTGCATTAGGGTACATCTGAAGAATCATCTCTTTAGATTCGTTAGCTGCTTTTGTGTTTCTTGCGGCGATAATGACATGAGCTCCTCTCATTCCCAACACTCTTGCTGCTTCCAATCCAATCCCACTTGTTCCACCTTATTTTTTGTTATTTCATTTTCATATTTTTGTACCAGTTAAGGATATTGCAGGCATAAAGAATAATGGTACAAAACTATAAGTGAGTCGTATACATGCATAAAAGTAGCTGAAACAATTGTACTCAAATATATATAACAAAGAATATCTATGTTTTTTTTTTCTTTTGACTAAAAAGAAAAGAATATATATCTATGTTGCTTAATTGTTTCACTTTGTTTTAAAACCTGATTTTCATATTAAAAGTTAAAAGCACAAAAAGGAAAAACAAAAATCAAATCCAGTCCGGTTATGTTATTCATGTTTTTGATATAAAGGTAGGTTAAAAAGATCAATAATCAACATGTTACAAAAAAAAAGATCAATAAGCAACATGTGACATAAGTTTGGTTTTGATGGTATCATATATGAGTATGTAAGCTTCAAGTTTCATTGTAAAAAACCTCCAAAACAATCTCAGCTATTTTATTAAATATTAGCTAGAGTACTGATATATATATATATAGGCTTCTGATTCTAGTTTTAGTAATCAAAGATGAGATACAAAATTACTGATATTCACGATAAAAGGAAAACAAATTGGTGTTTGTATAGCCTTTCAAATTCTCAAAATAATCAAAGAAATGAAGGAAAGAAAAAAAATTGATGATTGGATGTCTTTTTATAATTTGGAAAAAAAAATTAAAGCTTAACTCGAAATGCTAACTTTAGCTTAACCTTTGAAATTTGACTTTCTCTTCCGTATTTAAGGTGCGATTGGTGTGGGAAGAAATATAATAGTACTGTTTTTGTTTGTGGGAAGTTTTCAACTCTGAAAAAGTCATTTGATAACCAAAAAAAAATCCTCACAGAGATGGGAAAGGAGGACTGGAGGAGTAGGTCACAGAGAAAAGTATTCCTCCTCTTACTATACCAATCACACCCTAAAATATTTCATTTTACATTCACTGAGTTTATAGTAAATTTGAATAAACTTAGTAGTGTTATTATCCTTTCGGTAGGAAAGAAAAGCGATCACGTCACGGAAAACATAAGATAATTTTCTGGATGGCCATAATGGTTTTGTTTTGTTATTTCTTTCACGAGTAGTAAAAAAATAACAGATGGAAAAGAAAAAGTAGATTAACCTGTGATAATGGCAGTGAGATGTTTGGCGTCAATGGAGTGAGTGACATCTTCAGCTGTTGATGCTGATCCGTATCCACTCTTTCCTGCTTTTCCTGTCACCATTCCATATATCTCCATGATGCCTCTCAAAACTAATAAACCCTATCTAGTTAAAAATGTTGCAGATTGTGAAGAAGAACAATGTAAAGGAGAGAAGATAGAGAGTGTTACAGATGGATGGTGAGGAACAAAGAAGAGCTTGCTTGGCTTTAAATAGTCTCACGCGTGAGGCGATAGAAGAGTTGCTGTTGACAGGTGGTCGACAAAGTTTTTAGCGTACAGCTAATCTAATTTGATGCTAAGATACTTTGTTGAGTAATTAGAAAAGGGACATTTTACTAATAAAGTAAAGACTAATCCAAAGGAATCACAATATTACTCTACTCTACAGTTTTCATCCATTCCATTCCATTTTCCAAAATTATGTTTTCCTTTAATCTATATAAAAATATTGTAACCATGATCATTTTAGGCATCTTGTAACATTATAACATACTTTTGATGTCTTTACATTTTTTTGAATAGTATTTTGTATCTTATTACCAACTTTGGTCTAATTATATGATCGTTTTATTAACATTTACCATACAATTAATACATAGTTGTCGGTAGTTTCCTACTTCTAATTGCATCCTTGTATAACTCTGTTTTTTTCTTCTAATATAACTCTGTTATTTTTAGTGGTTGGTTTAAATTTTGGTACACCATTAAAATGGTATACTTGTTAAATCAAATACGAAAAGAAAAAAAATCAGATTTTAAAAATATATAATATGAATCTCAAGAGTGTAAATTATTCATTTAACACAATTAATGTAAAATAAAATAAAATAAAATGAATGTTGTCTCAATCATGCATTTTATAAATTTAGTTTGTGGCATTTTACAACAAATTTCATGAGATTTGCCACTAATTTTATACTTTATTTATTTGTCAAGTCCATAATCGGCTCAACAAGTTTAGCATAACATATTTTATGAAATATGTTAATTAATTATATGTATTTGTTTGTGCCGAAGCCACATTATCATTGCAAACACATAATATAATGAAACGTACGTATCATGAACTATGGCATGATAACGGAGTAGAGGCTACGATTGATCAAAGGTTGACATGTAAATCATAAGAAATATATATATACATAAAAGAATAACACAAGGGGAAACAAAAAAAGCGATTGCAAATGGAGAGCAACATTTACATTCTTGGGGTAGGCATTCAGAAGAAGGAATAAAAGAAGAGGAACCTTTGTTTGAGAAAATGCCAAAAGCTTAGATTGATCAGTTTCTTTCATTAATATGAATTATGTCTTAATGTTTGAGTAATTCATTTGATCCTGATAATGTGTAATGTCCATTTTGCTTTGATGCTGATATGTATTGCGAAAAAAAAATGTTTAGCTGGTTCATACATGAACTAGATAAAATACTCATAATAAACTAATGATTCAGAAAGTTGATTAAAGATTAATTGGAACAGACATTTTTAAATACTATTTAATTTTTATTTCCATTGATTGGATCTAATGCATTGCCATCTTATTTAAGTGTGCATATATAGAATTGATCAGACCCGGTTCAGGATGCTAAGTTATTGAATTGAAGCGTGAATTGATCCGGTTCCTGCGACAGAGCCATGAATCCATGAGAACATTCCACATAGCACATCGTTGTCCGGTGGTGTATATAAAACGTCCGGAATGATCTTATCCCATTTGGATTATATGTCGGTTTGGCTTGTCAAGTGCTGATTATGGTTTTAAAATGATACTTCCTCTGTTCCTGAATATAAGATGTTTAGAATAATTTTTATGTTTCAATATGTAAGATGTTTTCATATTTCTAGGTAACTTTAACTTTATCAAAAACTGTGTAACCAATCAAATTTAATAGTTATATTTTGTAATTGGTCAAATAACTTTTAATTTATATTTTTAATGATATTTCTTAGATTAAAAGTAACTTTCTTAATATGTGTGTTTTACCTCAAACATCTTACATTTAGGAACAGAATGAGTAAATGTCATCTTCTGATAAGAAAATTCTAACGATAGCATTTAACTTTTCTTTTGACAAAGACGATAGCATTTAACTTTTATAATCTAGTTTTTGATAAATTAAAATGTACAAAGAGAATCTCCAAATTGTAAAACATCTATTAATGAGCTTCTAATGAGTTCTTAAGGTTAATCTTGCTTTAACATACATAATCACTCAAGATGAACGCACATGTGAATTCATATTTTTCTTTTTGACTAAAACATGAAATGAGACGTAAAATGAAAATATGAACATATAAAAATTAAAAAACAAGCTGAATCGCATACGTTAAGCAAACTTAGCTAACCATTTATTATATAGTCTTCCTTACGGTTCAAATGTCTAATATAATGAGACAACGAATAATATCTAGACATAGTATGTTTTCCACCTCTATTATCTATTTATTTATCTTCAAAGTACTAAGGAGATTTCAATAGAATATCTTTCAAAAAATTAAAATTAATATAAGAAAATTGTTAGAAATGTCATTACAAAATTCAGAAAAAAATAAAAGTTCGAACATAAAAAAAAAAAGAGCTGAAGCCTAACCCGAATCGAGTAGCAAGCAGTCCCCTATAAAGATTGTACAAATATAATGAAAATTGAAAAAAAAGAAAACTATATTGTAAGAGCAAATCATGACGCTCACTTGTTCATGAACGCCAAGCAATCGATAATGTGAAAAAAAAACATACAGGCAGTGGCTTACAATGATTGAGATTACCAAGCTTACCACTATCTGCTCCGTCTCCTTGTAACGACACAGGACAAGGACCACAAGTCTTTGTTTTTTCCTTAATTGTACAACTTCATTCACCATTTACCTGGCACACCTGTAGATTAAGAGAGTAGTGTTTGAATAAATAAAGAGAAATTTCCTTAGATAGTCATTTTTTGTTTGTTTTTTACAAAAATAGTTCTTAAAGAAGAAAATGACCAAAATGTTTTTTTTAGAAGCTAAAAAAATTATTTATATGCATTTATACCCCTAGGGTTAACTAATTTAGACTTTAGGGTTTAAAGTTAAAGAGTGGGTTTGGGGATAGGATTTCAAATTTCAACAAAAAAAAAATTGAAATTTTCAAAAAAAAAATATGCTATTTTGGTCATTTTATTTTTCTAGGACTATTTTTGTGACAAAAACTTAAAAAGTGCTATTTAAGAGAATTGCCCTTGAATAAAATATTGGATGATTTAAATTATTTTTTATTAAATTATTAAATAATCTGAATAGTTCATATCACATAGTTCAATCTTATAATTTATATATTTATGAACATAAATTCAGATTTATAAGTTGTACTTTTAAATATATGGTTACATAAACAAACTATCTCATTTTCTAATGAAATTCAAATGCTTAACCAAAATGGTTATTTTAAACTAAACAACTACTTTTTGTTGTCTGTAAATGAAATTTTGGTTATTCATATATCTTTTTGGTTTTCATTTTAATTTCAATACAATTTTCAATTTTTTGGTAGAGATAAGCAATAACCATTAAAATGAATTTCAATTCAGTTTGATTTAGTACGTTCTTCGAGTTTTATTTAAAATGCCCAGATCTAGTTCCTCCGCTAGAAATTTGAGAAAGATTTACTGGAAGCAACACTGTAAACTAAAATGCTCCAACAAATTATTTTTACAGTGATTAATTATTTAGAGGATCATTATATGTACATAAGGTTCATCTCATCTTCCCTAGTCTCAAACATTATCTCCCACAATAGTTTTAGCTCTATCATTTTCACTGCATTCATGAATGACTAGTGTTGAAACCTCCACTCGTCCCATCTCATAGTGACTTGTTAAAACTTGTTGATTTCCAATCATCACAAGCTCATATTCCTTTCTTCCCATTGCCTCTATAATCTTTGCTAGATTTCCCTCAACTGCTATCTCTTCATACTCTACAACTACACCTTCACATTGTTTCTTGAATTCTTCCACTGCTACCTCATCAATCTCCTGTATCATCCACAAGCTTTAATCAGTTATTATCAAGAGTGTAACCATTAATCACTTAGAGACTATAATATAAAGTTGTTATCAATTAATTAATGGTGAATGATTTTGTCACCTTTTCACAATAAGGAGAAGCTATGGTGGTGTCCGAGAATCGCAAGAGTGTTACTATGATCTTGGGGTTTTGGGCCATTCTGCTTCCAATCTCAAGTGCTTTTCTATCGTTGTGTCCACCGATGAACACAACTCCTACCCTTTTTGGCCCCTCGCCGCTACTAATACTGCTTTCTCCAGCCTCTTGATGGCTTAGAACCCCAACCGAGCATTTAGCATTTTCCATCACTCTCTGGTTAACCACTCCCCATCCCATTACCATATACGGTAATACAATCATCCACACCTTCTTATGTTCCGCAACGTTGCATATGTCCTCATGCATAGTCCCCAACTCCGACACACTTTTCAAGTGGCGTATCTTTACCCGCTGTTTCTGGTCTCTAACTTGTTCGTAAATACTGAACGCATCTTCTATCTCGTCGCGTGACCTCCCTTTACACAATCTGTATATGAACGGCACACCGTTTCTCCTTGTTCGTTGGACCATTGAGACGGAGGATGGTCGGTCAGTAAGTTCCATCAAGTGCATCACATATAGTGTGACTGATCCGTTGGACGTACCAAAAGACTCGACGAGTTTGATTATACAAGGGACGTCTCGGGGACTATGTACGCAGGCTAGTATGCGTAACTTCCCCTTACCACTAGATGTAGTAGTGTCCGAACCGCGATAGTTTAAGGGTTTGTATATAGCCACGACTAAGGGAGTCGTCATGAAGGTTGTGACGAGAGCCATCAATACTAGAATTGCGAACATCTCTTCGTTTAGTACCTGATCGATGATATTGTCGCAAGAGGGTCCATTTAAAACATATATAATAATATATAATTCTAAGTAAAAAATTTATATTCTATGATAAATTAATTTGACGTATTGAATTTTCAAACCACGATAGCTACCCCGTGTAGCTGGATCAGTCATGTATACATATACTATGTATTACATAACAACAACTAAAATATCGTTTGTTTCAAATTTTACTTTTCAAGTATATTGACAGTATCTTGACATGTGCTCTAAAACATAGATTGTTAATTTTGATTTAAAATCAACTGAAAGCGTAATAATTATAGAAAATAATATCAAGATGGTGTGTAGTATACTATAGTTACCTTCTTCTCCCTGCCGATGTTGAGTACAACTAGCTCGACGAGCCCTTTAGTGTTCATCAAAAACCCTAAAGTGAGGGATTCACGCGCCGGTATGGTGCACACCATCGCCATGAGGAAGGTACCTATGATCTTGCCTGCACAAGCAGTGGATATGACCAAGGCCAGTATCCCCCACGCCTCCGCACCTCTGATCTTATTCACATCCGTCTTCAGACCACTAGATGCAAAGTAGAGCGGAAGCAGCAGCCCGGAGACAAAGTCCTCTATCCTCTCGACGAGCCGTTCTCTAAAAGACCCACTTTTTGGTATGATTAGGCCAAAGACAAACGCTCCGAAAATAGAGTGTAGTCCTATTAGGTCAGTGATGAAACCGGAGACCAGGACTCCAGCTAGCGTTAGGCATATGCAAGCCTCGTGCACGGTCCCGTCATAGTACTGAACGGTCCATCTCATGGCTGGTTGGATCACAAAAAACATGAAGACTACAAAGGTAACGCCCGAGAGGAGGACCCATAGGGATATCAGTGGAGATATGTGTTTGTGGTGGTCGTGGCTACCAGGGAGAGCCACGGCTAGGGCAAGGAGGATCCATGCGGCTATGTCGTTAAAGGCCGCAGCCGCTAACGCCGTTTGGCCAACACTTGTGGTTAAGAGCTTAAGCTCGGCTAAGATACGGGCAAGGACCGGGAAAGCTGTGATGGAAAGAGCAACACCAATAAAAAGAAGAAATTGCCAGTAGCCCGCTGAGCCATGATCCTCCTCCACGTCTCTACGGAGGAAGAGAGAAATGCCCGCGCCTAAAGCAAACGGGAGACATATTCCAGCGAGTGCTATAGCAAAAGCTTTCTTTCCTGTGTGGCCTAGAGCTGCGAGGTCCAGCTCTAGGCCGACTAGGAAGAGAAAGAAAAGGAGACCGATACTTGCCACTGACTCAAGTATCGGTGTGCTCCATTTCGGAAACACTAGTTCAATAAAATCTTTGTTTCTCCCCAATGCTGAAGGTCCCAACAATATCCCTCCCTAGAAGAATGTAACGATAAACTCGACGTTAATGTGACTATTCTAAGTATAAAATAGAGGCATATGCATGTATAGTGTGTACAGAGCTTATAAACATAAAGGCATGTGCAAGTATATAGTATAGAGCTTACGAGGATCTCGGCTACGACTTTGGGTTGACGTAGGGGTCTGAGGAGAAAGGCAAGGAAGCGGCTGCTGAAGAGTACGATTACCACTTGTACTATTAAAAGAGGAAAGGCACAATTGAGAGGATTGTCTCCTTCCCATACTCCATCTGAAGCCGCTTTGATATTTGTTACATTTACAACCATTTTCTTTAACTAAATTCAATATCTCAATCAGAACAGCTAATTCAAAACGATCTTAATTTTTATTTCTTAATTTATATCTTTGCATGTGAAGAAAGAAAATAGAATATTTATCTTTTTGCTTTATAGATCTTGTTTTTCTTTTGGGTAGATAATTGAGAAGTTGTGACAAGTTATGAAAGACGGATTACACCTTTTATAGACGAGAAAGGAGAGTGGTTGATGACAAGCCAATAATTTTTGCAACAATTTCTTTTTTTGAAGAATATTCGCATTTCATTATAAACATGTTAAAACATCATGCAAAACATTCCTTTTCTTTTTGGTCAACAACATTCATGTTTTCTTCTGATTTTGTTTTGTCGTTACTATCGATCGTGGTCACTGACATACTTTAAAAACATTACTTTAAAAGATTGTCACTCGCTGTCAAAAAAGAAGAAGATGTCACTCACATTAATTAAGAGAATACCGCCTAGCTCTGATGTTTACCAAAATATCTAAACACCTAAAACATAACGAGGTCAAAATTATTTGTTATGAATGTGAATATGTATGTTAAAATGAAGAAGAAATGCATCATTTATATAAGTACATACCTAAACCCGAGTGGATCATATAATCATCTCATAGCATTTCATATATACGCATTGTTTTGCATCAAAGGTAACTTCAAATGTAGTGTAACTACAAGTGTCGCGTATATGTCTCATGAGATTATACACAATCATATCTCCGAAATTAACCTTTCCCCACACAGATTTGTAAAAATACTCCAACTCGAGGTTATTCGTTTTGTAAATATATCTAAGACTAAGAAGAAAAACTATGTGCCATACTGTTTGAACTTTGATATACAAAGAACAAAACATAAATATAGTACAAAAAAATTAGTTCGAATAGATAAATAAAACTTTAGAATATTATGAAAACGGGCTCTGAAGGAAACTGTGTCATGCAAATCATATCAATTCATAACAAACTGGACAAATGATCATTTATGATATTTTGGATGAGATTCTCTACTATTTGAGAATTATATTCTTCACGAATCTCCCACAATTACAGTACTTAGAGCATGATTAAAGGGGGTTCTTAGAGGGGTTCTTAGGGGGATGGGTCCCATGAATAGTGTAAGAACCGGTTCCTAAAACTCTTAAATAAGAACCGGTTCTTAAGAGTTTTTTGCACTGTTTGCGGGTCCCACTGACACGTGGCGACCCGCGATTGGTTTGTTTTTTAATTTTTTAAAAAAAAATCAAATTAAAGAAAGAAAAAAAAAAAAACTAGAACCCCATTTGGAGTTCTAGGGTTAATCATGCTCTTACAACTTTAACAATCACAATTCATGACAATCATAATTTGTAAAGGATATGATTTACATCCAACTAAAACATATTCCTTTTGTGTGTGTTTTTGGGTCAAATTTTCTTCTGACAAACGAGTTATTAAACTTCAATCCGTGAAGTTTTCTTTTCTACAGTCCTAAGATTGATAGAAGCGATGATTCGCTAAACTCGTAATAAAAATGTTCATCTCACTAGTTGCAACTACATAGGTTAGCTAATAGCTAGCCACAATATCGATGGACCACGAAAATGATCTCAACTCAGAAGAAGAGTATAATCACATGCTGTCACGAACTTAAAATAAATATAGAACTTTGATTATATTTATCATTCAACCCAAGAGATCCACATGTGTTGTAGTGGAACATAGTGCACACTAACGTCGGATCAATGATACGATTACGAAAGCTATATGATGACTGTCAAAGAAAACAAATTAAGTAGCTATAGTGGACAGAAAACATATACTATGGTTTACAATCGTCTGCATGGGTCCTTATTTCTTAATTAAAAAACCATAATCGTAATAGAAAGATATATGGTTGGTGTCGTATCTTCACTAATTAATGATCTGAAGGTCCAAACAAGTTTCTTCTTCTTTGTCAAAAAAGGGTATCTTCACTAACTAATACTTTAACGTATTATAATGTAGACTTGTATATAGACTTAGCTTGTAGATACCATTTTTTTTTCGATTTCTAACCCACTATTATTTTAGGTGATTTATTATGAAACTCATACACTCTATAACGATCGATCGACCGTTTAATTCTTACAAAGATACAAACGTCAAAAACATTATGGCTGCAAAATTCCACAAAATATTTACCAGTTACTTGGAAAACTTTTTGAAATCAATTCCACATATTTCGAAAATGGAATAAAGCTTAAAAACAAATTCTTTGTAAAATTTATTCCATCTGTTCCATATTAAAAATGCTCGTGAATGTGTGGAATGATCAATTCCAATAACAATTTCACTTTTTGTTCCATTTTATTTATCATTCCATTTTATTTATCATTCCGTTTTTTTTTTCCATTCCACATATAATTATTCCTTTTATATATGCGTAGATCATGATTCTTTTTATTTTATTTGTTTTGGTGTAACGTAGGTCATGATTCCTGAAACCTGAACATAATCATCTATCGTGTATATACGACTCACATGGTACGTAGAACATTTACAGATTTACGCAGCTAGCCTGTCTACACATGACCACATTAGTAGATTACAAGGCACATTGTCCTATCATCGACTCCAGGGCAGTCTCGTATTATTTTTGGGCCCTGTTCAAAAAATATTAATGATATCAAAAAATTTAAAGTTTTTTGATTCGGGCCATGTTCGACCGTTCCACCTGCACGTGCTGTTAGACGGCCCTGATCGACTCAAACCCTGCCAATTTAACTAGTCGTTAAAACATTAATATGAAAGCTTATTGGCGTCTAAATGCTCCATTAGAATGGAATGAATTTGCTTTAGCCACTACAGATGTATATTTTAAGCACTCGTGGCTTTTAATGGCAACGTGTCGAACCCCTGTAGTATAACACACAACAAAACAAAATTGATTATGGCACAAAAAGGCATCTAGGAAATATATAGTAGAACTAGACACTAAAGAGAGCCGTGCGTTGTTTGGCATTCGAACATGGCTCTCACTTTCAGCTTTCAGGGGGTATTTTCATATAAATATAGAGGTAATTAGTTGATCGGCAACTAATATAAAAAAATAACAAAAAAGACTATTTATATTAAAAGTTATTTAAAATTAAAATTAAATAAAGAATCAATATTAATGGATGTTACTAAGAGTACAGTAAAAAAGTTCAAAAGTTGTAGTCACTTACTTTATCTTAAACTATATATGTATAAGTTTATGCAATTATTAGTATTATCGATGTTCATTTCACAACAAAACACTATTCATGGAAGGGGGTTTAAGATTAGTGAAAGTTTTCCCAAAATGAACTATCTTTGATTGAATGCTTAATTGTTGAGTTTGAGCAGCAAAACATGGTTCTTTTACCAGAGACTAAGGACCAGCTCAACTACAGTTTTTACAACACTTCATTGTGGTAATCATCAACAACAATTTTTATAATCAAACAACAATTCTCACAACAGTTCATTGTGGACCACGTAAACTTTGCTCAAAAGTTTTCCTTCCTGTTGTTTCCTTTATGTTTCAATTTTTCCGATAAACCGTTCAATGTTTTATGTTTTGCAGCTGAAAACTATTGAATATTGATCTGTTAACAAAAAAAAAAAAAACATGTTGCAAAGAAACAATGACGTGGATTAAGTCGACTCCTGCGTTCGTGATTAATGTGAAGCCCAAAATAAGTTCTCTTTTATAGGCCTTGGACCATAACCATGATATAAAGCCCGTACGGCAACTATACCGTAGGTTAGAAATTGAGCCTCCCATTTTTACCCATTCATATCGCAAGCATAGGTTATACAGAGGCCGTGATTTGCTTCGATTCCGTTTCTTTTTGAAATGAAACATCTCTGGGTTGATAACTTTGATTTGAACATTTCAGTGAATCATGGAACATGGCAAAGACTCGAACTGAAGATGCGATAGCCAGTTAACCGCTAAACCAGTTGACGGAGCATGAACTTAGTTTAGTTTGTTCTTAATTAAAACACGATTGTTAATAAAGATAGCTAATCAACTTGTAAAACACAAGAGATGTGATAAAACGTTTTCATTCAATTCAAATAACCGAAACATTCGAAACATAACCCTAACAACAGCTTAAAGGTCTTATCAAACCCTAAAAACAAACAAACGCGATTTACATCAACCAGATTCAATCCCCTCAGCCGCCGAACCCGTAGAGAGTCCTTCCCTGCCTCTTCAACGCGTAGACAACATCCATCGCCGTCACAGTCTTCCTGCGAGCGTGCTCAGTGTAAGTAACGGCGTCACGAATCACATTCTCGAGGAAGATCTTAAGAACACCGCGAGTCTCCTCGTAGATCAAACCGCTGATACGCTTCACACCACCTCTTCTCGCTAAGCGACGAATCGCCGGCTTCGTAATCCCCTGGATGTTGTCACGGAGAACCTTCCTGTGTCTCTTGGCTCCTCCCTTTCCCAATCCCTTTCCTCCTTTTCCTCTCCCAGACATTTTTCTTTTCTCGGAGAAGTTTTTGAAAATCAGAAAAAAGAAAGTTGTTTCCCACACGTGTGAAGTAGAGTGCGATGTGTAGATTTAAGAAGATGATGAGATGGTTATATAAGAGCACACATCTTTGTGTTTTCTGTTTTTTCCATTTATTGGGGAAGATATAGTCCGTTGGATTAGATTTTAATCTACGGCTGCTAATGTCGATCCGCGTGATTTTAATTTATTGGCGAACGCATATGACATACCGTTCTTTCGTGTTTTAATCCTACGGTTGTTAACATCAGTCTGCGTGATTTTAAATTTAACATAGGCACCGTTGGATTGATGTTCTCCATGTGAACCGTAGATTTTATATTACTAAAACGGCGTCGTTGAGATTTAACCGGGAAGATGAAGAAAAATGCGCGGGAAAATAAAAACTGCATCTTTTATCATCAATAATCAATCGTAGGGCGCATATACTATTCGCCGCCGGGTGCTTCCATCTTCTCGTCGGAGTACTCTCACCGACTGAATCTTCATAACTTCATCAATCCACTTCCATCTTCTTCACGATTCTCTGAAAGGTAATACTCGTTCTGTTGATCAGCATACTTGTTGATTGTTCTGATCATTGAACTGTTTGTTTCTGCGCGTTATGACCATTGAACTGTTTGTTTCTGGAAACCGTTCAATCACATGGAACTATGTTTTGGTTAATTTTTGATTAAGTTGTTTGTTTCGGTAAATAAGACAAAAGCCTCTTTGAAAATCAGAACTTTAGTTTGTTATTTCAGAACTCAAGCTTGTCTGATGAATTTAAGGTTTTGATTAATTGGTTAAAGAAAGTTTCAGTAATATGTTCTGATGTTTGTTGTCTCAGGAGACACTTGAGTGAAGGTTTTCATTGTTATTCACGACAATGGAAGACATAGACAACATTGAGGAAGATGAATGTGGTTTCTCAAGAAACTACTTTCTGGCGAAAGAGTTGAGTGGGTCAAGCAAGCGGTCATCACGCAAGCTCTCTGATATTAATATCGTTGATGAACAGGTGATTTTGGGTATTGTCTCCCTAATATATGTTTGCAGTGAAACATTGCTTTTGTTTGACAAGTTTATTGTGTCTCAGGAGCTTAGAGAAACAGCATTTAGTATTGAAACGAAGCACGAGAAAGAGATTTCTGAGCTTCTGAGCGAGTACAAGACGATGTACCCGAAGTGGGTCTTTGAACTCAGGTGAGAAGTCTCTTGCTTTCTTTGAAAACATTGATCTTAGAGAGAGAAGGTCGAACCTGAATATCAACCAATTAGGAACTGTTTAACAAGGTTTAAATCTATTTCTGGTTCTTTTGTAATTGTTAAAACAACATTGATCGCTCCTGCTATTAGACTTTCTCCTATGTTCCAGCAGAGTCACCATGCTGTTGTGTGTGCTCATTTCATTTTGCTGATTCCAGGTGTGGCTTTGGCCTTCTAATGTATGGCTTTGGATCTAAAAAAGGTTTAATTGAAGATTTTGCTTCATCTTCTTTGACTGAGTATTCAGTTGTTGTCATCAATGGCTACCTCCCTTCAGTAAATCTAAAGCAGGTACTCAGTTTCGATGTAGCTATTATTTCTCTGACTATCTGGCTGTAAAGAAAATGGTTCTAAGAATAACAAAATCAATCTCTGGTTTGCAAATTCAGGTTCTTTTGGCAATAGCTGAACTTCTGTCTGAGCAGTTGAAAAGCAGAAGAAAGATTTCTGGGAGCTTATCTAAAGGTCAAGAAGCATTTCCTTCGCGCTCCATTGATGATATACTTTCCTTTTTACATGGCTCACAGTCGGAAGACAAAGACTGCTTCATATGCGTTGTTGTTCATAACATTGACGGCCCTGCTCTAAGGGATCCTGAATCACAGCAAACTCTCGCCCAGCTTGCTTCTTGTTCACACATTCGCATTATCGCCTCCATAGACCATGTCAATGCTCCATTATGTAAGTATTATTCTCCATCTCTCTGGCCTTTCTGTCAAAGTTTTTGAAATCTTTTGTCCGCTTCTTTGTTCTGAGGCGATGTTTCTTGTACTCATTGCAGTGTGGGACAAGAAAATGGTGCACAAACAGTTTAACTGGCTATGGCACCACGTTCCAACATTTGCACCATACAAGGTAGAAGGCGTCTTCTTCCCACTGGTTCTTGCACAGGGAAGCACAGCCCAAACCGCCAAAACAGCCGCTATTGTCTTACAGAGTTTAACACCAAACGCTCAGAACGTCTTCAAGATTCTCGCTGACTATCAACTTTCTCACCCAGATGAAGACGGCATGCCCACTGAAGATCTGTATTCAGCCTCACGTGAACGCTTCTTTGTGAGTAGTCAAGTGACTCTTAACTCTCATCTCACAGAGTTTAAAGATCACGAACTGGTTAAGACCAAGAGAAACTCCGATGGACAAGAGTGTTTGAACATACCTCTCTCTTCGGATGCACTTCGCCAGCTCTTGCTTGATCTCAGTCAGTAGCCTCTGTTGTATCAAATTCTCTGTGATATGATTCATCTTTTTGCTTGAACGATGAGTGTAATGTGTTACACATTTGATTGAAAGTCGTAATCAGCACTGAAATCCTCACAGTACACTAGTTAGGGCTGGGCACGGATCGGATATCCGGATTTTTTAAGGTATTTGTGATTTGCTTTGTATGTTACGGATATCTAATTTTTCGATTTGCTTTGCTTCGGAAAAATACGGATATCCTGAAAAACGGATATCCGGAAAATAAATAAATATTTACAGATATTTACGAATACTTACGAATATCTTATCCGTTTTGATTTATACAAATAATCTTAAAAACTCGATACAAATTTGTTTTGTAAAGTATTTCTTTAGTATAATATATAAACTAAAATTAAAAGAATTAGTGAATCTACATATTTTGTAATTTTTTAAAACTTTGTTAATAATCATAATAGCACAAAACTTAAGAAAAAGTTATAATTTTCATAAATTTTTTCTCCTCTTTTTATGTAATACTTTTATATAAGTAATAATATAAATAAAATTTATCAAATCATATGTAGAATAATTATAATTTTTTATAATTTTATACATTTAAAAATTTAAATATAATCAAGATATACATGTATTTATACATTGCCGGATCGAAGCGGATATTCGCTTTCCAAAATTTTAATATTTGTGATTTGCTTCGATTTTAACGGATATCAATTTTTAGTATTTGCTTTGCTTCGAAAGGTTACGGATATTCGAAATTTTCGGATCGAATCGAAACGAATAACGAATCGAATCAAATTTAACGGATAAAATGCCCAGCCCTAACACTAGTACCCTAGTACCCATCTGAGATCACAACAATTTTTCTTGCACAAACTCCAATGATTCGGTTATTTTTGCCAAAAAAACTGATATTAACCGAAGTCTAAACTGAACTAAATTATTTTGGTTTAATTTGGTAGGATTGTGGTCGAACCGAATTAACAGAAACCAAAAATCCCAACCAAATTAACCGAAACCGCAGGCCTAGTACAAACCACGGCAAGGGTTGATTCAAACACAACGTACACAAGATTGCAATGTGATGAATAATCTCATTAAAACAGTGAAAACGTCTATATATATCAAATGGCAAACATCAATGACATATGATGACTCCTATAAGCTTCTACACACGAGAAACATGCAACAGAATGTCTCTTTTTATGTTAACATAAGATCGTTTCCTCCAAGGTGTGGACGTAGACACACCCTCACTTCATGTTCTTCCGGACCAGCTCTTAGTTTCGGGACAAGTATCTCAAGAACCGAGCCTGGTCCATCGTAATACGCTTCAATATTTGCATCTTCAGGGATGCGAGTTGACAACGGGACCTCTCTTACAAACTCTCCTGGTGGGCAGTGTTCGGAGTTTGGATCAGTCAACTTGAATGTTCTGTCATGTCTCTTGATGAAAGGTACACGCGATGTGCTGACGCATGAAACTTTTATGATACCGTGCGTGAGAGTGTTCCTCCACGAGACTTTCACGCTGTTCAAATCCACAAAAGGAAGGGTTATTATGATCAAGTAGCCTTCCTCGTCTTCATATATGGTCTTTGCAGCAGTAACAGGTCCGTGCACGTTTTTCATGGCTCCGGTAAACTCATTAGACCAGTTTGGTACCTCATTCTGGTGAACTTCTATAGCAGGAGGTGGCGGGTTCACGGTTAAGCAACACTCTTCCTCATGGACCCCATTTGAGAACATGTCCTTCCTCTTCTTGTGGCTAGAGGGAGATAGATCAGTTGCTTCACCATTGGCATGGTTGGATGGTTGAGTTGAAAGATTGAGCCCCGAACCATTGAGTAGCTTCTTAGAGTGGCTTGCAGAAGTATTCTTCAACGTAGGTGGATGCCTCTCGAGCTCAAAGTCAGTGTTTGGAAGGTTTCTCCACGAACCAAAGTCGCTAGCTTCAGGTGGAATCGTGAAATTCAAGTCCCGGCCCGTAAGCTCCATCCACCTTTTCCTCTCTTCCTCGTCAAGACAAGTGAGGTTCGGTAAAGGAACAAGCTCAATCCCATGAACACACTGAGGATTAGACAAACCTCTGTAATGCTTCCTCTGCATCCTGTGAGACCTTACAAAACCTTTCTCAACACTAAACGGAAACAAACGATCACCTTGTCTCGAATGCCCGTTCATGTAACTCCTAAGCTGCATCTTCCCAAGAGCATTCTCAGGTCTCTCTTTAAAAACCCACATGTACATGTTCTCCATATCATGCTGAACTAAAAACACATCAAGCTTCAGATCCGTCTTATCAAAACCAGACAACCCGTTGCTGTCACGGACAATCTTGGCCTTTGACTTGTCGTTTAAAGCAGGCTTGAAGTAGAAACTGAAGAAAAACCAAGCTCCCCAGACACTATCAACACGCTTAGCGCATTTCCGACCAACTTTGGGGACAACACTCATGTAATTCTCAGTCTCGTAAGCTTGTGAGCCTAACCCAACATCGAGAATGTCGCAAGAGTCCAGGTTCCATGGCTGTGGAGGAGGACTACGCTCAGCGGAGAGAGGTAAGTTGATGTCAGGAGGGCCAGAGAGAAGAGATTGACGGTTGTTCATCTCCAAATCAAGCTCCTCGTGTGAAGAAGCACTTGAATCCATTGATAAAAGAGTTGAAGGATGATGACTCTCCATCGCCAAAACGTTAAACCAAGTATCTACCATTGACCCTCATCTCCAATAACCATAACAAATAAATGATCTTCTCTTAAAAAGAACAAAAGGTATGAACTTGAAACTCCTAAACAGTAAAGTTCCTTACTTTACCGCAGATTAGATACTGATGAATCGCCACATAACACCCACAAGACCGAAACTTGAAGAAGGATGTGAGATCGGATTAGGCCTTTGTGTGTAGATAAGGACACACGAGAGAGAGAGAAAGAAAGTAAACTCTTGTGAAGATAAGCACCAGAAGCAGAAGAAGCTAAGATGGTATCGTCATCATCATTACTCTTTTGTGTATTGACCCAACCCAACACAACAACAAATCTTAGTTTTCTTCTTCTTCTTCTTCTTCCTCTTTTTTTTCCTAGAGAGAGAGAGTAAACGCCTGTCCTGGATGAAACCGTGGAAAGGTTCTGCCGTTACTTAACGGTGACGTTTACTGTTTATTTTATTGTCTGCTTGTTTACACACACCGTCAAATAGATTCTTTTTTTTGCGCGTTAACTACAAGGTCGTAATGGTAATAAGCCTAAGCCTCATATCTTGCGGGCTTATTCTCTAATACACCTTAAAGCTCAATTCACTGGCCCATTAGCATACGACCCAAACCCGAAGGTTTTGGTGGCACCGACAACCACCTAATGAAGATTTTTTTTTTGTTCAATTATGTGATGATAACATGTCTTACTTGTCGGAAATAATCCGGTCTGGTAATGAAAATCGCAGCGGTGGCGGTAACTGCCGAGTTTCGGCGACCAATAGAGATGACGATCGGCGTCACTGTCTACCTGCTGCTTCTAGTTTAGTTTAGTTTAGTTTGATTTTTATTATTTGAATTTTTGTGATTTATTTATGATTTTTGAATATTTATTGTGACTGCAAACAAATTATGTCAATCCGAAAAAATACGTTTAATTTATTTTATGTAATTTTCTTCGGTTGCTTCGTAACTCCGTAAGCAACAGTGAGTGTGTCTGACGTTGACTATCCACAGCAAGCTAATCCAACGGTGTATAAAGATCCTCATTTACGTTCATCATAATCTTCTAATTAAAACGTCATCGTTTTAACCTTCACTACGGTTTTAAAATAATTAAAACACCAAACATTCGTCGTCCTCCCGGCTTTCCCTTCCCTTCTCTCTCCACCACCGTCGAGCTCAGATCTGACTTCTCATGTCCCGGCGAATCGCGAAGTCATGATCATGAAAAGATCCCACATTTCTTCTCCTCGATCCTGCTCTCGACCAGCGATCTCACTGTTCTTTCTTATCCTCTTGTTCCTTCTGGGTTTAACACTAACCTCCCGAAAACCATCCGGTTTACCCCCAAACCGAATCCTAACCGGAAAATCAAACATCCCGAGGCTCGCATACTTGGTAACGGGGACGAAAGGAGATGCGAAACGAGTGAAGCGTCTCCTAACGGCAATACACCATCCGAGAAATCACTATCTTCTGCATCTTGATCTTCAAGCTTCCGATGAAGAAAGGATGGAGCTTGCGAAGTATGTGAGGTCGGAGAAGAAGAAGATGAAGAACGTTATGGTGATGGGTTTGGCTGACTTGGTGACGGAGAAAGGTCCGACTATGTTAGCTAGTACGCTTCACGGTGTTGCGATTCTGTTGAAGAAAGCTGAGGATTGGGATTGGCTTATTAATCTTAGTTCCTCTGATTATCCTCTCATGCCTCAAGATGGTACAATTTTTTACTCAGTTCTTAAACCGGTTTTATTGTAATTGATTGGCTTGAACCGGTTTTCTTAGTTCATGAATCTAATATATTGTGTGGTTGGTTCTCTTCTAGACAGACAGTATCAAGTTGTATGCTTTTCATTGTCCCCTTAATCTTTTGTAGACAAGAATTAGATATTTTTGATTGGCTTCTGTGTATTGACTTTAACTAGCCGATGAACATGGGACTTGAGTGTAAAACATAAGAGTGTGGTCTGAAATGTTTTGTCTTGGCTTCGACTTATTGTACTTTTGGTTCTTTTTGTCGGTTTCAGATATATTGCATATCTTCTCATACTTGCCTCGTTACCTGAACTTCATTGAGCACACAAGCAACATCGGTTGGAAAGAGTGAGGATGCTAGTATTAAGTTCTCTGTTTTAACATTTGTGTTACGCTTCTTGCGTTAACAGCTCTAACTGTAAGTTCTGCAGGAACCAAAGAGCAAGACCTATCATCATCGATCCTGGCTTTTACCATTCCAAGAAATCTGGTGTGTTTTGGGCTAAAGAACGAAGGTCTCTGCCTGCTTCCTTCAAACTTTTCATGGGTAAAGAAAAAACACTTAATCTCATTCCTTGTCCATTCTTATTCTAAAGCGTATGATAGTCTCTTCCTAGTTTTATGTGTATGAATCTCTTCTAATAGGGTCAACAAGCGTAGCTCTAACAAGACCTTTCCTCGAGTTCTGCATCTGGGGATGGGACAACCTCCCAAGAACACTATTGATGTACTACACCAACTTCCTTTTGTCATCAGAAGGCTATTTTCAGACAGTTGTGTGCAACAACAAAGATTATCAGAACACAACTGTTAACCACGACTTGCATTACACGCACTGGGATACGGTTCTCCAACAGCGTGCTCTGAATCTAACGGTTGAGGATTTTCATGACATGGTCCAAAGCGGAGCGCCATTTGCAAGGGAGTTTCGAGAGGATGATATTGTACTTGATAAGATAGACGCCGAGCTGCTGGGTCAAAACGACGGTGGATTTGGGTTGAAGACTCCGGAGGTTGTTAAGCCGACGGTGAGTTGGAAGAGGCTTGAGAAGCTCATGGTTAAGCTTCTTGATCATGAGAACTTCAGGGCTAAGCAATGTAAATAGTTCTTTGTTTTCTACTTTCTCTTGGTTATTGATTTTATTCTTCCAATCATTAATTTCCGTTTGTAATATATTCCCTCATCAATTTATAATCGAATTATCAAAATGTTTTTACATGATTAGTTTTGTTTAGCTGCGAATTTTCAAAATACAGAAAAACAAATTTGCGGAAGAAGTAAAAGACATGTATTGGATTTGATTGATAAAGACTATGATTTTAGTTTTTAGGTTGTAAGTTTTTTTGGTGTAGTTCTAGATTACATTGTTGTAGATTTATATCATTAACTTTTAGATTACTAAATATAATGCTTTGGTAAAATTGATTTTCAAAGCTAATGTATTTCCTATTTTAGCTTTTTGATTGTAGCTTTTAAATCACTTAGATCACTTACCTGTAAACTTGCAGAATTATTGCATATAAAAATCGGAATTGGTAAAAAATCGCTGAGCCGCGTAATTCTAATGTATTCCTGGGATTACAAAACCAAAGCCATTCATTGAACTATTTGTCAATTTAACATAAATAATAAAGTCCAAACCGCTGAAGTATTTGTCTATTTTACATTATCTTTTGTTTGTTACATATCTCGAATGATAAAGCTGCAAAATAACAATAGTTGAAACTTGTGATTACAAAATAAAAGCCATTAATTGAACTATTTGTCTATTTTACCTAAAATCATTTTCATATTTGTCTATTTTACATTTTATCAAATTCGTTTAACCTAATTAATATATTTATTTGTGATATATATAGCTCAGATTGGTATAACCAAAATAGTTCCTTTGTGACGCATTGCTCAGATTGATAATGCTGCAAAATGACAAAATAGTAGAAATAAAATATGAAATCTATCAAAGTTTGTGAGGAATGTTTTTGCAGAATGTTAAGTTAAACTTAGAAAAGAAACCTTGGGAAATGAACCGAAGGTCCAAACTTCAATGTATAGGGAGATGGAGAGAGTAAGAGTCACGTGGTTCGAGGGAGCGTGGAGATCAATCACATCTACGAGAGAGATATTGCCATGCAGAGAGAAAAAAGCAGCAAAGCAAAGAGAGAGGGAACATGATGGACCGGTCACGATGCTTCGACTGTCTTCCAACGACCAAAGCACCCATTTTACTCACTTTTCCTAATTTCAATCTCTTTGATCTTCTTTTCTGTTTTCAAATAATTATACTAAATCATTATATGATCAACGATCCTATTAACAATCATTATGTAACATCTCGAAGTTCGGTCTACATAACACCTTTGTCTCCTAAATTCACTCCATATATTCTACTCGGATCAATCTAGACAGAAATCAACTATGTGATCACTCTTACCGAGAGATATTTCGTTCTTTAAGTTGAATCAACCTATACACAAAACACCTTGTAGTCATTATTATAAGGGACAATGGTTAACTTTACAATTTTACATAGGGACAGCATCCAATTCGATTTCATCATTGTCTTTGAATGGGTTTCTAATTAATAACATATTCGAAATAATCTTATAGTTTTCATGGATTCATAACGACAATTTCTATGAGCATCAGAGTTGATTTTCTACTCTATAAAAATCATATATCAAGAATATATATCTATTAAGCCTTTACTAATATATATATATATATATATATATATATATATATATATATATATATATATAACATGACAATTAAACATTTGTCAAATTTTAACGAGTTATGAATATGTGGATCTATGAATACCATCACAAGGCAAACAAAAAAAAAGAAGAAAAAAGCAAATGTACTAATATATTGATAAGAATTTTAAGCCCTAACTAAAGCAAGAAAACAAAAAGAATCATGTCAGTCCCACCCCATATGGAACACAAACCCTAATAATTACATATACGACAATTGTTTTTATACCCCTATAAAAATATTTATACATATATGCATATATATGGATATAAATATATATAAAGGTTCGTCCACTTTAAATTTTAGCCATCTTCATTCTCACACTCAACCTCCTCTTCTTTCCCTTCATTCTCTTTGTTTTTTTTAATCCCTTTGATCTGATTCCTCTACTAGATCTAGTTCCAATATCATCCACCAAGAAGAAAAAAAAGAAGAATATAACTTTACTTTAAGAATTTTGAAGAATAAAATCAAAAGAGAGTATAACCATGGTTTTCTCCTCCATCCAAGCTTATCTTGATTCATCCAACTGGCAACAAGTAAGTTCTTTACTATTCCATATATACACACTTCTTATATGTGACAAAAATATATTATTCCTTAGCAATTACATGCTCAAATTTGGAAATAAAAAAAATTACTATTGCTTAACAAACTACATGTTCAAATATTCTTGAATATTATTGTTCACTTTCAATAATTCCTTTCTTTTTTTTACCTTTGTTAAATCACTTTAGGCCCCTCCGAGCAATTATAATCAGGGCGGCGCAGGAGACTCAGCAACCGGCGGTCATGGTCTTCGTCCTCAGCTGCAGCCACAACCACAGCCGCTGTCAAATGGTAGCGGAGGCAGCGGCTCAATCCGACCAGGATCGATGGTGGACAGAGCAAGACAAGCAAACGTAGCCATGCCCGAAGCAGCACTAAAATGTCCAAGATGCGAATCCACCAACACCAAGTTCTGTTACTTCAACAACTACAGCCTCACTCAGCCACGCCACTTCTGCAAAACCTGCCGTAGATACTGGACACGTGGCGGTGCCCTCCGCAACGTCCCCGTCGGTGGTGGCTGCCGGAGAAACAGGCGTACTAAAAGCACTAGCAGCAACAACAATAATAGCAGCACAGCCACTAGCAACAACACAAGCTTCTCCTCCGCTGCCTCAGGGAATGCATCCACTATCAGCGCGATTCTCTCCTCGAACTATGGAGGAGCCCACGAGAATATCTTGAGCCAGATTTTGTCTCCAGGTAGGCTAATGACTGCTAACTATAATCATCATCATCTAGGAGATCTCACAGATAATACAAAAACAGACAACAACAACAACAACATGAGCTTATTGAACTATGGAGGATTGAGTCAAGACTTGAGATCAATCCACATGGGAACTTCTGGTGGCTCTCTTATGAGCTGTGTTGATGAGTGGAGAACAGCGTCGCATTATCAGCAGTCGCAGATTATGGGAGGTGGAAACTTGGAGGACTCTAATCCTAATCCATCTTCAAATGGGCTTTACCCTTTTGAGTCGCCAAGGATAACTTCTGCGTCAATCTCATCTGCTTTGGCATCACAGTTTTCTTCGGTTAAAGTTGAAGATAACAATCCTTACAAATGGGTTAATGTCAATGGTAATTGCTCTTCCTGGACTGATCTTTCTACTTTCGGCTCTTCTCGTTGAGTTCAACCAAAAAAAAAATGAAACTAGAGGGTACTTATTGATGAAAACCCTTGCTAGTAGCTATTAGGTTAATCTTGTTTTGTTTTACGTTTTTTGTTTAGTTTATGTTGTTTATGACTTCCCTTGTTCTCGATCTATGGTTATAGGTACGTAGCGCTAGTTATTGGTGTGTCTGAGAGTGTTCCTTTGTTGTGTCGACACTTTGTTATCTTTTGAGTTTAATTACTACGATATCAAACTGTCTTAATATCTTATATGGATCTTTATCGGTCAATCTTATTAAAATCATGATATGTTGAATGCATTAGTTCACTAGACCTTAACGTGTCTTGTTAATTAATTGTTAAATTTTACCGTGATTAATAATTTATGTTTACCGAGCGTACTTAGAAGCCAATTAAATATGTAGATTTAATTTGTAAACTACATTGTTTTAACTTTTAACTGAAACTACCAAAAACAAAACACTATTTTGGTCTAAAGGTGTCTCCCTAGTTTACTCTCCTCCCCATTCTCAAGTTTTGGATAAAATATAGAATTGAAAGAAAATGGACCAAAAGGTAAATGAAATATGTGAATCTTGGACTAGCTAATCAACCTTTTTTCATTATAATATGGCTTAATCTAGCCAGAAACTGTCTTGAAAGTATCACTATATAGTTGGTTCTGAAAGTTCTCACCATATCTAATTGTACATCGCCAGCTTAACCTCTGCTCTAGACCAGTAAAAAAAACTAAAAAATGTTCTCGATTTTTTGTTGGAATTTTATTTTCAATATATAAAATTATGAACTTCTTTTTTTTGTAACACCAAAACTCACAAAATAACCTATTAGATTAAACTTTATAAATTAAAGAGAGCACTAGTACAAAGCAAATTGCGAGTGAGAGACTTGCATGATGATGAATGGAAATGTTTTAGGAACCAAATCTGAAGACGTTGTCTTGATAGATGATAGGTGCTATGAAATTTGGCGGAAAGATCTTTAGACAGGAAGAATAGACGTGTCTCACATACACATTTTAATGAATCACTAAGAATATAACATTTCTTACTCTTATGTTTAAACGTTTTTTTGGTATAGAATTCAAATATTTTATGTTCAAAAGATATCTTTAAATACTTAGATGATAATCTAATCAAGATAATTGAGATGACGGCTGGATTTTGTTACATGTGACTATGAAACATTTAAGAAGGACAGAAGCAGAGAATCAATGTCGGAACGAGAATTTTAATCTTAGAAATGACAGTTTGACGCGCTTTAGAACGCGTGTACATAGGTCACTAGGCGACAGATTTGCGTTCTTGTCAGTTTGTGTGGACCCTCGTCTTCCATTTTTCACTGTTAAGTGTTAGAAGAGGTCTTTCTCAAGTCTCTGCTGATTTGGTCATTATTGGAGTTTCTTCCCTCTAGTTCCATCGCACCACTTACCGGAGATTACTGGTTACTTTCTTTTACATAAAATTTTACGTTATAAACGGTAATATGTAAACGCTAAAAGAAGAAAATTTAGCAAATAAGTTTTCACACACTTAACTTTATCCTATTAATTGAATTTATAAATTTAAACAAGATTTTCTTTTGTCAGTTGAGAGTAAATTAGAATTTGAAACATTATAAAGGAAAACATTCATTTTCTTTCAACAATCTAAACAAAATACTCCATAAATTAGTAATAACAAACATTAATATTTTGTTTTGGGTCCTAAAAGAGGAGGGATTGGTTCACAGTGAAAGAAAGGAATCTATATTAGATGATTGTTCTGCTTTTTCAAGTACCAATGCCTGCTCACCAATATGGAATAAAGCACATTCAAACCTATAAAGCTACGCCACATCATAAAAACCTGTCCGATCTCCCAATACTTGAGTTATTTTGATTTAAATAGTTAGTACAGTACTAAACATAATCATCACCATAGTATTCAAAGTTGTCTGTTTTCTCTACTTATCATATTGACATCATCACAATTTGAATTAACTGATAGTAGCCAGTTTTCACTGATATGATGTTAAAATCATTACAAATTGTTCATAGTAGAAAAGCAATGTAAAGAAACGTAAAATCAAGATATATAGAAAATTGTAACTTGTAAGGCAGGGTACTACATATGAGGAATCCTCAACAGAAGAACTGTAGCATGGGGCTCAGAAATCCAAGCTAAATTTTGTCACCTGATAATAATAATGTATGTATTTCTGTGCATATCTATATACAAATCACCCATGTATTGATTTTCGCGAAGGTCTAGGCATATATAGACGACGACCAGCATATTTGTGTACTTTGGATACACCAGCTAGCTTTCACTTGACAGCATGTACATAATAACTTACTTCCCTGTGACTATAAATAAAGCAACATCTATATATAATCTCAAAATCAGTTTTTTCCACATATACAATTTCTTTTTAATCAATATTTTATTTATAAAAGTTCCTTAAAACAAAAGCGCAATAATGGTATTTGAATGGTTAAAGTAATTGTATATGCATGTGTTGAAATCGTTTGGTGGAAAATGTGCCTGTTTTATAAGAAATTTATTAACCTTCTGAATCACGCTCTCGCTTTACTGTTTCTTTAACACTTGCACTAGTCCCCAAGGGCCTTCCCAAGTTTGATGACAGCTAGGGTAATGCGGTGTTTTATTAAAAACTGAAGATCATGGTCATTAACTGACCCAACACTGAATGAAACAGCCCACTGATAAATCGAGACTGAATATAAAACATAAAAAGAGTAGAGATGTTAAATTGGTTTCTAAAAGTTGTTAAACATATGATTTAAACATAATCTATCCAAATAATATTTTTTGCTTCCTGATGTTAAAACGTAGTTGCAATCTTACAACACAATTACAATATTTTCAATTATTGACGACAACATTTACATCTAGCTATAGTAAATGTGGTACAAGAGAATGTAGGAATAAATATATAAAAAAGGCTTGTCTCAGACCGCATGAAAGCCAATATTTTGAGACCTTACAAGTTACAAAAGATGGCTTGATTTTGACCCAGCTTGTATAGGACTAGTTCCACTATGTTGGATGAAACCATGCTGAAACATCAGGAGACAATATTTTATATAGTTTTATGGTTAACCATATAGAGTTTGTTCTGTACAAATCACATAGTGGAACGGATTAACTTTCTCCTAAAAGATTAAAATTTTACTAAACTTGCTCTATTAAAGGGTGTAGTTTTTTTTTGTCACCAGTGGAGATTAGCACAATATTTTATTATATTTTCCGAATCTGAGGAAAAAAGAAAAATGATGTGCAGCATTTGCGTTTCTAGATCAGAACTGCATCTTATTGGTACCGGCGCTTTGTAGTGGAGTTATTATGTGTCTTGTAGATAAGGATACTGTGGCGGCTTAGACCATCATTATCGGGGTCGCTTATGACAGTTGCTTAAGTTAATAGTGATTAAATAAAAAAGAAAATTACCTTTTAATATAAGAGGCGTTGCTTAATTAAGGGGAGGAAGAGGCGTCGCTTATAAGACACGCGTCAGGCAGTTAACTCTCCTCCTCTCTTTCATCTCTATCTCTCTTCGATCGTGAAATCAGACGGTTTCAAATCAAAAACGTTCAATTCTCCTCCTCTCTTCATCTCCTATCTCTCTCCCGATCATGAAATCAGACGGTTTCAAATCAAAAACGCCGTGATTGATCTCTTCTCGTCGGATGAATCAGTCGGCGATTCCGGCTCTCGTTCTTCACCTCTCTTCGACGATGAATCAGTCGACGTGTCTCTCCGTGGTGTGAGAAGGAAGTGGAGGGTTCGAGGAAAGAGAGAGGTGAGATCGAGAAGAGAAGAAAGGTAGGGACTTGGAGAGGAAAGTTGGTGTTTTGGAAGTGAGGTTGATGGAGGAGAGGAGCAAGAAAGTTAGAGCGGAGGAGGAGATGAGGGAGAAGGGTAATCAGAAAGAGGAAGAGATAAAGAAGCTGAAGAGAAAAGTCTCTGACTTTGAGATGGTTTGGTGAAGGGTGTGCTAGAGCTGGAGAGGTGCGAGTTCGAGAAAACGCGAACATAGGAGGATTTGAGTGCTAAGGAAAAACTGCTTGTGTTGAACGAGAGGATCAAAGAGCCTACTAATGGAGTCAGAGACATAAAGGATGGTGACAAGAAGGAAGGACAATTACAATGGCCAGTGGTTATTTCTGGTTCAATTGGAGCTTTGGGTTTGGTAGCAGTGACTGTGTTTGTACGCTACTCAAAACGGATTTGTTTCAGTAATATTGAGGATCTGACTTTTTGCAATTTCGCAGTTTCGCAGTCATATAGGTGCTCATAACTTTTTTGATCTCGAGTTTTTGATGTTTTTGGTTATTGGATATGTTTTGTATAATATGTTTTGTTTGTTTGTTTTAGATGATTGATGAATCTTTGGCTTTTAGGCTATTAATGCATCGCTTTGTCATGAAGAACATGATTGATTACATGATGATGGTGATGTATATTGCCTCCTCTCTGGGCAAAGGACCCTCCTAGTCCTCGCAGTGGCAAATCCAAGCTTTAGAACCTCAACAACAATGGAGTCAACACAACAAACTTATTCTTTTCTCTCTTGAAAACAATAAACTGAAGAAAGAAAGTAAAAGAAGCCATTGTAAACGTTTGTTTTTTAGTTTCACATTCTCATGTATGATCTAAATTTTGTCGTGTTAACATAGACCCATAGTATTTGATTTATTGGAATAGACGACATATTCGACCGTTTCAGGACTTATTACTCTTGGTGAAGGGTGTCACTTGTGTAGTCTTGTAGTAGCATAATACTTTGAATATTGTAGTCTTGCAGCTTCTCTCCTTCTCTATATAAAGCAAATTCACCAAGTCATCATCTCTCCTTCTCACAAAACAATTTTCAAACAAGTTTCATTCTCTCGGTTCTCTCCTTGTTTGGTTGAATATATGGACGTAATGAAGACAACAACTAAGCTCGGATGTTTTTTTCAAATAATTTTCGTTTATTTTACTAATCTTTGTTTCATGTTCTTAATTAAAAATTTATGTTTAATAATTAAATCAATAAATTTAAAGTTTATAATTTTTTTTTTTGGTTAAGAACCTTTAAATAAGAGACTTGCAATGGACCATACAAATATACATGTCTCTTAACTAAGTTTCTTAATCTACTTTTTCAACTAAAAATTATTAAAAAAAGATTAAGAGCCCTTAAATGAGTATGTGGGATAATGATGCCCTTAGACAATGACTTTTATAATACGTAGATGCCACCAGTTTCTAATACTATAAAGGATATCCTAAAGATTAAACTGAACTATCTTTTTGTAACAATTGTTTTTATAAAAGTTTTAATTCATAGTTTCTTCCTGTCGGGAACAAAACATTTAAAATTGAATTAGATTTCTTTATCTACCACCGGAGTCGAACTTGACTTGATGGAAATATACTTTTAGTTATGTGCATAAATTAAATATACACAAAAGGATTTAGAGTCTCTATCATCTTTTAAAGATGATCTTTTAGCTAAATGCTTGAAACTGATCGATGTATTTATAAGGATCATACAAGTGGATATAAAGTGGCGAAGGGATTATAATCTCTTAGAAGCATGACCTTGTCACGTTTCTTCCTCACGGTGTAATCAACCACACACGTTCTTCAATTTTAAACCAAAGATTCCTCATTAGCCAGCCATACACTTTAAAAAAGTACACAAACGTACATCTGTATTTTACATAATCGTGCATGCATATGTATAATCCCTTTGGTCACACAAACCTACATCTGTATTTTACATAATCGTGCATGCATATATGTAAAATCCCTTTGGTCACACAAACCTATATTATATACTTTAAGCAATAATCAAAAATCTGAACCATAAGCTTATATTAACTAACTTTGGAACATGTAAATTCACACCAGCTGAGTTTACATACCAGAAAGATGCAATGAAAACATGTGTTTACAACCTATGCTCCTTTTGGTGGCATGTGTATGTGTTAAGTACAAGTTTATTCGATACCAAGATAATAATAGAAACATGCATCTAAGTGAATTGATCTTAAGAAACTAGCTTGGTCTAAGTTACAACAGACCTGTTAATCTCTTATACCCAGAAGTTTCGTTCACACCAATTAATCTTTGGAAGCTGTGAAGATACATTACCATGTTTCCCAGCCCAAAGGCCCAGCCCAAACTGAAATTGTTTTAAAGCTCATTACGACAAGTCGTTTAGGTTGTTATTTGGGCTACTGTCATAAAAGTAATTATGTTTTGAAAAGCGTAATTAGAACAGAGTGAGAAGCAAACATTAAATCCATATTTTTAACAAAACACAACACAAAGGTCTTTTAAAGCATAGAGCGAACAAAAAGAGTTATAAAAATAACAAAGCTCCCAATAACATAGAAGAAGATGTTTACTTCTTCTTCTCAGTAACACCACCACCACCAGACCTGCAACAAGACAAAACCCAAGTCCATTAAACCTTACTTCAGTCGAGAAACAAAGTTTGTTTGTAAGAGAGAGCACAAGAATCGTCAAAATGATTGAAGGGTATACCTCATCTTACGGAGAACACTAGACATCTCCTCTCTCTTTCGCTTGGCTCTCTTGTGGGTACCCAACTTCCTCTTAGCGACCTTAAGAGCCCTCTTGTCTTTACCAACCTTAAGAAGCTCAGTGATTCTCTTCTCGTAAGGAGCAAATCCAGCAACTTCCCTGATCACTGATCTGATGAACAATGTCCTCTTGCTCGTTTTCTACAAGATACGAAAACTAACAGCCTCAATACAACAATCATTTTTTCTCAAATGACGATGTTGAATCTTAACTAATATTCTATCAAAAACTATGAATCCGTAAGAAGATCAAACACAGATTCAGTAAAAACTAAGCAAAATCATTCAGACAGACACACTCTAGCTAAGGAGATTGGAGATAGATAGATTCATTTACCCCTTTGCGAGAGTTGGGACGAGGAGCTAACTCGCGTCTGGTGACGACGTGACCTTTGTTCAACCCAACGAACAAACCAGTCTTCACTTGTGGTGTTGCCATTTTCTCTCTCTCAGCAGCCGCTGCAAACACTCAGAGAGGCAAATTTATTATATACAGAGACAAATGGGAAAACCCTAGCATTTTTTATAAGTGGGCCTGAATATTATTGGGCTTTAGATTTTTCTAATATAGCGGGCTTAAGTATTTATTAAGGTTTTTAAATTTTACTTTGGATATAACATTAGAACCGGTTTTAACATATGGTGGGATAAGCCACAGAGGCCCAAGGCAGGTTTTATAATTGGTTTTCTTATCGGGCTATGATTGTGTTTGTCACAGTGTAAGAACATCTTTATTGGGGGGGGTTTATGTGGGTCTCTTATGGAAGAGGGTCCACAAAACACGGAAACTAAGGCAAATTTGAGTTTCAAAATTGCCAAANTTTTTTTTTTTTTTTTTTTTTTAAATCGGTGAAAAAGCAAAAAAAAATAAAAAAAATAAGAGATCCTTGAAGATCTCTGCGATAAAAGATGCTCTAAAAGACTTAAGCAAGTTTAATTTTGTTGCCGCTTCTTAGAAGTACATGTTGTTGTAGACATGGGCGAGGTTTTTTAGGTCAATTCATTTGGAAATATCATGTTTAGGCAAGTGTTGTAGGCTAATAGGAGTAGTAAAAGGTTCAGTTGAAGCGAACTTACATGAATGTGCGCATTATTGACGTATTATTGCTAATGTTTTAGTAAAAAAATAGCACATACACAAAGAAACGTACTTACTTTTAAAGATGCACCAAGGAAAATTCGGGATGATATTTGTGAAAAAGAATGTTTATAGCATTTTTTTTTTGTCTTACCAGGAAGTTTTTGGCGAAAACCCGTAGTTTTCATGCTCAAAACCACATCATCTGGTACTAATTTCGCTCCACACGTCACTCGATTTTGTAACTATGAAACCACGTTTAGAGCATTTGACTTAAGAGCAACATGTAACAATTGATCTGCGAATTTTATCGTAAATTAGTCGATGTTTTTTTGTCAAGAACATTTCATAACATACACAGCCTGGAGTGAGAGAAAGAAACAAAATCTGAAGACTATATATTTTGGAAATTAAAGAGCTCTTACTGGATATGATATATCTACTAAACATTTAACAAGAAATGGCTAGGGTACGGCCAATATCAACTATCCAAACCAGCTGATCATATATAGGCCAAGATCAATGTGAGACCTATTTTTGGTTGAGTCCGGTTCGACTTTGAAACTTTTTCTGGATTGATTTATATAAAATATATATATTTATAAAAAATAAAATAAATGTGAAACCTATTTATATTACATTCTTTTTCTACATACATATTCGTGCCCGATATTTTGCAATTTTCTTTAAAACTAAGAACCTTTTCTATCTTGTAAAATTTCTTTTCTATAAAATTAAGAATGCATGTCACAAAGTTTTCAATGAAATGATACATACAAAAGATACAGGTCGTCTATATATATATATATATATATATATATATATCATAGTTACATGGAAACTGGTATAAGTATAAACTAGATATATAAAGAAAGGAAAAATATTAGGTAGTTAAGTGGCTACTGTTGTTAAAGAAGAACAAACAACATTAACTTACATTTATAACTGTGGAATTTTATAGTCAGAGATATCTAGTTACAAGCTTCTAATAATATTTATTTATTTATTTGGAAAAGTGCAGATATCGATCTCTTTCCCATCTCTCTTCTTTTTGTTAATTAACGAAAAAACCATAACGTTTCCTTCAAGCTGCAACCAAATTAATAAAATAAATGGTCAATTAATTAACAAATTAGGAGACAGGTCAACAAAACCGAAAGCCACATAAAGGGAAGAGAGTAACATAGACGAAACGAACATAACGGCAACAAAAATAAAAGAATGAGCAAAAAAGAATCTATTAAACAAAAAAAAAGAATTTTGAAGATCCATAAGAAAAAGGAAGAAGCTTAAGGCATGAAACGATTGAGTGTTCTCTCTATAGCCTTTTTTTAGCATTGGATGTTCCAACTTTAGAAGTCGAAGGAACTTAAATAAGGCCTCGACCCCTAAAGCGTTTATAAAATTCTATATCATATCTCTTTTCTTGTTCATGTCTTCTTCTTCATGTTTCTCTCCCTTTTTCACTTTGATTTGCGTAACTTTAACTTTACAGTATCATCTTCGTTCATTGTAACTGAATATTGTCAACAAAGATGTTATGTAGCTTCCGTTATCACAAGGTTACTGGTTTTGTTCCATCGTTGACTAATGCAACATGAATGTACACTTCATTAATTTGAACTCTCATGTCATCATACAAGCAATTTGAGGTTAATATATCATGAAAAAATACATATTAATTTGAGCAATTATATGGTATTGTAAACTATTAGAAAGAAAAACAACATACACATATTAATCAAAAGTAACAAAAAATAAGAAAATAACAATGCACAAATAATCATCATCTTGAAACAGAAATCTATATTTGAGAGTGAAGAACTCTTAAAAAACAAAATACCAGTTTAATCAAGTTTTTTTTTTTTGTTATCTATCTGCGGGGAAAAAACGTTCAGATATTTTCCGAACGTGACCTAAAAATGGTCATAATAAAATATAAAAAACTAAGTTTAATATCTCTCTCTATTAATTATTTCTTGATCCTCATGATTGACGTTGTCCTCCACTGCAAATCCGTTATAAACGAGCCGACGGCATTTTCCGGCGAGAAACTCAGCCGTCTACGGCACCACATTGTGTTACCTCTGTGCATCGCCAAGTATTCCGTTTCGCCTTTCCTCGGCGCCGGTGGGCATTCTCTGACCTCAGGGATTCTATTTTCCGGACGGTTCGGTGTTTTGAACCCGTCGTTGTCTTCCTCCACAAGTTCTTCTTCTTCTTCATCTGATCTCTTTCTTTTCCGACAAATATCCAACACATGATTATTGTCCGAAAATGCGTCTTCACTTGTCTCTGAAACCTCACCTAACGTTACTTCTTCTTGCATCAGGCTAGTGATCTTTGTCATACTTATAAGTTTACAAAACTCGACAAACTAAAAACAAAGTGCACCAAGAAAAAAAAAAAAACTCTTGTTCTTGAGAGAGAGAAGGTAATGAGAAGAAGAGGATAAATGATTGATGGATGTAGATAGATCCAACGTGGTTAAAGAATATTAATCAGGAAAACTGTCAGCTTTTTATATTATTTTTTCTTTAGCATATTTTCAGGTTTGTTTAGAGATGGAGACTGGAGCGAGTTTATAGTGTGTTGTTGATTGGTTGTGGCAACAAGGAGAGTCTAAAGGCATACATAACGTATTGGAACCCTCTTATTGACGCAGAAGTAACACCCTTTACTATATAGTACTATATACTATATACTATATAATTTATCGTTTTATTATCTTGGCGATAAATTAATAAAGGTATTGCCGATGCCTTTCTGCTTCTCGCAAGTTAAGCACCAAACTTGACGTCTGCCTTTACGTTTCCAAACTCCATGTGCGCTTTTTGCATTCTAATCTTTTATTCCCCTGAAATAAAAGCATTGTTGCCGTTAAGACTTTAATTTCGTATCTAATTCTTATTTATTACCACACCTAATCTTATTGTGTAACTGATACTATGGAGTATAATTTAAAGTTTTAAACCCATATGTATAAATATTTTGTAATGGACATAAATTCTTATGATTTGAGCTTTTTTCTATAGTTCATGATTTTCATTAATTCAGTCTAAATAATACTTCTTTCAGCGGACATAAATATTCTCTTATATATAAAAGTATAGTACATTTTAGTCAGAGATCTAAATAAAATGATATCTTACAGATTTTTAAGATATAGGAAAAATATCAAATAATAATGACAAATCGACGATATGGAACTGCTATTGCGAAGAATCCAAGTAAATATAAATATATACTATATGTTATATTATATGAAGTACCTTTAAGAAAACACATTTTAAGAGAATAGTTGTAAATGTGTTCAAAAAAAAAAAAAAAAAAAAGAGAATAGTTGTAAGTTTTTTGTTGCTTTCTTTCATATTTAATGATAAGAAATTTATAATATTCGCATGCATACTAAAAAATCGTGTGGTGTTTAAGAAATAAATAATGGAGATAAACAAAATACTTGTTATGCTGACAAATAAAAAATTAAAAAATACTTGTTATGTGTTTTTGACTAAATATATACTTTTTGGTAGCATAATATTTTATTAAGTAGAGGTTACCGGTGAAGATTCTTGGTATATAATGAAGTTTTGTTATAAACATCCATTTAAATATATTAGACGTTCAAAGAAGAAACCTAAAGATCACAAATTCATTATAATTAAATGGAAACCAGAACAACGAATACATCTGTTCTATCACCATTTATAATTTTCTTTATCTGCTTACTATTCATCTAGCCAATCTCTATTTTTCTCTAAATAGTATAAGTAGATAACTTATATTCATGTTTGTAATTTAAAATCGGCAAATGTAAGAAACATTGGTAGAAAAAGCTGTTTTCTTGTCAGTAAAAAATGTTAAAGAGCAGAACTATATATACTCTTTCATATCTATCATATTATATGATAAATACTATAGGTACATTCATATTTGTAATTTAATGATGGCAAAAAGTAAGAAGTCTCCTACAAGTTACGAGCATACACAAGTACACACACACATATATATATGTATACACATGTATCAATTCGTTTATGTACAGTTTGATGTAACGTATTCTACTATCGACTTCACAATTTGTACTCCTTTATATACAGTAAGCATGTTACCTAGTGTCTTACTAAAATACAAGACAAAATTGGAATATGGTAAAGTTAGGTTTCAGAAGAAAAATTGATTAAAAAAAAAGGAAGAAACACAACAATTAGTTGAATGAAATGAAACTGTTTAATTTTTTTAAAGTAGGCATGGGTAAGTTTAATGGTATTTTCTTTCAATTACGAATATAAAATCTCATGTGGTAAAAAGGGGGATTGGGAGAATAACATATTTCTCCATTTTTAATAATGATCATACAAACATTACAAGGTTTTGAATCATATTGAGATTGGCGTTTGCCAAATAAATATTCGATTTGATCCATATGAGTAAATGAGAACTGACAAAAAGGTTAAAGGATTATTGATGAACATCTTAGCATCCACAACTGTGTTCCAATGTTTTCAAGCGGTTCTAAATCGGGATTAAAAAAATCCAAAATAAATATATATGAAGAAACCTCGAATCCGCAACTAAAGTGTTACCAAGTTACCAAACGAATTGTTTTAGATTAAGTTTTATAATATCAAACTAAAAAAGCGGAATTTAAACTAAAATCAGACCAAAATGCACATGTACTTTTACCGAGTTTGTAAAACTAGTGGCTAGTGGTTAAAAAAAAACTAGTGGTAAAGGCAAAAAGGTTAAAAAAAGAAAGTAATTTACAATAACTGAAAAACGAGATGAGCCGAATTCGAAGCCTTTAGACCCGTTTCTGTTCCATTAATTCATTCTTTCTTATTTGCCTCATTTCCGCTTCTCCATCCATTATTCCTCTCTTCTCCTCCTTCAAAATCTAATCTTTTGGCTTGCAGAAACGTACCAAAAAAATGGCTGATGGTGAAGACATTCAACCTCTTGTTTGCGACAATGGAACTGGAATGGTTAAGGTAAAGTTCATTTTCAGTCATTAGATAATGTTTCTTGGTCCTATGAACATTATTGTTTCATCTTGTTTTCTGTATTGAATAAGGCTGGTTTTGCTGGGGATGATGCACCACGAGCTGTGTTCCCCAGCATCGTGGGTCGTCCACGTCACACCGGTGTGATGGTTGGCATGGGACAAAAGGATGCTTACGTTGGCGATGAAGCTCAATCCAAACGTGGTATTCTAACTCTCAAGTACCCTATTGAGCATGGTATTGTTAACAACTGGGACGACATGGAGAAGATCTGGCATCACACTTTCTACAACGAGCTGCGTGTTGCACCCGAGGAGCATCCCGTTCTACTCACTGAAGCACCTCTCAACCCTAAAGCTAACCGTGAGAAGATGACTCAAATCATGTTCGAGACTTTCAATGCCCCTGCCATGTACGTGGCTATTCAGGCTGTGCTCTCCCTTTATGCCAGTGGTCGTACAACCGGTGAGTCACAAACTCTCTCGTAGAAAATAACTTTAATAAAAAATAATTTGAAAATCTATCTATATTATTTTCTAATAATTTAGGAGTCAATATCAGTGTGGTCATGCTTTATTGTTCATATGCTTGAATCTTTGAAATGTAACGCTTTTTTTTTGGGTTATGATTGTTTGTGTAGGTATCGTTCTTGACTCTGGAGATGGTGTGAGCCACACGGTTCCTATCTACGAGGGCTATGCTCTTCCACATGCAATCCTACGTCTTGATCTTGCGGGTCGTGATCTCACCGACGCGTTTATGAAGATCTTAACTGAGCGTGGCTACTCTTTCACAACCACAGCAGAGCGTGAAATCGTCAGAGACATAAAGGAGAAGCTCTGCTACATTGCTCTTGACTACGAGCAGGAGCTAGAGACATCCCAAACTAACTCATCTGTTGAGAAGAACTACGAGATGCCTGATGGACAAGTGATCACCATCGGTGCTGAACGGTTCCGTTGTCCTGAGGTTCTTTACCAGCCGTCTATGATTGGTATGGAAAATCCAGGTATCCATGAAACAACCTATAACTCCATAATGAAGTGCGATGTCGATATCAGAAAGGACTTGTATGGTAACATCGTCCTCAGTGGTGGAACCACTATGTTCCCTGGTATCGCTGATAGAATGAGTAAGGAGATCACTGCTTTGGCTCCAAGCAGCATGAAGATCAAAGTTGTTGCACCTCCAGAGAGGAAATACTCTGTTTGGATTGGAGGCTCCATCTTGGCCTCACTCAGTACCTTCCAGCAGGTACACAACAGTCCTATCTGTCTCTGGCTATCATGCAGCTTGTCTAAACCAAGTTAACCATGAACTTACTTTTGTTTTAACTTGTGCAGATGTGGATTGCTAAGGCAGAGTATGACGAGTCAGGCCCTTCTATTGTTCACAGGAAGTGCTTCTAAGTATGTAGCTCATCATTTTTCAGACAAGAAGCGAGCTACTCTTTGTTTTTTTGGTTCTTTTCTATGCATCTTATTGAGTTCAACTGTCTTTTGAATTAATAATGATTAATGACACATTTTTCTATTTAACTATTATATAGCAATGTGGTTCATGTGCTCTCTATGTTTTATATTTTCTACACTTTTATCAGTTAAAGTTGTGAACTATGAAAGCATTTTCATGCCTACATTCAACCCCAAGCTTGAGAAAAAACATTGGAGATACCAAATGATTTAAGAAGAGAAACCAACACATACAATAAAAGCTGAGTTAAGAACCCAAAAGTTTGATTAACATGGAGACATCAAATGATGAAAATAAAAACAAAAAGCTTACATTACATTACAAAACAAAGAGGAGAAGAGATCATAGTAGGTGTTTGGTGATTTGGTTTAGGGTTCAGGGTCGGTCTAATAGTCTCTGCCTGCAGCTCATGTTTTGCTCAAGAAACTTGGTGAGTCTGATATGCTTAGAGGTCCATTGATCAGCCAGTTTCTGGTCCTTGGCCTCGGCGTCTCTCCTCAACCCAACAAGCTGTTCTCTATACTCTCCTTCAATCTTCTCCATTGCCATCTTCTGCTCTTCCCTCAGAGCCTTCATCTTTGCCTCAATCTCCTCTGTCTTCTCCCTTTGTCTACTTGTCTTCTCTGACTCTAGCTGCAGCTCTAATCTCCTTAGCCTCCAAGCCGCCTCCTTCTTATGATCTGCCCAAGCTCTGTGCCCGTCCTCCAGCTCTCTACAACACTCCACAAGCTCTGACATGAACATACTCTCATTGCTACTGCTACAAGAAGGTATCATACTCCCTAACACAAGACCTCCCGGGCTGGTCTCTCCTCCTCTTTCAGGCTGCTGCTGCTGCTGCAGCCACGGGATAGGCGGTGTTGCAGCCACTGTGGAAGGCGATAAAGTAAGAGTCACCGAGGGAGGTCTTACTACAACATTGTTCCCATTGTTAGAAGTAGCTAACCAAGGCGGGATCACATGATTATTAGAAGGAGGAGGAGCTTGTTGATCAGAATGTAGAAACCCTCCATTTGAACTAGCCATAACCGCAGGAACAGAGACAGAAACAGAGCCAACGTTGTTAGAACGTTCTTTCACAAGCTTCTCAGCGAAACTCTCGAGAATCCTATCGTACTTACTCTCGTCAATAGGCTCAACCCTCTTGTTACTCTCTTTCTCTTCTCTCTGTTGCTTCTCCTTAAACACTTCCCACCACTTCCCTAACCGTTTCGCCGTCCTCCCAGGAACCTCCGCAGCTATCTTCTTCCACTTGTTGCCGTGTTTCTCCTGTAAACGTATCACAAGCCTCTGCTCTTCCTCAGTCAAAGACCCTTTCTTGATCCCTGGCTTAAGATAGTTCTTCCAACGTTCAAGACAAGACTTAGCGTCACGGTTCAAAGGTTTGTTCATACGCTCAGAGACAAGATGCCATTCTCTAGGACCGAACTGTCTCACGTACGCGCGTAGCAATGCATCTTCTTCACCACTCCAACGTTGCCTCTCCTTCATCTCCTACTCCTCGAGACATCACTCCTCCTTCCCATCTCACCACCATCCCTTCTTCATCTGCATCAAATTCTCCAGAAAAAAAAACCAAACTTAAAAACAGAGGAACCAATCTACAGTCTTTCAAAAACAGAGAGATCTGAAACTTCAAGAGTCACCAAAGAGATGATAGAATGACAAAAACAAAGACTTTTGCAAATGATCTCTTATCATAAATATACATGGGGGAGTTAATGCTGACCTCAAAACACTAATCAGCATACAACTATTAAGATTAGGACAAGAGAGAGTGTGTGTGAAGGAAGATAGATATTAAATTCAAGAAATGCTCACCAAATAATCTTGCAAAGAGCAACTTCTTCCATCACATGTAGTAGTAGATATATCTAACTTCGTCGGCGTGATGGAAGAGAAACACAAGTAGAGAGACCAAAGAGAGAGGCTTTAAAAACCAGACAACGTACATGATTAGACTACAGAGACGGCAAATAAATAAATAAAAAGATTAAAAAGAGAAAGAAAATTGAGAAAAGGGTTTACCGACTGCGACACTGACTTCTTTCCTTTTTTACGCACAAATGGAGTGGGGGAGAAAAAACTCTCTGACAGTGGCGCGTGGAGGTAAAAGTTTAAATTCCATTAAATATGATTTTTTATATTTTATTTTACATTGGGATCTTATTTTATTTTCTACTCACATTGGGATCTCAAATTCATTTTTCTGATACATTATTATGCAATTTTCTTTTACAAAAAAATAGAAAATCAAAATTAAAAATTCCCTTAGATAGTTCTTTTTAATTTGTTTGTCACAAAAATAGTTTTTAAAGAAGAAAATGATCAAAATGTTTTTTTAGAAGCTAAAAAATTTATTTTTATGCATTTATACCTCTAAGGTTAACTAATTTGGACTTTAGGGTTTAGAGTTAAATGGTGGGTTTGGGGTTAGGGTTTCAAATTTCAAAAAAAATAAAAAAATATCAATTTTTTTTTTTAAAGTCTATTTTGATTATTTTATTTTTTTAGGGCTATTTTTGTGACAAAAACTTAAAAATTGCTATTTAAGAGAATTGCCCAATCAAATTGATGATTATAGATTAAAAATAGTTGGTCAAAAAATAATTAAAAAGTAAATTAGCTTAAAGTGTATTATGCTTTTTCTTATAGATTAGTTAGTTTAGTATTTTAATGTTTAGTGGTGTGACATTATTTATAAAATATTAAAATAAATATTTTGATGTTGTATTTGCAGTTTTATTCCTTCACTTGATAGCTCTTTTCACTCAAAAATAATTTACATTTTAATTCCTAATATATTTTGTTAGTCTTTGTTTTCCTATAAAACTTTACCAATCAGACAATGATGCAGACATGTTCCTTGCGTTAGCACATCTCTAAACTATTTCTTACGTAATTTATTTTTTAAGATCTTCGATCCATATCTAGTCAAAATCACATTATTTTAATTTAATTTTAACACTAAAAATATTTAATTTATTATTTTATGTTTATTTATTTTCTTATTTCTTATATATTTTATCAATAAAATAAATAAAATAATATTTAGTATGATAAATAATATCACACCAAATTTGATTAAAATTATAGTTTTACATTAAAATAATATATTTTATTATTGAGTTGAAGATGTTTGTGTGAAAATTACACTAAAATATAGTTTTAGTGTTTAAGTGAAGATAACCTTAGTAGATTATAATTTATAACTATTTTCACATTGTACCTATAATCTTTTTGTATAATCACTTAGATTAAACAAAATTCAAATTTTATTTGCTTAATACAACTTTATAGGTTGGTTTTATGAATATTTAGCCTGCTATAATTACTTAAATAATTTAGTAGATAAGGCTATGTAAGATTTGATAATGTGACCATACTGCTAGACTCAGGCCCGTGATGGAACTTCAGCATAGACATGTTTTGTGCTATGTCATCTAAGCGAATGGTATTTAGAAATAAGTGTCAAACTTATTTAAAATATAGTGTTAGATAACAAAAAGGAAAATTTAGATCAAATATTCAAAGAAAAGAAATCCATACTCAACATCAAATTTTTAGTATCAAAGATTTACATCAAGTATCATATTTTCACTCTGGAAACAATATTATATCCACAATAATACTTTTATATGCATATTTATTGTTATTTGTCAAATAACAATTTTGTAGGTTGGTTTTACGAATATTTAAGACTGCTACGATTACTTTGAGGATTTTAGAAGTTTTTAGATCAAACGTATTAGTATTGTAGTAGTATTAAATTTGTGTGATAATTATGTATCTATGTACTTAAAATTTTTTTTGTTAAGTTTCTTTTGTGATAAAGTTATTTTCTATATCTAGTTTTAAAATATTTTAAATTTTATTTAAAAGTTTTATTTAATTTTATATGTAAAATTAATTTATAAAATTAATTTAAAATAATATTGTTAAGGATTAAACGATAGACAATTTTTTTTTAAGAATCATAAATATAATAGATAAATATAAGAAAAATATAAATAAAATTATAAATTTGATATTTTTAAAAATAAATATATTTGAAAGTATATATTGTATTGTGAAAATACTCTAAAAATTACTAGAATACTTTTATTCGGGATTTTCAAATATTATGTCTTAGAAAATATCCCAAAATAACCTTTAAATAAGATTATTATATAATCAAATACCTCTGGAGTTCAGTTCAGATATAGTTTTTCAAACTTTATCTAATGAACAAAAATAATTCAAAACTTAAAGTATTAACCTTATAACTATTTTTCTCAAAACTATATCGCTAAACTTATAAGTAGCTAGTCAATTGGTAAAAGGTTATAACTTATACTCCCTCCGTTTCAAATTAAATGTCGTTCTGGAGTAGAATTTTTGTTTTAAAATAAGTGTCGTTTTCAGTTTTCAATGCAAAATTTATTGGTAATATTCTCTATTCAATTTTTCTATATGTTGATATATGGTTAGGTGTATTGGTAATAATGTTTTTATTTTGAAAATATATAAAATTAAATGTTTCCTTAATCTGTGTGCATAAACCTAGAACGACAACTAATATGAAACGGAGGGAGTAAGAGTTTTTAAAATTTTGGTTCTTTCAAAAATGTTATTGAAGTTAATAAAATGAAGATACTTCTCATCTAAGATTTTCTGATTAGTTATGTATATGGTTGAGCGTAAATCAATTTGCCATGATTAAAAACCCTTTTCACCTTTTAAATTTTTTTGTTTACAAATTTGATTTTGTTGGTGTTAATAAACAAGATTTGACGTATAAGTAATTGTGATTGAGTTGGACACGTTTTGAGAACGGTATCTTTTGGGAAAGCATGTAAAGAGTAATGGTCCCTCCTCCACTCTCGCTTTCTCACTCCATAACCCTACCAAAAATCCTTTGTTCCATCACATCTGACTACCACTACTCACTATTACTTGTTTTGGCTACCATGCACCGAAACTCTCTAGCGTATTTTAGAGTCTCCCAGTGCTATAATCAGGCAGACATAACTTTCACTCTTTTATGATTGACCTTGTCACTCTCTACCACCCGCAATATCTTAGCTTATATATACAAATTAGGCAACCGCATCCATGTACACATCTTACATGCGACGTCACTATGCTCTTACAATATTTTATTAATAATTTTCATTATTGTAATAGTAATACTAATAATGCATTGGACAATTAGAGTTGTATTGTCTTAATAGTTGAAATGAGGAATTTCGTGAGAGATGTAACAGAGACATATCATTATTAAGTCAATGCATTATTATTTTCATATTTTCACACAATTATTTTTTCTTAAAACAGTTTGCAGTGGGTTGCATTTTCCATTATTACATTACTTCATGGAGACTTAGACATTACAAGTTGTTTCCACAAAATTAGTGCTAACTACAAGACATGTTGATAGGACTTTTGGTGTTTTTTTCTTGGAAAGTTACATCATTTGTTTTTTTTCTTAGAGATATAAACATTTTTTTCGAAGCACATAACTTAATTTTTTAGTGATAAGGTCAGCCAAAGAAACAAACATATCTACTATATTCACTCAAAAAAAACATATCTACTATATTGGCTGTTTTCTTTTCTGATTTTAAATTGCTATGCGCGCGGTAGTAGCCAATCTTTTAAGAAAATAAATGACTCTCAAAGAATGTACAATAATAATAACTAAAAAAAGAATGTACAACAAATAATGCGGTAGTGTGAGTTTAGTCAGATAAGAAAACAGCCAGCATTAGAGGCTAGGGGTGGGCCTTGGATGGGGCTGCTATGTATAAATCAACTGGGTCGGCCGTGGGAAATCTGATTTTTATTTTCCCAGTTTCGAAAGACCGAGACTTTTTAATTAAAATATATGTATATATATATATATATATTTATATATTTAAATATTGTATAAAATGATATGAATCAAAATCAATATACTAAAAACTTAACCCTTAAAACTCATAGCTAATTATGTTCAACCCTATCTTAACCATGTCTTCAAAGTTAGGGTTAAAATTAAAGATTTTGATACAGAGTTAATGATAATTCTGTTAGATTGAGACCATTTTAACATTTCTAGTTTCTATTACTCAAAGTAGTATATTGCATACAGCATACCTCCTAATAATTATGATTCAAACATAACTTATACGCTTTAAATTCTAGGGAAACATCAATAAAAATAGTGTTAAATAGAATGTGAAACAGAGCAAAGACAGTAAATAAATAAAAAGTTAATTCTGATACAATCAGAGGAAAAGTGGGTTATGAAACAGAAAAATAATTGTGAGAGCAATGACATGACATATGAGTTGTCAAATTGAGCAGATCCTTTCTCTGATCTTCCCTCTGCCACTTCTTGCCTTTTACCTCATGTGCTCCATCACTTCCGGCTTTTTTTTGTCTGTATTTTTTCTCTTGTTTCTCTTTTTTACTATTATGATACCTTTTCCATATGACAAAATTAATATTTTCCATTTTGTATTCATTCCTTAGTTTCAGGGAAATGGGCTGAAAAACAAAAAGTTGTCTTTAGTGTGTAAATTTTATTTATTTACTACAGTTAAACTAGTTAAGACCATGTTTAACCCCAAAAACCAAAATGAGTTTCTTAAAAAAAAATTATTTCTTTAAAAAAAAAAATTCTTTTTAAAAGAATCAATCGTGGGTCGCCACGTGTCAGTAGGGTCTGCGAACAGTGCAATAAACCCTCCAAAATCGGTTTTTAATTTATAATTTTTGTAATCGGTTCTTACACTGTTCACGGGCCCCACATATCAGTAGGACCCGCAAACAGTGCAAGAAACCTACTAAAAAACTTAAGTTAAACATGCTCTAACACTTCCTCCTTTTTTATATGTTGTTTTAGAGGATATTATTTTTTATTTATATCATATTTTGAAATTTCCTATGTAAACTATCAAAACAATTGTTAAAATATTAAAATCAGTACGTAGTTTTTTGGTCTTATTTATTCATAATATCAATGATTAGTTATTGTGGTTATTTTTTTAACTGTAAATAATTTTGATAAAAATATTTTTTTTCTTAATTTTACCTTGTTATATCATGAAATAGACTTAAGAATGATTCAAATAGTCTTGTGTTTGATATGATTATTGGAAGATTGGGAAGATTGAGAAGATTAAGAACATTGTAGGAAGACAAACCCAATTCCTGTGATTAACATTTCTTGTCTTATATATTAAGGTTATAAGAAAAGTGTGCCTAATGATTTTCGTAATTATTCGAAGCTTAGTTTTATTTCTATTAGAAGACTATTTCTCGCTAAACCAAAACCATTTCTTCCACATTTTAAACTTCTAACAATGTAAGAGCTTCACCATCACTGTCAAATCATACGGATAATTGATGATGCTACCCGTATGGCACTTCTACTAGACAAGTTTGAACGTTCTTCTATAAGACTAACACGTGCGTCAATATCTATCCGTCGACCTATATGATGAGGCCAGCTCAATCATTGTAATTTCTTAGGATCTCTCTCACAATCATTGGTTATATTTTCCGTGTGCTAGGTTAATGTTATGTAAGTTTACTGAAAACACACGTCATAAAAACGTATTTCACTACAACATCATATTAATATTCGTGATTGCAGACTTCTTTCGCTTTTGTAGACTTCTTGAGCTTCGCAGCTTGCGACCACTGTATACTATAACATTCAAGGAATCTGTATCATCCTGATGATTCAACGAACAACAGGCAATGCTAACTTGCTAAGTAATAGTAAAAAAAGAATAACGTCACACTTTAAAATATGCAATCACGTGCATTGACTACATAACCTCACAGACTCAAATCCATCTCTTTTCACCTCTTCACTCCGTAACCAGTTAGCACTCGATTGGGACAATAAACCTTTTAAAATCGCAACCTTACTGAAAATGACAGCCGATTTCTCTTAGCATGGGGTCTCACATACATACTAGCAGTATTTTCTAAAATTATAGATATTTCAGATTTTATAACACTATAAAAGCCCAATGGGCTGAGTGGATCACGGTCCGAACATCGACGGTTTCCACCGCTTATAACGTAAAAACCCAAAAAAGCAGTTCGCTTATTAGCAGAAAATGTCACCAAACAATAAAAAGAAAAATAAACAAACAAAACAAATCACTCGTAATAGCAAAACATTAAAAAAGGGAAAATACTTTCCCAAAGCCACCAGAAATTTCCCAGGAAAATGAAGGGAAAACGCAGGGCTGGAAAATGTCTGATGATATCTTTTTCTCCTTCTTTTTGTCTCTCAAACAAAAATTAAAAATAACATGCGAGTATTGTTGTAAATAAACTTTGATCTTTTGGGTTCAGACTCGGAAGTTTTTGCCGGAGAAGGTCTGGCCAAACTGCCACGAGGGAGGTGCAACGTTCCAGGAGGTGGAGGAACGGCGATCAGAGGCGGTGACTCGGAAAGAAAGAGCTTGGCCGATGAGGACAGCGTTGGACTGCCAGTTCTGTCCCCAGTTCCTACTCATCCTCACCCAATCCGTCTTCGATCCCTTAACACTCACTCCATTAATATCTCCGGCGCCGGCGACGTTGGTTACTAAAACGAGGTTGAAGTATCTGAATCCGTTTATTGTGAATCTTATCCCTCCTAGCTTCCGACAAGGTACCCTGATGAGAAACAGAACAGATTCAGACAAAATAGTTATTGTATAGTTTGTGGGCATTATACAAAACTTAACATTTTACCAAAAAAAAAAAAAAAACAAGAGAAGAAAGAGAGAGATGGATCTCTAGGTTACTGTGTACACATGTCCTGCTTGTTTTCCCCAAAAGATAAACGAAAATAGTATAAAATATATTTTATTTACAATTAATATTTTATTTTTGTTATATAAAAACAGTCTGAGTGATGTTCTCAGTTTCTGAAGTCTGAAAGGTCCGTTTCCAGAAGTGACAGAAGCCTAGGGGAAAACAAACACATGGATAATAACATGTTTGGTATATGTAGAGTATATTTTATCTTAACACAATTTTTCTTGTTTTAGCAAAGATTATGTGTATATTTTCCGAGTATTTAATTTGATAATCAGGTCTTAAACCTCCCATTTGTTATAATAAACACACAATTTATCTACTAACTATATTCCTAACACGATGTAAATGCAGTAATTTTTGTATAGTTTGTGCATTATATTATTATTTATTTAATTTATCTAAATTCTCATTGAGTCCCCAACAATTATGGAAGCCGACAGAACCCTAACGGTACCGACAAGAACAGAAAGAGAGAGATACCTGCGATAGGAGACGGGGACAATGCCGGCTCGGTACAGACCAATCTTGAGGAACATCGGCATGGCGAGGTCGAAGTGCTCTCGCGGCGGATTGCACCATCCTCCATCATCACTCGACTGCGCAAAATTCGGCGGACAAAAGTTCGTTGCCGTCACGAGAATCGACGGATTCCCAGGGACACACCACCTCGGGTCGTCCGTACACTTAAGCTCGAAGCAAGCCCCGCAGCTGAAACCGTTGTTGAACAGTGCAGTGCTTAGAGCCGCCGTGTTTACACCGTATCCTTGGCTGTATAAGTTTCCGTACCCACACGCTCCGCCTTTTATAACAACAACAACACGCGCCAAACACGAAAACAGACCGAATAAAAAAACAAACTTAGGAACATGTACAAAAAAAAAAAAAACTTAGGAATCACATTTTTATGGTTTATGTACATATTTAACGACAATAATAATTGTAGTAAGGTTAAGAGTGAGTAATACCCATGGTGCCGGAAGCGTCACTACCGCCGTAGAAGGTGGCGTGTGCGTTCTGCCACGGTCCACCGGTGTAAACGCCAGGGATTTTGGCGTTTATAGCGGTTAACAGAAAGGAAGCCATAACGGCCAACCACAAGAAGCGGATCCCAAACGCAGTCGCTGCCATTGGGATAATAGGAGAGAGGGAGAGAGGGAGAGAGGGAGAGAGGGAGAGAGGGAGAGAGAGAGAGTTGTGTACTGGATAGGGCTGGAGAGAAAGCGGGAAGGTCGAATGGTATTTATTAGGACTGATGCTGGTTGGATCTTTTTTTATCTTACCATAAATATTGGGTAATTTTCTGTAGTTTTCAAGATTTACAAGGTCTAAAAGTAAATGCTGCCCATTTCGTTGGTTTTATGGGCCGTCCCATCAAAACCAAACCGAACTACTCGGAGCATGATTAAAGGGAGTTCTTAAAGAGGTTCTTAGGGGGATGGTCCTATGAATAGTATAAGAACCGGTTCTTAAAACTCTTAAATAAGAACCGGTTCTTAAGAATTTTTTGTACTGTTTGCGGATCCCATTGATACGTGGCGACCCGCGATTGGTTCGTTTTTTAATTTTTATTTTTTTAAAAAAAAATCAAATTAAAAAAAAAAAAAAATTCTAAAACCCCAAATGGGGTTCTAGGGTTAATCATGCTCTTAGACTAAACCGAGTTAATATGTATCTTCCTTAACCAAGCGGTGATCGCCTTACTAAAATCTAATTAAAATTAAATATGATAAACTGGGGAACACAATACGAAAATTCATATTTATAATTGGAATAATTTAAAGTAGATTTACTTATCCAAATAGTTATATTTTAAATCTTGATTGTCCAAAATTCTACCAAATCTAAACCAAAATTTAAACTCTAGTCGGTATATAGTTTGAAAACCGAAAAGCCGACCAACAACGAATCTCCAACACAGTCACGTATAGTTTTCTCGATTTGTGTTATTTTGTTTGTTCTTTTTCACGTAGTAGGTTATGTTTTTATGTACACATTATCTACGCATGTTTATAGTTTATTTAATTAGACGCACCGCAGGTTAATATACATAAATGGAATTTCCAGTATTTTTGTTGTTGAACATATCTTATAAATGAGCCAAACGAATCGAGCTTCACACTGAGAGCATGTGGGTAGACGAGGTCGACTTAATAATTATATTAGGTATGCAGCAAATATATATATTGTTTATTTATGTTTCTTTCTGAACAATAATAAAGTTGTATTAAATTTTCGAGATAGGGCCGCAAAGATTGAATGCCATGCTTCTTGAGTTATCGTGTTACATGAGCATGTGGGATTGTCTATGGTATAACTGTTACAAACTTATATTTTGCCCATGTGAGCTGTAAGTTTAAGTCTCTGAATAGATGATGTTAGAGCAGCTCTGAGTTACTGTTTACAATAATTGAGGTCACTAGTTTCCATTTGAACTTCCATTTTCCATGTGGGATCGGGTACGCTCCAAAAATAGTACACCTTTTGTCTTTTTTTTTTTCCAGAACTACGACGTGATATGGTGAAATGGAAAAGTAAAAAAAAAAAGTTTAAGATACAACTAAAGTAAATGTATCTAAGAAATTGTAAGAGCAGGCATTATTAGATAAGCAAGTAACTCTTAATAATGGTTGGACAGAAAGAATTGTAAAACTTAAAATGCCTCTCTGCTTTTTAAGTTTCAACTCAAAATCTCCAAAACATTTATATATATACTGACTACTTTCCAGAATAATACAATTATCCACTATATAAACTGTCTAGCATGTTTTGAGTTAATCTTATATAGGAAAAATGGGAGATTAACTAAACTAGCTCTAAAACCATGACTCGGCAGGATATGTTGTTAATTAGCGTTTGAGAAGTCCATATATTTTTGTATCAAACTCATAATATAGTCAATATATCAAATATGATATAAATAAATAAAATTCTGAATTATGCACAAAAGTTATATAAATAGCTTCTATAGATTTGTTGTCCAAAATTCTAATAAAATCCGACTATTACATAATGAAAGACATGGAAACCCAAATAAGACCTTTCAATTCATGGCATCCGCTACTGCAAAAGTGCAAAATAAAATAAAAGCGACCTTTTCTTTTGTCACACCTTTAACGATAGGCCGAATAATTGATTTAACTTTACTGACACCATTGAGAACTTAAGAGATTCGAATCTCTTTTTTTTTTTTTTGAAAATTCGATTCTTGTTAAGGCAAGTTGTAGATTAACCACAACGTTGCGTTAAACGTTGGCTAATCTCTTGATTGCTCGGAAGAGTGCTGAATCATTTAAAGCTATCTCTACCCTAGTGATGTAAATATCAATCCAATCTTGTAGTTATTAAAGATCATATGCAATCAATGTAGGAGAAGTTTGTTTGGGTTTATTGCTAAGATGTATTACATGCTTTAACCTATCTACCACTGGACATTTCCGGCCTTACGTGAACACGTTGAAATCGTATCATAAAGACTAAAAAACTGAAGCATTATGAAGACATCGCTGCATGCATAACGTCCACACATTCTACCACATTGATTTTGCGATCGATCAAGATAACCGGTGGCTCTTGTAAGAACCGTCATGGCTCTTTTTGGGAAACCAGATCTAGTCCAAGGCTTGACCTTGTGGTAGTAACATAAAAGGGACCATCTGGTTCAGATATTACCGGTACAGTTAGGATTCATATCCCATCGCCTTGTAAATGGCATCTGGTTCTTTCGAGACATTGTAACTGAGACTGTGTTGCCTCTTTTGCAGATGAAAGTGTTGTAAGTCAAATTTTGTGACATACTCAGCTAGGTTCCTCCTAAACTATTGTAGCTACGGATGATCAGAGAGATTGTATAATGCTAGCAGAGTTAACTTGTCTAGGCTGTAATTAACACGTATAATAGTAAGCTTAGAGAGAAAATATGGTTCTGAAAGGACTTTTTTTTTACTTTTCTGATGTACACACGAGAGGACCAATGCTCTATTGAAATAAAATATACTTGAAAGGCTTTTGCTGTTACTTAAGAATCTAGGGAAAGACCCCTTGAGGTATAGAATAAGCCAGTTCAGACACACAAAGAACTCATTCCTCTTACTGTCTAGTCCTAACACTCTGCTACAAGGACAAAGAGAAGGAAAAAAAAAGAGTCTAAACAGAAGATCAGAACCGAGTGGTTACTTGAGCGAAAAGTGCCTTAAAATCCTTTGTTGGGGTGCCTGTTCCTTCCGGCTTTGAGGCCAAGTCAAGTGCTTTGAACTTCGCCTCCTCAAGCTGCAACGCCTGAACGCAGACTTCTGCAACATCAGCCCTTGCAATTGTTCTTGTTTCAGTCTCGAGAAGCTCATCATCTTTTCCCACCAGTAACTCTCGAATGCCACCTTCCTTGTCCTGCAAACCACCCGCCCTGATTTCACAAGCAGCATTGTAGGATGAGATTCCGCCGTTGCAATCTGAATCACATGCAAAAAGCACTAACTTCAAAAAATACCTGATTATGGTGTATGGAATCCCAGAATCAGCCAAGTACTGCTCAGCCTTCCTCTTCCAAACCTATTGACTTTGCAGACTGATTCTTTAAGATTGTGCTCTGACACTCATTTTATATGTTCAAGAAAGCAAAGAAAGAGAGATCACCAAAATGTTGGCATTGCCAATACTATTCAAGGGGTGGTTAATGTTTGTCCCTCCCATCGACCCGACCAAAACAATCTGCTTAACTCCTGCAACCTTAGCTGTTTTCAAGAAAGACAGAGATCATCATCACCACTTTGGCTATAAACACACAAACAGAAAACTCAAAGAGATGAATACAAACCAGCATCTATCTGATTCTTCTGACCAATCCAATCAACCTACAAAAGAAACATAAAAGGACCAAAAATATTGTGAAAAGAAAAAACGCGAATCAAACTCAAGAATACTAAAAAAGACTAGAGAGAAAAACTGGATTGAGTCAAACACACGTTATAAAGTTTTTTAATCAGTAACATAAATGATTAATTTACAAACGGTTAAACCCGTATTATTATAATGTTGTTACCTGTTCAGGATAAGCTCCTTCATCAAAGTAGAACTCAGGTCTCCCTCCTTTGCTAGGATCAAAACCAGGTTTCATTTGAGGCACAGCGCTTGTAAGAATGACCAAAGCATCAATCCCTTGAACAGCAGGAGCAATGTCTGAAGGATCTCTGATGTCTCCTATGAACAATTCATCCTCTCCACCGATCTTCTCCTTGCTCTCTTTTGTCCTCACTAAACCTCTCGCCACAAACTGACCCGACCTCTCTTTCAACTTCTTGTACACTATTTTCCCTGCCATATTGTTTCAAAACACAAACTCATCAATACATTGAACTGTCTTCTAATATTAAAGATGATATCGTGATGGCTCGGTTTCTATTATAAAAATTAGAATTTGAGTGTATTGATAATTGTATTTAATATTAGTTCAAAATATGAACATATATCTACAGAAACAAAACGGTCTGAGAGAGAGAGATAACCTGTTCTTCCACCGGCACCGGTAACAAGGACTGTGAGAGGATCAGTTTCCGCGGCGGAGGAAACAATGACGGATACTGTTCTGAGCTTTCCGGTAAATTTTCTCTGATCATAAACCGACGTTGAAACCGAAACAAGCGAGCGGAACAGGAGAGACGATGAAGAAGAAGAAGGAAGTGAGGCAAACGATGAGAACACAGCTCCGGATTTGTAACGGTTAGAAGGAAGTAATGGACGGAAGAATGTCGTCGTCGTCGCCATTTGAGTGGAGTCTGTTTGGTAGACGATGACGAAGAGAGACGCACCTTATCGTCTCATTCTCGCCACGTCACCTTTTAGCTTTTGAATTGTTTGATTAATATTTTTTATTCCCATGCATGTTCCAAACGGGACTCGTTTTAATATGGGCCAGAGACACTCTCTTAAAAGTACGATTCTGTTTATTAATTTATAGCCCGATAGTTTTTCTTTTTGCCATAACTTATAAGAAACGATTGAAACTGAATTCACCATTACTATATGAAGATTGTGATTACTCCATGCTAATTTTCCGGTCTTTGTATGCAATGTGATATGTTTAATAACAGTTTTTTAAAAATCATATAAATAAAACGAGAAAACATGTCATTATGTTTGTATAGACACGATAGAACTATCTATTGTAAACACCAAGTCTGATATGTTTCCATATATTCTATGGTTATAATATAAGGACTTTGCATTTCACATGCAGGAGTGTGTGAAAATGCTTCAAATATTTATTCCTCCTGCATTGTATACTCTTCCCTTAGGGCATGTTTATCCCATAAAACCCTTAAAGGGTTTTTAAATTTTTTTTATTTTTTTTTTTATTTTCTTTTTCCTGATTAAAAAATAAAAAATAAAATTATCAGTGGGGCCCGCAATTGATACAAAAACCCAACAATAATCGGTTCTTAGTTGAACTCTTTTGTGATCGATTTTAAAAGAATTTGTGGAATCCACCATTTAAAAAAAAAAAAAAACCTTTGTAACCACCGATGCACATGGTCTTATTAAATCAAACCTTGTCTTAAAAAGATATATTTTTTTCCTAGATCCATCTGAGTAACATCTCATTTTGATTTATTTTATTTTTTTAATTTAAGATTCCATATTTTATTTATGAATTAGCTCATAATAAGAGGGAAATAATATTTACAAAATAAAAAAGCAAAGATTATTACAAAAGAGAAACTATAACAATCAATTCTCTGCCGGAATCTTCCAAATAAGGAAAGGCGTGTTTGATTACGCTATAACAGGAGTTTCAACGGCAAGCTTGCCGGAATACCTAACTTTTTCAGGCTTAGCCTCCGATTCCCAGAGCTCAGGCAAAGCCTCTTTCAGGTTATGAATGTTCTCTACCGCATAATCTGCAAACTTCACTCTCTGCGAAGTCCCCACCTATTCATTGTTCAAATAACCAATTAATCTCGACCCTTCACGCTCCATGATTGAATTATTTAGAGGAATAAACGTTTTATTAACTCACCAGAACGGTACTTAGACCGACGCGTTTACCTGCTTGAATGTTTCGAACACTATCATCGAAGAACAACTACAAGAAGAAAAAAACGAGGTAATGTCTTAAGTAAACAAATGGGTCTCTACAAGATTCAAAGCTTGACACTCACGGTTCTTTGAGGATCAACGTTGGCGATTTCAATAGCCTTTACTATCGCGGTTTCAGACGGTTTGCAGACAACTGGTGTTTTAGGCAAACCGCAGAGTGGGTGTTCATTATCAGACGATAAGTATGTGATGATGTCGAAGATCTCATCATTGTGATCATGAATGTTATCGCGGTTAGTAGAGTTCAATGACTCAAAGCAAACTATTCCTTCGAAACAGTCCTCTAACCCTAGCCTCTCTAGGGCTCTAGCTGCGTGTAACTTATCAGCATTCGTGAAGATCTGGAAAATTGTGACAGATTCAAATATCGATACGTGTAACTTTTGTAGGCATGATTAGATTTAGAAGAAACATTACGATCTTGCGAAGAGGCAGGCTAAGTAAAAGAGTTCTTAAAATGGGATCTGGTTTGATGTTATCATAAGGTAGCCTCCCATGCACGTAACTGCTCAAAACAAGTAAGATAAATTTCAGAATCATCATATAGTTTGTGATATTATTGTTGAAGTTTATATATTTACCTGTGATATTCGTCGTAGTCGAAGTTATAACCTATGGCCTGAAATTGATTATGATCAAACTTGGTCAAGATTCAAGAATCAACCTATTGATAATTGAAGTGGTTTAACTGAAGTAAAAGAGAGAAGTAAGGTTTACTCGGAGACCGGCCATGGTAGTTCCATAGTTCTTGTAAAGTGAATTAGACAACTCCAAGATCTTACTCTTGTCGATTCCAAGCTTCTCCACCATGTAATCTACCAAAAAGCCCAATCCCAAAGGCTCAATACTCACATGATTTTACAGAAGTCGTATGACTTGCGAAACAAGAAATCTATTTGGGTAAGAAGAAAGTCACCTTTGATGTTCTGTCCACATTCACTAGCAACCCCAGAGCTCAGTGGATAAAGGGTATCATCAAGATCTGCAAAATTCCAACAAATTACTCAAATCAGAGTAAATTTCTGGTGAAAAACAAAAAAAAACAGAGCAATTTGCCTCATACCAAATAAGAGGGTATCGTATTTTGAGTACTCAATCTCCATTTTTAGTTGATGAGCCGCTGGTTTTCCTTACTCCTCGAGAACCTTTATAATAGGGAATCTTAATTCAGTGACATCATGCATAATTAAAGAAGAGGAAAAAAAGATTCAGACAGAAATGGTGGGAGTAAAACAGCCAAAGTGTTCAAGTTTAACTCTCCAGAGCTTTGGGGATTATGTTTTGATTTACTGATTTCACATTTATTAAAAACAAAACATGATTGAAACGTTTAAATAAAGTAAAAAAATATTGAAGTAAAATAAAATTATATATATTCATGAGAAGTTAGAAAACGTTAGGAAACAAAAAGGATAGTATGTTTTGACTCAGGAAAATAAAGAAAGAGAAATAATCAAAACGTAACGAAATAGTAAAACTAAAAGTAAAGTTGGTCTAGAAACTTTAATGGGGAGGCTGACTCTTGGCAAAATCAGTTTAACTCTCTGCTTGTAACCAACCCCATCAATGGGGGGTGTAAACTCTTTTCTAACTAATGCAAGTTGTTTGATAAAAAAAAAAGGTTGGTCTAATATAAATATTGGCGTTGTTGGGAACTTATATATATCAATTAACAGCTAATCACAATGTAGTTTAATCGTATGAAGTGTGAAGAGAATTACAAACAATAATTACTCTTGAATAAGTGCATATATAATATAACCTGTTGTTTCATAAAATGTAGAAATAACATATTGAAGAAAGAAGGGAAGGAAAAAGCATATATATATTACCGGACCTGATGCAAGAGAGATACAGCTAACGAAACGCAGATGACAAATGGTGAGAGACAGACAAAGTTAGGCAGAAGAAAGGGAAGGAGAAAGATTAGAGGCAACATGTTTTATATATATAGAGGAGAAAGCCAAACGCGGTTTTCGACTTTTTCACGTTGATATGTTACGTGCTTCCATCTTTTTTGGTGATTTGTTTACTGCTTTCTTTTGAGTTACAGAATGCTTCTCTTTTTGTATTTCTCATAATTATAATTCTAATAGTCTTTTATATGGATGCAGTTACGTAACGTGTTCAATTTGAAACGAAATTTTCTTTGCTTCAACCGGAACTAAACGATGCCTATTTGACTAGAAAAATTTATCATCTATTTGTCAACTATTATATATTTATATACAGACTTTATCAAATAAAAGTAGGGCAATTATTTCAAATAGTTTTTTTAAGTTTTTGTCAAAAAAATAGTATTCGAAAAATAAAATGACCAAAATAATTTTTTTTCATAAATTTTGATTTTTTTTTTTTTGAAATTTGAAATCCTATCCTCAAATCCACCCTTTAGCTTTAAACTCTAAGTCTAAATTAGTTAACCCTAGGGTATAAATGCATATAAATACATTTTTAGTATTGAATAAAATTTATTTTAGTCATTTTTTTCCTTAAAAATTATTTTTGTGAAAGATAAACTAAAAATGGCTATTTAAGAAAATTTCTCATAAAAGTATGTTATATGCAAAATTTACAGTGAAAAAATATCTAAACAAACTACATTTGGTGTGCCGAGCACAGATACCTACCTACAAATTATCAGTTCGTTACTGTCTCGATGCCATCATAAATTATTCTCAGATATGTATTTCTGAAACTTATATTCTAAATGTTTAGTCGTATCAGTATATCTTTAAAAATAATAGTTGGAGAGAGTAACAACAGAATTACAAATTTTAACAGACAATGTTTTAGTTAAAGATCTTGCTTCTTACGACTAGTACATGCAGAACGACTTTTACCACTTTATTTGATATTAAGTTTATAGGAATTGAGAATAGTAACACAACTAATATATACTCGGAGGCATGTGTGTGGTGGTGTAGCTAAATACAGCTAGCTATTGATATACGACCAAATTTGAACTAAAGAAACATGTGATGATTGATGAGAGACCAATACAAAACATTTTAAGACGATGAGCTGTCACCTTCTCATTCTCTATTATTCTTGATTAGTATTTTTGTGTGTTTTGTTTTAGAACAAACCCTTCAATAATTGATCAACAAAGCTATCAAAAGATAATCGATCAAGAAGAAGACTTGTACCACACGGTTTTGTTTCCTATGATAAGTTATTTTTATAGAACTCGGTTAGTTACAAATATATTACATTCATCACTCACTTCCAATTAGTTATGGTTTTGACTTTCCGGTACCCTAGTAATCATTCTCTTACAAATCAATCTAGTTTAGGCACCATTGGTATTTAACTTTTAGGATATCCAGATTCTAAAGTTTGGATATCCAGGTTTGAAATATAAATAATATTTTTATATGTTTATATTACAGAATTTTGTACATTGAAATAAAAATTTATATACTATTTTAGATTCTAAACATTTATAAAACGTTTAATTATTTATTTCTTATTTAAAAGTTCAATTTAAATCCGAATATAGAGATATCTGAAATCTATAGATAACTGAACATGAATGTCACGGATTCACTAATTTCATTGTTTTTTGGTGACACGCGTGGCGTTTGGGACGAGTTAATTCATTTCCGTTGTTAATATGTTATCATAACTCACTAGTTCATGAGTACGTGTATGTGTAATTACGCTTCTCGAAAATGACCATTGTGTTCCTTTCGCATCAATAATTTCATAATTTCGTTCCTTCCTTCACAATGGCGACTTGTGTAACTTCTACGTGATTTGATGAAAAAGGAAAAAAAAAAATGCATACACATTTTTTATATTAGAAAGGACGACTACAAGGCTATGATTACGTATGTGTGATTACGCTTCTCGAATATGACCATTGTGTCGCTTTTCAAATCACTAATTTCACAACTTATACAGAATCAAAATCGTGTAAGTTGAAAAGTAGAGTTGCAAAAGGTTATTTCTTATCATCAACACAATCAAAGTATATGGTGTTAGCTAGCATAACCTAATGAAGAAAAACCAGATGGTTAACGGAGAACAGTGAACATATAAGAGTAGAAGTTTGGATATTTTTCGGTTCGGTTCAAGTTTTTTTTGGTTCAGCTTCTAGGTTTTATTATGGTCTTATATATATTAGATTAATTTTGGTTAATAATATTTCAGTTTCATATATATTTTATACATCTATTTAAAATCTATTTCAGATCCAAATTTGTTCTGAGTTGGGTGAATTTTGGTTCGATTTCATGTACTTTTAGATGTTATATCAAAATAAACGTAGGATTGAGTATTTGACACACAAAGTCCAACTGGATTTTCATCAGGAAAGGACCCAAACTATTAACTCGAGGTTGATTATATACATGGTGAAGGTGTAATGAAAGTTACTTTTTCCCAAGCACCTTTCTTGGGATACTAGTGAGAGTACAGTGTTTTATGTTCTTACTATTTATCTATATCTTGTTTACAAACATTTCAAAAAAAATTCTCTAATCACTTTAAAATGAAGGTTTTATTGTTCACAAGTATCAAAATGATAAGAGACTACATAATCAAAATAGCTCTCTGTACACATCTTCATCTATGTTACTGAGTCTAAAATCATTTTGTCACAGCATTAGCGTTGAGAAGTATTGCTCGAATTCTTGATCGATCGTAGGCTTCTTTGAGCCATGCCGAGTAGAATCTGCACACATGAAACCAAGTTAGTGAGTACCCGGTTCAGAAAATCAGTATGGCCAAGACCAAAAATCGTTTTTTACCTCGGTCAACAGTCCATCTCCCAGAGGACAGAACAAAATTAGTATCACTACTACATCCTTTACATTCTTCTTCTTCTTCTTCTTCATCAAGATAGAGAATGTTTTCTATATCTTTGTCTGAAAAATCCTCTAGGTTTTGGGTGCCATAGATGAAATCGAGATGGCTTTGGAAAGAGATCATCTTGTCTTCACTGCACGATCCAGATGATTCCTCTTTCATCTCAATCTCATTTTCACATTCCATAGACGTCGAGTTCACACAAGACACTGAATATTCTGAATCAAGCTCTGATCTGGCATTGATACTGTCGGAAGAAGCGGCATTTTCAAAACAAGTATGCTTCGACAGAGGTAATAAGGACAACTCTGATTGATCTGTCTGAAACTTCCTCTTTTTGCTCATCTCAGCCGCTTCAATATTCAACACATGCTTACTACTGATCATGTCATGGAAACTGCAAGAAACCAAACAACAACAAATGATCAAAATATAAGAATTTCATTGCAAATATAAATATTTAGTGGATCTTTCTTAATCACCAATAGTGAATCGAGTTTACTGATCTTGAACTTGATAAGGGTTTAGAGAAAAATCTCTAAATTATTAGTGTGGATCAACAGAAGAAGCCCATTATCCAGCATCATCAACTGAAGCCCATCACGAAGCCCATCCTGCTTCACGACAAACCTGCAACAACGGTAAAGAACAGAGCTCCCTTGAGTTGCTCACAGAGTACGGCAAAGCAGCCTCTACGTATGCATAACAAATATGCTGCTTTGACCGTTGCCAGCTGCTAAGGCTCCAGCTGGATGACGTCCAGATCCTTCTACTCATGCCTTTATATATGATGCAATGTAATAGAGTAAAGGCAAGGGAAAAAGATAATAAAATTCATTTCTTCAGAACTTCATCTTCTCTGTTTTACCTTCATAAATCACATTTATAAAAATAAAGCTAACAAATGACAAAACTCTCAATCACAACAGTTTGACATGAATACATACATACAAGTTATAAATCAATAAGTTCCTTACGAACTGAGAAGAGGAAGATATTTGATATCTAATTACAGACTAGTTTAATTATTAATTGTGAGATTATATAATACATAGAGATCTAAATATCTGGAAAGCTCAAAGTAATACCTGAGGCTCGCATAATCATGTGACAAAACAATAAGAGAAAAATATTCAGAAACCAAGACCTGTTAATCTCAGATGGCTTCTTGTTAACCACTTCATCTTCAGGCATAGATCGCTTAAAGAGTTTTTTTTTCCTCGTTAATTTTTAAAATGACGAAATAAATTGCTCTTTCCCCTTTCGGAGGGTCGTAATATCTAGAACTGGAAACTTTTTAAATATTAATCAGTCATAAATAATTCCATACTTCACATAGGTGCGTGCCTTCTACGTAGATATATAAACCGTCGATTCCGTTTATACGGTGTTCGATTCCGCGCGTGTACTACACCAAGAGAAGAATCTTGGCGCTGGAGAGGTGTCCCATCTCCTCTCACGGGATTCCTTTTCTTTTTAACTTTCGCTCCATACAATTCTGTAAATTCTTTTACAATTGGCCCATAACGATCTTAATGGGCTTTTGGATAAGGTCTAAATATTTTAAATCCATTTTTGTATATGTAGAATATTTATCTTTTAACTACCACATCTTGTTGTTTACAACTTATTTTGTAAAAATCGTTTTTATAAAGAACTTCATCCATCTAATATGGAGTGTACAACTCATAGCATAACACATGAAATGTCTTCCATTAAACTATCTTTAAGAAAAATTTATTAAATATTTTGTATTGCTTTTAAACTATATTTTCTTTCAAGAATGTAGTAATGTCTTCCAGTATTACCTCGTATTCTCATTTTTTTATTACAAAATAGTATTTTAATTCTTTCTAGTCTAGTCTAATATTTAGAGAAATATATTTTATTAATCAGAATTCTAAAAGGTAAAAAACCGGGAAATTTAGTTTTTTAAAATTATATTGCTCTATTTCTTCTTTGTGAGTATTGTTGTTGAATGTGTTGTTCAGGATTGAGTGTATTATATTATTTACATTTTTTGCTATTATCCATATGAGAAGAATGGATAATGAGGTTATGCATTCTATTGAAGATGATTTTAACCGTGGTATGGTTCATGATGATTATGATAGCAGTATGATTCATGATGATTATGATTGTGGTATAATTCAAAACATAGATGATGTTGGTACTAATTTAAAATCAAGATACAATACCATACATATGAAAAATCTACATTCTATTGGCAAAAGTTAATTGTATTACCATTTATGGTAATAGTTAATGATAATGAAAGTAAAATAAGTAGTAAAACTGAAATCATGGATATGTGGTTTGTTAGTACAAACAAAATATTTAGATTTCATTGGTTTGAATACTATAAAGTTATATGTATGATTGTCTTGAAAATTTCAATTGGTTATCTATTTCTATTTTTAGTTAATTAATTTATAATTTATTTAATAATTTTGCTTATCAACTAACATATTATTTTTGAACTATTTCAGCTAACATGTTCAATAAGTTCCATGTCTCACATGCCATTTTTTAGACTTCTATTGTGATTTTGGTGATTTCAAAGCTATCAAAAAAATGCTGAAGAATTTCACTACCAAAATATGAGAATTGATATGTTTTCAAAACCATTAACAAAACTCAACTTTTTTCTAAGAATAAATAAGATTATAGGTTCTTACATGCTTAAATGTCAGACTTCTCAAGAAGTAAATCATACAATACATTTTCCACGATGCAATGATTTTCATGTAATAACGTATAATCTTTTTTATTCTTAGAAAAATATGAGTTTTATACGACGGAGGAAGGGATATATGCATTTCTTTCTAGGATTTTCTTGAATTATTATCTTTATTATTTTGTCCGTTAGTTTAGAATGTCTCTACGGTGTAGATTTAACCACATTTATCTCCTGCGATGATGCATCGCGTACGAAACACGCAGTATATGTATACATTTTTGTATATGTATAATATTTATCATTTAACCAGACACCAAAAATATACTTTTATATTTATTTTCAAGGAAAATATAAACTCCTTTTTTAACTCTTTATGGTAATAGTTAATGATAATAAAAGTAAAATAAGTAGTAAAACTGAAATCATGGATATGTGGTTTGTTAGTACAAACAAGATATTTAGATTTCATTGGTTTGAATACTATAAAGTTATATATATGTTTGTCTTGAAAATTTCAATTGGTTATTTATTTCTATTTTGAGTTGATTAATTTTCATTTTTTTAATGATTTTGCTTTTCAGCTAACATATTCTTTTTTTAGTTATTTTAGCTAACATGTTCAAGTTCCATGTGTCACATGCAATTTTTAGATTTCTGTTGTGATTTTGGTGATTTCAAAGATATTAAAGAAATGCTGGAGAATTTCACTACCAAAAATATGAGAACTAATATGTTTTTTTCCAAAGCCATTAACAAAACTCAACTTTTTCTAAGAATAAAGAAGAGTTATTCGTTCTTACATGCTTAAAAGTTGTTTAAAAGTCAGACTTCTCAAAAAGTAGATCATGCTCTACATTTGCCATTGAAATCTTATCTAAACCATTGAACATAGCTTTCATAGGTTACCAGATAACCGGTTGAGTGATTGATTTGCTGATTAGAAGATCTTGTTAAGGCAGATTCTTGAGTTAGCTTTGGTTCTTGAGTTGTTATTGTTGTCAAGGGTGGTTCCGGTGTAGCTTCTTCAAGTTAAGGCACATGTACTTGGGAATCAGTTCTAAGCTTCTAAATGATTTTTTTGAACCGGTTTACCAGTGGTTTCCACACAGACGATATTCATTAACTAATATAAATGACCTTAACAAAATAAATCTATAAGCTTATTATTATTTTTTAAAATAAGAGAGGTCAAGTGAAATGACAAATGCAACCGGTCGCCAAAAGCTAGGGTTTACTTCTTACAAAGTCTTTTGGTCTCTAGTACAAGTACAACATTCATTTCATAAATTACTAGTAACCATTGTTCAATCCTTTGGTCTCTAGAGACGGCAAAACCAGAGGTTTGAAACCATTACGAAGAGCAGCGTCCCAAACTCTAGGAGGATTAACAACTTTATCGTCAAGACCACACTCGTGTTCCTCCCACCCTTCAAGCGCATGCACTATCCCACCAACTCTCCACGCGCTCATCACTCTCCTCCCCAGCCAGTTCTATATATATATTATAAAATGTGTTATATATCATAATGGATCGTAATATAGTTTTACTAGAGTTCAAGGACATGTATATACCTCACAAGAGTCGATGTTATGGGCAGAGTCAGGGATGATCATAGCCGGAGTTGTATGGTAAAAGCAGTCATTTCGAAGTTGTGTTGGAGGAAACTGAGAGAAAGGAAGAAAACGAGTTCCTTTTGTTGCCATCTTCTGCTCTTCTTTACTTATCCCATCTCCCACCAACCAAATCTACATCATATATATATATATATGTTACATGGTTAATACTTTCTTTTTTTGAAACTACATGGTTAATACTTACCTATGAGTTAGTACGTTATTATTTATTAATGCTATATGCAATTTACACATACCATTGGAGAGTAATTGGTTGCGAGCACCAAATTTTCTTTGCAATGCCCGCCAAGGTATCCGGCTAGCATGCAATGCTCTTCCTCACGTAACACCATCACCTATTTATGGAAATAGTTTATTAATGGGGTTTCTATTAAATAAAGGGAAACCAAAAGCGAATATTTTTAAAGTATGAACTAACTATTAAGTCAAAGGTATAAAACATTCATTATGAATAGTTTGGTACTTTGGTAACTCGAAACCAAAATGCTAGATTGATTTGGGTATAAAGTAGGCCATGTGACATTGTTTGTTTTTTTTTGAAACTTTGATAATGTGACATTGTTTACGTGTACAAAATATAAGCTATGAAGGGACTTGATTAGATAGATAGTGACATAAAGTTTATAAGAAACTTTTTTTGACTTTATAAAAACGTACGTGTTACATGCAGAGTTAGACGCATTTAAGTTAACTCATTTCAATAAAATTGCTTAGTGAAGAAAAATGAAAAGTATTATTCTCAACCTATTTTTTGTTATTTTTATATTTTTACTCCTAACTAAAATCCTTTTTGAATCCGCCCCTAGTTGCATGTTCAAGTTGCAATATCAAACTACGTTTTTATTTACGTTCGATCATATTAATTCTTACAAGAAAAGTATCATTATACTGTATTTTTTTGTAACACATTATGTTACAGAATTTTACCAAAAAGTAACATTATATCAATATTTTGGGGGTCAAAATATTCTATAAATATTTAGTATTGAAAACTAGAGAAAATAAAACATATGGTTATATATATGTAAGTAGGTACCTTGATGCCATTTTGGCAAAGAGAAATGACAATCGCACGAGCAACTTTTGTGACTTGGCCTCGAAAGAGAACTTCGCTCGTCCCAACAGGAATACTATGAACCACAACCTCAGCTGCAAGACTGCTTCCATCTACTATCCTTATCTTTAGCTTTGGATGCTTCCTTACGTACATTTCTCCGTACACATTTAATTCTTCTCCCTAATAATATTACAATATTAATTAGGGTTTATGTATATAGTCTCTCTCTCGTTAGAACTACAAATATGCATTAATTAATTGCATGCCTGGTTCAGTAGCCCCAAACTCATTACTTTCACACCCTTCTTGTCCGCTTCAACGATAGCCGTCTCTATCATTTTGTTGATAGATTGTTTATGCTTCCGAGACATGTACTATAGATTAACAAACAAAATCAATTACAAAACGTGAAGTTATTTGATACTTCCTCCGTTTTTTTTAGCTACATATTCTAAACAAAAAAATTGTTTCAAAAAAATTTATTTTTATATTTTCAATGCATGTTTTATTAACTAATTACAAACTTCGAAAAACTTAATTATATTTATCATATTTTTGTTGGCCTAAAATTATAGAATAAAATAATCAATGTAAATTTAATGTGTTTTACTAAAACGTGTGAAAAAATTAAAATATGTAACATTTTGAAACGGATGAAATATATTGTAAAGACTAGAGTAGAGACAAACATGAGACGAGAACTTGGGAAGGAGGTGGGAGTGAATGGTGAGATCACGGAAGCGGTTTCTCTCAAAGACAAAGGTTCGAGAAGAAAAAGAAGTTAGTATAAAAGAGAGGATTAGAGTGAAGGGTCTCATGAGTAATAGGTAACCCCGAGAAGATAGCGGGTGCGAGGAGAGGGAAGCAAAGCCAAGCCGGAGATGGTAAATAGAGTCGAGTGATGTCAGATGAGTGAGATGAATTGCGTCTGGCTTCTCTTCTTCTTTCTCAAGAGATGTTTCGTACAATGAGTCACTGCACTTGTCGTTGGTTCCGTAAATGTAGTCGTACATTGGCATGAATAGAGAGTAGTTCGTCCTGAATTGCGTGTGGTGGAGCGAGTGATATCTGCAATCATTATATATTTAGTCTCAATGTTGTTTCAATCAAAATTTTTTAGTTTTGTGTTCACTTTCTACAAGTGAAGTTTGATTAAAACACTATAAATTTTGCTTACTAAACACAACATAAACTATACACTATGTTAGGAACTTGAAGGACTTAAATAGTATACTATTCTAGAGAATTTTGAAGGACTTACGAAGGAGTATAGCAGATGAACTTAAGAGGAGGGAAAATAGAGAAGAAAGGTTTTGGAATGAGCTCGAAGTTGCAGTGACCCAAGTTGTTCATGAAATCTATGTAAGTTAAATAGAGGAAGAGCGAGGCTACAGAGACCGTTCCACATAGCAAAGATGTTATCAGAGGTATCCCCAAGATTATTGTATAGCCAATGTGTTCGGCAAAAGGATGTACCACCGCTGCAATCAAAACGCCATGCACAATATTATAGGTATACTGTATGCAAAGTCTTTCTTTTATTTAAGAAACGTCATTTTTTTGTAAGAACTGTAGTTTTATCCACAATGAATACACTATACTAAATGGTCATTAACATTTATGAGAAAAGTCGTGTTTTGTTGAAAAGCAATACCACTACTAAATATATATATATATATATATATATATATATAAACGATTCTGCTATTACATTTATTTTATAAACAAGCTTCCAGAATTTAGCTATCTAGTACACATACCCTTCAAAGAAAGTGTTGGTTTGAATTTTCAATGTAAAAGTATAATTAAAAATCATTTTACCGAAATATTAGTACTGTTCAAATAAATAAAGTAAAAAATAATACAAAAATAGTAAAGAGAACAAAATCCAAAAGTTTACTTGTTTCCAAAGGAGTAGAATTTAAACATTTTTTATTTCTTTTGAAAATTTATAGACATTGAAATATGAGTTTTTCTTGGGTTCATCCCCTAGGGTGAACCTCTACGTTCACCACCCAATCAAAATTTGACATGTCATATTGTATTTTTTTTTTAAAAAAATGTTAAAAATAGAAAAATAATGGAAATTAAAAAAAAAATTAACGTTGCTAACACAGTAAAACCCTAAATCAAACACTTGACTCTAAATCTTAAACACAAAACCTTAAACCCTCAGAAACCCTAAATCATAAATACTAGACTCTAAACTCTAAACTCTAAATACTAAACCCTAAATACTAAACCCTAAACCCTTGGGTAAACCCTAAACCCTTGGTTAAACTCTAAACCCTTGGGTACACCCTAAATCTTTGGGTAAATCCTAAACCCTAAAGTAAACCCTATTACTATTATTTAGGGTTTACCCAAAGATTTAAGATTTACCCAAGGGTTTAGGATTTACCCAAGGGTTTAGTGTTTAGGGTTTAGTGTTTAGTGTTTAGGGTTTAGTGTTTACGGTTTAGAGTTTATTATTTATTTAGGGTTTACCCTAAGATTTAAGATTTACCCAAGGGTTTATGATTTACTTAAGGGTTTAGGATTTACCCAGGGGTTTAGGGTTTACCCAAGGGTTTAGGGTTTAGTATTTAGGGTTTAGTGTTTAGTGTTTAGGATTTAGGGTTTAGTGTTTGGAGTTTAGTATTTAGGGTTTAGAGTTTATTATTTATGGTTTAAGGTTTTACCGACAGTATTAACAACATCATTTTTTTTTAATTTTTGTTATTTTTTATTTATTTTTATCTTTTAATTAAAAAATTATGCTTGACAAATTTTGATTGGATGGTGAACCTAGAGGTTCACCCTAGGGAGTGAACCCAAGAATAACTCTTGAAATATGTTTTATTGTTTCATGTGCTTTAGGTAGATAACAGTTATATGTGGACGTACAAGTAATGGGCTCGGTGACAATGGAGGAATGGTGGTGTGAATGGTAGCGAGAATAGAGGAAGTGGTGGTGAAGGGCTCGGTGAAACCAGTAGTAGATGAACTCAACAGGACCCGCATGGAGGAGAACGGTTAGAACCACACCATCAAGTCGCCAGAAGGAGACGGGATTGTTTCCTATAACATATACTTTGACTAAGTAAACAATGAGAGTGTTGAAGATGATCTGATCGTCCCATGTTCGTTCTCTGTCGACTTGCTCAAACTCTATGGACTTGTTCACGATCCGTTTGGTTCCCTTGGCAGTTCGGTAACGGGAGAAACTTATCCAAGCCTGGCTATGAACAATCCGCCACACCATTAGCGCAACTACCAAAAGTTTATCTTGATCTTGCAGTGTCGCGGATGAGTAGATGCTGTCTATAACAAGAGGCGCTAACACCAAGTACTGAAATATTAATTTATCCATATTAATAAAAACGTTATGACTAACGGTTGATATAAAACTGTTATATATAAAAAAGATGTTAATGAAGCAATGACCTTAAAGCTTCCAAGAGGTGCCCATGGCCAGTCTGTGAGAAAACCTGGTCTCGACGCCATTCTTTCTCCGTAAGACGATGGCCGATGAAGATGACTACTCGGTCACGTCCTTCCTGAAAGCAGATTTAAACTAAGCAAGATCTTCAATACTTCCAATGGGTAACTTTGTGTGTGTGGGTGTGTATTTATTTATACACAAATTAACACATTACACATGCATAGATATAATAGAGACACCGCATGTGAGAGTTTCTTTTTTCCGAAAGTATTTTAAAAAAGATTCTTAAACTAAACTATGTTTAAGAGGACCAGTTTTATTGGTGAGTAGTTAGGAGGCTTCATTAAATAGCCTTCAATCTGCACGATTCCCCAATACTAAGCTATTAGACCATGATTAACCTTAAGAACCTCAATTGGGGTTCTTAGGTTTTTTTTTTCTGTTTTAAAAAAAAAAAAAAAAAAAAGTTAACCAATCGTGGGTCGTCACGTGTCCGTGGGACCCGTGAACAGTGCAAGAAACTCTTAAGAACCAGTTCTTATTTAAGAGTTTTAAGAACCGGTTCTTACACTATTCATGGGACCCATCCCCCTAAAAACCCCTCTAAGAACCCCTTTAATCATGCTCTTAGCTTTGACTACACAAACTTAGCACCATATTTTAGTTGAGAATTCCTCCCTATTTTGTTTTTTTCGTTAAAATGAGAATTAATCCAAACTTGCTTGAGCAAACATGTAAAGAGTCTTTTGTACCTATGTCTCATAAATTGTTTGTTGTTGAAATTAAAGGAGCTACTTTTCCACAGGAACTGGGGTCTTTGTTTAATACGTTATCACAGCGCCCGAAGTGATAAAACCATAGCAGGAACAGCCGAAAGCGAATCAGTATAATGTCATGAATATGTAAGAGCATGCTTGCTGGTAATTCTTTTACAAAGTATCTCAAACAAAATAAATATTAATACTTTTTAAAAAATTCGTTGTATAATTAAGAGATAATAAAATACAAAATGTGAGATAGATGATACTTGTGGGGTTTATGAGCATTTTTAAAAGTTTCAAATAAGATTATTTTCCCTTTTATCTCTTACATGTTTATCATGTTTTCTAGTTGTATGATACTTTTGAAAACTGATGAACAAAAATGATTTAAGAGCTAACTGATTTAAGGTATTTTAGATAATTAATAAAATAACAAATATTATTTAATATTGTTTCTGCTCCACAAAATAAGTATTTTTTATTTATTCACATATATTAATAAAAATATTAAATATGTATCAAAATGTATTATTTTCTGTAGTTATCAATTTTCAATAAAATTAAATGAATAGTATTTTAATAAAATCTAATTAATATTATTAAAATTATAACTTATTGTTATTAAAAATAATAATATGTAAATAAACAATTTGAACAAATGTAATATTGTTTTGGTAAAAACTCAACATAGTTTCTCATAGATGAGTCAGATGAGATTTAATTTTCATTCTTACAAGTTGACAACTTGACATATCCAAATTAATATTTTGTTAATATTCAATTTTATTGATTGTTCAAAACTTTTAGTGAAAATAGTTTATCTGTTTGCAGTCAGTGAACAAAAAAATATGAAAATTAATAGTAGTGGTTTATTGTATACACAAATGTGTAGACGTTTAGCGTCAGTTGTGGGATAGAGTACAAATTGGATACCTACTTTGTTTAAAAATTCAAAACATAGTGTGAGAGCGACTTATTACTTCATAAACTTAATTAAGTTACACAACGCAAAAGAAAAAAAAAAACTCTGCTTATTAGTTGTCAAAGCTAAACAAAGTAAGTCTTATACTTGGTTTAGATAGAAAATTCTTCCAAATCACAAACAGACTTAGAAAAAGAAAATATTAGCTATTTCTTAAAAAAAAAAAAATCGAATAGTTAAAATAAAGAGAAAATTAGCAAATCAATACCATTATCCAAAAGGGAAAAAGAAATTGTTAGGTCGATGGTCCATCAAGTTGGGGATGATCTATTATATAGTAAAGACATTCTCTTTGGAATCTGTTAGTTGGAAATCGATAGATATAAGCAAAGACGAATTTTTCAACTCTTTCCATATAGTCTTCGTTGCTTAGCCGACCTCCCACCAATAATCTTGCAACTTATCATATTGTCAACAATCTGAATCGTATGAATTTAATGCTGGATGGTGATACCAACAACATTAGAACACCCAATAAATTGTAGCTCATGATCATAGCAAAATTAGGTGACTATTAATTTCATATATTAAATTCCATTTGTATAGTTTTGAATAATAGATGCCATGCGTATCTGCTGGTTAAGCAATTGCTACCAGATGTATTTACTCATGTGGCGGGAAAATAATTAATTGCTTGTGACTTGTGAGCTCAATTTAGGCTTCCTTCTGGTGGTACCATCTTTTGCCTTTTCTATTTATAACTTATTAAATGTGGCCACAGAGCAACAAGTACACTTATTAAATGATGATTTCTCATGTACTAATACAATACAAACAAAACAAAAAAGAAGAGATTTTTATTATAAACAGAAATATTATCGTGAAGAGATTCCTTTCAACATACCAGATTATAATTATAAGTTTGCAAGACAACAAAAGTTGTGTTCTCCTCATTTTTATGTAACATCTACACTTAAAAAAGTACAAATTATAAAAGTAACAAAAAATCCAATTAGAAAGTACTTTAGTTTATGTAAACTAATATGTTTGAAACGGTTCTAAGTACAACACCAAGAGGCAAGAGGTTAGACCATTTTGATAGAAACATTAAACAAAGAATAAATTGCATAAAACAGAAAGAAAATAATCACTAAAGACCAAAAGATAAGCACCTATCAATTTCTCCATAGTTTTTCCAGCTTGCAACCATTACTACGAGTAGTATTATACACAGATCACGCCAACTACATAGCACTATAATAGTATGCAAGTTGCGAAAACGCAAGTACAAAAATCATGCAGATAGCTACAACTTATATATCTCTGAATTTTTTTTTATGTTTACCACTTTATTGTAAATATTTTGTTACTATTATTATTCATGTTTATCATTATTAGAAAACATTTTCAAAAATACATTCTTTATTAAGAGACAAAAGACTTTTATACTCTTACTCTCTATATATAATAAATAATTATTTATATAAAATAAAATAAAGTATTTTTATTTATTTATACTTTTTCAGATTCAAAGTTATAAATATTCCATTTTCGGTATTTTTCTTTCATATTTTCATTTTGAATTTCAAAATTCTTTTTTGAAACTATTTTTTTAAAAAATAATAATTTTTAAAGTATTTATTTATATATTTATTAAATCCTAAATTCCACATTCTAAAAGATATATCCTATTTCTCAACTTTAAACTTTAAATCTAGATTAGTTAACCTTACACTTATAAATACTTTTTTCAAAGAAAATTGAGAATGAAAGTGGTTAGTGTAAATATGGAAAGTAGTATTATGAATATTGTGTTTTTGACAATGAGAAAGAAAGTGTTTCAGAATTTGAGAATGAAAGTGTTTCAGAATCGTTCATATTCCAAATTTGTTCTCTCAAAGTCAAAACTATTGTTGGAAGAAACTAAATATAATGAGGTACATTTCAAATGTGGTTTTATAAGAAAACGTATATTACAGAATATGAGCGATTAAACTGAAAAAAATAATACATAATAAAGTTTGAATAGTAACTAAAATAACATATGATACAAAAAATATATTTGAATAATATAAAAAACTATAAATGGTATAAAATATAAATTATAGATATTTGTTTTTATAAACTGAAATAAATTATAAGTTAAAATTTGCAAAATAATATTTTTTGTTAAACATAATTTATATTATTTATATAAAATATGTAAAATGTAAGAGTTAGGCATATATAACACATTCAATGTTTTATATTTTGTTTTTTATTTATTATAATAAATTTTAGTATAATCATTTTTATCAAAAAAAGATAAAAATAAGAATAATTCACATGTATAAGAGAAGGCAAATGTGTAAAATATTATTGATTGTATTTATGTTTTTTCTACAATTCTAATAGTTAAAAACAGTAAGACAGTTTTATTTACAATGATACATTTAACCATATCATATATTCTCTTCATAATTCTACATGCGGTGCAATCAAAAATCTATCCCACACTACTTTTTTTTTAATTGATAATTTTTTTATTGTGAAAATAAATAACAAAAAAATGTAGGAAAAATTTTAATCATAACATAAGTTTTATATCATTTTTTCAAATTTACCACCAATAAATAATTATTTTCATAAATACCTTGAATTTATGATAAAAATATATTTAGCTAATTTTCTAAATATTGATAAACTCAATCGCATCCTCTTACTAAACCCTAAACAATAGTCAATATAAATATAAATTCAAATGTAAATATATTTTTGATGGAGAGTATTTTTGAAAAGTGATATTTAACTTATGGTATTTTAGCAATTTTTCAAAAATGTAGCTCAATGATAACATATTATTATCTCTTACTACGTTTTTGACCAGCTTACAACATTCAAATTTTTTAAAAAGCATTATAGATAACTTTAAGATAGCAATAATTTTTTTTATGTAATAAATATGTCACACAAAGATTAAAATGACTAAAATAAACTTTTATTAAGGAAATAAATATATATATATATAAAGTTAGCTAATTTAGATTTAAATTTTAGATTTAGGGGTGGGTCTAAGACTAAAAATATATATAACTTAGATTAAAAATTTAAATTAATAATTTTAAAAATATTTTCAAAGACAATTTTCAGATTTCAATATATTTTTCAAAAGAAATATTTTTTAAAAATCGAATTGAATAAATTTATTTCAAAATATTTTTTAAGAAATTATATATGTAATGTATATTTATATTTGTATAAAGACATAATTATCATTTACTTTTTTAATAAAATATTTTTGGTCTTTTTCTCATTGTGTTTTTTTGGGTTAAGAAAAAAAAATTAGGATCTTTTTGGAAGATTTGTCATTCTTTAAATAATGTTTGGTTGGAATATTTTGCACTTGTTTGAGTTTTGGTCTCTTTCAGACAAAACTTCACTAATCTAATGGAATAAAGTTAAACTAAATGGTCTTTACTCTTTACGATGAAATAAAAGAAACGCCCATGTAGTGCATGGGCAAGATTGCGAATTAATGTAGCACTTCCCGCTTTCGGACAAGTTCATCGGATATAATAAAACTGGTAATCATCTCGTCTTATACTTTGTAACACTGGTCTCATACTTGATCTTAGCCGGTGGGCTAGAATGAGAGTACACGAAACCTAGTTCAAACCCACTTCGACCTCTTTTGGGCCAAACTCAAAACCCACATTCAGATCTTCAGCGTTCCCTGCCTTACAATATGTTCCTGGGTCTGACATCCCAGAAAACGAGAGATCCCCATACGAGCTTTCGTTGTGACCAATTTTTCAGAGAGAAAAAAACAACACATTTTTCTAAAACACAAGTGATGACTTTCTTGACAGAATGATGAGTTCCATAAATTGTAGATACGTCGGAAGCAGCAGCACAATGCACAAAGAACATTTCAAAAGCTAGATAATTTACATGGTCATCAAATCTATTTTTAGATTGTATACTAATGCACGTATGTATCATCTTGAAACACTTGGTCCATAATCTTCTTGGAAAAAAGCTAAAGTTAACACTCATTTACATTATCACATATCGTCCGGATACTCTCTAGTCTCTACATATATATAACAAACACACACACAAAAACCATTCTAATATTTAGAACATTCACCTCCCACCAGAGAGTAGAGAATCAGCTATAGAAGATCCACCAGTAAACCCTTTAAAGACTGAAGAAGAATACGACATTCCTAATTCGCTAAAACCGTCTTGGACCCCCAACATCATCCCACTCCCGGACAGATCCAAAGGAGACAAATCTGGTAACTTTGCATCTCCTCTCAGATATTGTAACACTTGTCTCATACTTGGTCTAGCCCGTGGGTCAGGGTGAGAGCACAAGAGACCTAGCTTCAACACCATTTCGACCTCTTTTTGATCATACTCAGAACCCATATTAGGATCTACAGCATCCAAGATGTTACCCTTGTTCCACAACCCGAAAACCCAATCCACAAGCAAGAACGTCTCATCTGTCTCGTGCTGGATTTCTATAGGACGTCTACCGCATCCGACTTCCAGTAAGAACGCCCCAAACGCAAAAACATCGGTCGCGGTCGTGGCACGTCCTGTCCGAGTGTGTTCAGGAGCTAAGTAACCCAATGTTCCGACAACGTGAGTGGTCTGAGGATCAGACCCATGATCATACAATCTAGCTAAACCGAAATCTCCGAGTCTCCCGTTGAGCTCTCCATCTAACAAGACGTTGCTCGCTTTGACGTCTCGATGAATCACAACTTGTTCCCACTCCTCATGAAGGTAGAACAATCCAGAAGCAACGCCAAGAATGACGTTGATCCTCTGTTTCCAGTTAAGTGTTACCTCTGGCTTGTTGTACAAGTACTTGTCTAAACTTCCATTAGGCATGAAGTCGTACACGAGAAGAAGCTCACCTTTTCTTCGACAATAGCCCAAGAGAGGGACTAAGTTCCGATGACTCATCCGACCAATACTCACAATCTCAGCCACAAACTGTTTCATCCCTTGTCGGGACTCGTGAGAAACTCTTTTCACAGCGATCTCCAACTTCGTCCCAGGCATCACACCTTTGTAAACGCTCCCAAACCCGCCGGAACCAAGAAGGTCCTTCTCCTTGAACCCTTTGGTCGCATAGTACAAATCCTTGAACCTGAACCTGTTCTTACCAAACTCTTTCTCCCATTCTTCGTGCTCTTCCGCGAACTTTCTCCTCCTCCTCACGATAAAGCAGACGAGGAAGATCACAGAGAAAATCAAAAACAGAGAGATCAAAGGCATCCCTATCTTGAAAAAATCCGATATCGTCCTCGGCTCGAACCGAGGAAGCTTCGGAAGTCTCGATAAAGCCAAAGGAGGAGCATTCATGTTCACACCAAAACTCCACCCGAGAATATAATGTTCCGACAGAACAGAACCAGTTGCGGAAGAGAACCCCACGTACATGTCTTGGAGAAGAACAGAAGAAAGATCTCTTACAGCCGACACAAGTACCCTTCTAGGTTTATCCTCGTTGAACGGAGCCATCGTCACGTCAATCTTATGCGAACGACCGTCGTAGTCAACCCAAACTTGCATCGGCTTACGACTGATCAAACTCAGGTTCTTGAACTCACCTTTCTCGTTCCACCACGCAGCGTGTGCAGTTCTCTCTGACGTCAAACTATTTACATCGATTCCGACATGGTTATCGTCTGGATCATTAAACTCTGTACTCCGGATCGTGTCCAGTTCGACAGCGAAGACATGGTTTGTGATATTACCGTTGTTTGAGATGTTGAAGAGACCTATGTACTGGCTTGCAGTTGCGTTAGGAAGACTTGGTTTAGGAGCGATGGTGAAGGCGATGCCATGGCCACTAAGTATCGAGATCTGAGAGTGAATAGCGAAGACAAAGGTTGTGGAGAAGGAGAAAACAGAACCGTTTGGTGAATCTTTAAACCGGATTGGTTTGGTGAGGAAGGCGTGGCCGGTTCTCTGAACGGTGAAGTTGGTTAGCATCAGGAGACCGTTTTGTGTGACAGTTGTTATCCCTTGAAGGGACATGTCAGTGGGTAGTGGAGAAAAGCCATTGAAAGTGAAGTTGGTTCTTTGGGAAGATGTTTCTTGAAAGAGGAGGTTCAAGAAGAAGAAGACGGGGAATAGCTTCAAGAACATGGCTTCCTCTGTTTTTTTCTTGCTCTGTTTCAGATTCCCTTTGGATATTTTTATAGTGGGTGAAGAAGAAAGATAATTTATGGTGTGAAGAGAGTTGAAAAGTCGTCTTATTATAATTATTTTTTTTCTTTCTTTCTAGAAAATAAGTTTATTTTTTTCTTTGTGTGGGGGAATGCTAGTGATTGAGAAATTTAATAAGGTAGGTGATATGTGTTTCATATTCAAAGATTAAAGCTTGTTTGAAATTTAAATAACATTTTAGTGCCATCTATCACGCTCGTGATGCCGTAACAATAAGGATGTTTTGTTTAAATTATCGATATATTATGCACTATTTTTTATCAACCTATCTACTTGTAGCTGGTGATAGAAGATTCGACTATTAGACTCAGCATTTGTTTTCTAAAGCGTTTCTAGTTGTAACTTGTAAGCTCACGTCACTTAGTATATGTTTCAAACGATGTCATAATTCAATTAATAGTATGTGTAATCATTATGAAAGTAATTTGATCTTAACCTAGATAAACATACAAATGGATGATTATGTAAGGATGACATCAGGATATTTAATTTGGTTTTGGATACACTGTACTGCCTCTATTATTTAAGTTGATATCACATGCTATCACAGACTCAGAGTCGTCTAATATGCCAAATAGAACGACTTACTTTCAACATTTCAGGAAGTTGTAATGTGAAAGTGATAACGGAACACACGTAGTAATTGGGCAAAGAACGTACGTCATCTAGGGATATATATTTCTACTCAAACATTTATGTGGACACAAACATGTTCTCAAATATTCCTGCAGACGACATAACTCCACACCTATTTTTTCTTTTGGTTGATGAAACAAATCTATTACTTTTAATTTTGTAATGTATTATTGTAGAGGAAAAACTGAATAGTTTGAATACATGTGATACTTAATGCAAACTAGACTTTTGAAATATATATATACGGCACCTTCAAGAAGGTTTAAGCCCTCTTTACAACATCGATCACGAGATGTTATAAATAGAAACTATATATGAAAAATTAACAATTGCTAATAAGTAGGTTATGATATGATTATAAATGGCACCTTGTATTGGCTAAGATGTTTCTTAAATTATAGTTTATAATAATATTGCCAACTGCTTTCAAAAAAATATATATATATATATTGCCAACCTTTTTACTTAAAAAAATTGTTGTACCATACTACCATGTGAAATTGTTCTTTTTTATTTTATGCCAACTTTTTATTTTAATATTTTAGGGTTGTAGCACTTTACCATAATGATGAAGAATTAGGTGGGATGGAAATGACCTTAATGACAGATTGGGACCCACGAGGTTAGTGCACAACTGGTCAAGATTCATAGACTTGATAGGGGTCCACTCCAGTCTTGGAAGCTTCTGAGTTCTGATGACTGGATAAGCGTTGATTTTTGTAAGTCAACTGTATGAATCGTTTCTTTTGAGCTACTGGAGTCTAGCGTTAGATTGTCCGTATGCTAATGAAGTCTCTCATCAGCCTTGTGTTATGGTTTGGACTCTGGAGAGAAGAGTTTATCACGTCGGTTGTGCTAGGAAGAAGTTGAAATAGAGATCAAAATATTTTTTTAACAATATTTCATTGATCTTTGTAACGAATTTTTTTAACTTTCTTAGTCAAGTAGTGATCTTATTTATTTTAAATCTGACTATAAGCGAGTCATCTAGAGTATTCTTCCAATGTTGATGAGTTTTGCTACCAGACACCCGAATCACGGGGAAATAGTGAAATTTGAAGAGATAAGATTGGTGTTAACGTACGTGGAGGTTTGTTCCAAGCTAATCGTTGCAGAAATGTGCTTGAAGCAAGAGGACAAACTCTTTACGGGCTTTAAACTAAGTTGTTGCAATAGTGTTTTGAAGCAATATAAAAGATTTTTTAAAAAAACTAAAAATTGTCTATTAAATTAAAGATATAAAAATCATTTTTTATCCAAAAAATGTAAAAAAATAAAAATAAAATAAAAAAGTGTCAAATCATGAGTTAATAATCCTAGCTAAGAGACTAGGGTTAATTATGTCTTTAGTCGGCTACACACCAAGTTGTTGCAATAGTGTGTTTATAAATAAATACATTCTGCCAAACCCGGTGTTCATAACTAAATAGCTAGTAATGTTTAAGAAAAAACGCTAAAAACTAATAATCCGTGTACTTTTGACTTTATCCAAGTTCGGATCGTAGGTTAGATGATATTTACATAAAATTTGAGAAAACTGTCGCTTAAGATGAGACGATAAAGTCGACCCATTTTGTCAAACTTCAAAACCTTTGGATCATTTCGCTCGGATGCTAGGACTGAGGAGTTACACTTTCGAAAGGATTAAAATGCCGTATCTTGACATTGATTACGTATTCCGAGTCATCTTTGCCGTTGATAATTTCACAAGTTTGCCTACGTGGTGCCTGCAAATCCCCCATCACATAAAAACATATAATATAGTTATTTTACCAAAAAAAAAAAAAAAAAAACATATAATATAGTCAGATATATTTTAAATAAAAATATCTAATGAAGAAGTAGTACTGACTATAAGTTAAGATACTTCTTCGCAAACATTTTGACTAGGAATAATTCACGATTATTTATCCGTAATTAGTGTATATCTCATACCATATCTTTGAAAGTTCTTATTGTTAACCAGTTATTTCATATCTAATACTCTCTTTTTTTTGGTTCTATCACGGTTTTTATGTCATAATCTTGAATGCATGGACTTATATGTTAATGTATATATATGCGAATTTTAAATTTGTACTTACCATTTTCCAGAGAGCAGGCATCCATTTAGCAAGGGAGATGTCGATGAACCCGACGGAACTTACGCGAGAATACTCGGGAGATTCACATTGCGTATCGCTCACTTCAACATGCTTCCGATAAGTCGTAAGACTGTGATCCGACCCTACTTCATATACCCGGTCCAGGAAATAAACAATGGGTCTCTCACAAGGATCTTCGCTGATGGGTCGGGTATCAAACGTGAAAGGCTCGGAACTCGACGTCCGCCACGACTTGAACGTAAGGAACGACGTCTCAAGCTCTCTACCGGTGACTAGAGACGGATAAATCTGAATAGTGTAGCCCCAAGAAACGGATACAGACCAGTTCCGGGTCTGGTCATGGCAGAAGCTGTGCTGGAGGATCCGACTTGGATCCATTTTGTAAGCGGATATGAGTCTTCTTAGGGCGTCGATTTGTGTCGTTGCTGGGAAAATTGGGTCAACGTAGTCGAGGTGGTGGAGCGATACCAGAGGAGCCACTGGATGCGCAGCCAGTATACCATACGGATTGCCACGTATGTCAATCTGGATTTGACAATGCAAAGAAAATCATTAAATCCCGATATTGTGGTATCAAATTATAAAAATTTCGCATAAATAGTTACACCAAATATGGCACGAGTAATTTAATATGGAATTAAAATGATTAGTGTATTATTTAATTCCCATAATCGGTATATTATATTTCAAAATCTAGCAAGGAATTATTATTTACGAAAATAAGAATGTAATAAAAAATATATATGGACACTGAAGCTTCTCAACTCTTGCAAATTTAAATTTCAAACTATTGAGCTGATGAAATCTTTAGTTGACAATTTTTAAAGTTTTAAATATGATATTTGAGCATTCCAAATTTGAAACTGAATATTCAAATCAAGAAACGGGAAACATAATTTTAATTTTATAGCTAAAAGTTAATATTCCCTCTGTTTCAAAATGAAACAGGTTTTAGAAAAAAAAATTATTTCTAAAAGATCTATATTTTACATTTTCAATGTATGTAATAATGATAAATTGTAAATTTCAAAGATATTAATTATATTTACTGAATTTTGATTGGTGAAAAATTATAAAAAATTTCAAAGACATTAATAATGTACTTATTATTAAAGACATTAACAGTGTACTTATTATTAAAATTTTATGTGTTTTCTTAATAAGTATAAAAATTCTAGAATATACATTTTATAAAAAAGGAGGAAGTAGTAAATAAGTGAATTTCCAAAGTAGTAAATTTCCAGTAAACGTACCTGATGAAACCCTAGTTCCTTGGTCAATGGAACTCCAATCTCACTAATACAAGCTTCAATCTTCTGGTCAGATCCATATAACGCTGCGTACCGATCAATACATCCGTCGAGTATCTTTACAAGCTCGACAGCCAATGGGTAGCTAATTGCAATCCCTCCGCCTCCATAAGCCATGGCGTAGGAGTGAACAATGTCTTGTTCGACGCTCTCCGAGTTTCCTCCAATGTAATACATATGATTGTGGTCGTACTTACTGAGAACTGTTATAAGATTTTCTACAAAGAAAACGGTGTCGTCGTCACCCATCACGAACCATCTCACGTTCGTTAACCCTAGCTCAAAACTCTCTTTGATGATTCTCGCCATTCGTATAGCTGATCTTGTACCATACCTGTTAAGCCAAGGAAAAAAATCAGATCAATAAAATTAATATTCACTTAGATTGTCACAATTTCAAAGTAAAAATTCTAATTTATCCCAAACCCAAGAGCATGATTATCCCTGAACTCTTTAATGGGTTCTTAATTTTTTTACTTTTTGTCAGATTTTTTTTTTTTTAAACAATTGTGGGTCGACACATGTCAGTAGAACCCTTGTTCTCAATTTCAAAGTAAAAAATTCTAATTTATCCCAAACCCAAGAGCATGATTATCCTTGAACTCCTTAATGGGTTCTTAATTTTTTTACTTTTTTGTCAGATTTTTTTTTTTAAAAAAAAAAAACAATTGTGGGTCGACACATGTTAGTAGAACCCGTGAACAATGCAAGAGACGATTTTTTTAAAGAGTTTTTGGAACCGTCTTCACGGGACCCAAATGTTAGTGGGGCCCGCAAACAATGCAAGAGAACCCTTAAGAGACCTCTTTAATCATGCTCTAAGAAGTGGTTCTTAGGTGGGATTCTTAGGGTAATTTAAGAACACCATTATCCTTAGAACCCCACTAGAACCCCACTAACATGTGAGAGGTGGTGAACAGTGCAAGAAACAGTTTCAAAAACCCTTAAATAAGAATCATTTATTGCACTATTCACAGACCCCACGAACAGTGCAAGAAACCCTTAAGAGGGTGGGTTAAAGATGCCCTAAGAACTGGTTCTTAACTTAAAAAAAAAAAAAAAAATTAAGAACCAATAAGATATTTAAGAACCGAATTTTAAATTAGGTTAAGAACTCCATCATAAAAGAACCACATGATCTAATATCCACAACTGGTTTAGTTGGTTTAATATATACTACTTCACTAAAAACAATTGGTTTAGATAATTAGGTTAATAATTGAAATAGAAGTAGATTATACCAGCAAGTGTAATTGAAACGGGAAGTGTCCGCCGAGACTTTGTACGGTGGATAAGTGGGGAGCCACGTCATGTTAAGAGGCGGTTCCTCGTCAAGCCATACGAAACCGCGGGTGTTGTTTGGTCGCCACCAGAGCTCAGTGTAGCGGCTGCGTTCTCTCCACGTTTGAATGGAGCCACCAATCCCGAAAAATATGTGGGAGATATCGGTAGCTTCTGAGGACTGATTTTTCCGGACGGTGGCCGAGGAATTGGTAGTTGAGATCACAGTGTCACGGCTAAAGCGGCGGTAGTCGGCAAAACTTTGGTAATCGGAGCAACCGGAGAAGATGATGTATGAGAAGATCATAGCAACAGAGATTAAGATGCATATGGTGAAAAAGAACTTGGCGACCACAGAAAAAACATGTCCTGTTTTAACAGCTGTCGGGAAAATCGACGGTGGTTTGTGACGGAGCTTAAACGGGTCGAAGATGGCCATCGTATAAGTTTGTGTATGAATGTTGTTATATGTGCTTGATGTTCCAATGCGGGGCTGAGTTTTACTTTTGTTCTTTATAAATATGATACGAATAGGGTTTAGTGGAAAATACCTCAGACTTTATATTTATCTGTTGCAATATAATTCGAGAAAGTTCATATTCAACGAATATCTCTACTCCTTTATTTTAGTTAATCAGATATATGATCTCGGGGAAACAAAATCTTGTTAGTTAAGATGCTGTCATCAATTTTTTTTAAAAAGATGAAATACTTTTATCAAGAAAGAAAAACACTTTTTGTGTGTTGATAAATTGTGAATTTGGTTTTGAATGGTGACCAAAATAACGAGAAAAAACATTAAATTCTTTATCAATATCCATAAAATATTACTTGTAGTTTTTTTTTCATTATTTTGGTAGAGAATTATAAAACAAATTGTTTTTTTCCACAAAATATAGGAAGAAACAATTGTTATTCTTTAATTTTATTATGTTATTCTTATTAATCTTTGTCTATTCACTCATAATTTTTCTAGGTTACCAACTACACAAAATCATAAAGTAACGCTAGTTTCTAAAAATTAACGATAGAGATTAAGAATATAAATTGTGAACTTATTTCAGCAGAACATGGCACAAAGTTGACAAGTATACAAAAAGCTAATTCGAGCAGCTATGAGGGGTTGCGTTTCATATATATGAACTAGAGAAATTCTCTTGGATAGCCTCTTTTAGTTTGTCACAAAAATAGTTTTTAAGGAAGAAAATGATCAAAATGTTTTTTTTTGAAGCTAAAAAATCATTTATATGCATTTATACCCATAGGATTAACTAATTTGCACTTTAGGGTTTAGAGTTAAGGGGTGGGTTTGGGGTTAGGGTTTCAAATTTCAAAAAAAAAAATAAAAAAAAAAATCAAAATTTCAAAACAAAAAGTCTATTTTGGTCATTTTATTTTTTTAAGGCTATTTTTGTGACAAAAACTTAAAAATGGCTATTTAAGAGAATTGTCCTATGAACTATAGAGACGTAATTAAGGTTTCTACAGCTTTTAAGGTCTTAACAAGCAATGAGTGTATCTATAAGGTTTCTCTTTTTCCAAAGTATGAAAGATTATGGTTTGATATTTCTGCATGTGCCATGCTGATGAGGTAGTTAACAAGATGATGAGGGTGTCTATTCGAAAAGGTGAAGTTTGGTAATGAGGACCAGCTTCCATACTTCCTCAGAGAACTCACAATCTTCCATATTTTTAACTTCAGCCATATTGAGTGGAAATATATGATAGTATATGACTATGATAGTAAACTTCGTAATTCATTTCTATATGTAGCTACTATAAATTATATAACCTTCTTTTTCAAAAACAGAAGTTAAAATACCCTTAAAATACAACAAAAAGTTTGACTTATTTTTTGTAAATTTTAATAAACAGTTAGGAGTCCTTCTACAACTAAGATAGATTTTTTTTTCTTTTTTTGGGTAACAGAAAAAAGTTTCTAAGATTTAAGGAACTTTCCTAAATAATTTATGGTAAATTTCTAGATCTCATTGACATTACCATTTCTGGATAGATTTTAGCTAGACTTCCCTCTTTTTGCCTTTTACTTTTACAGAGTAATTGACCTATATATGTCGATCGCACACAAAAAATGGTGATGGACCCTGAGCTGTTGCACATCCATTTTATTATAGAAACATTTACACTCTAGGACAGTTTTAAGTTTCTTTTTACATATTAGGGTAGTTTATGCTACAAAGGCAGTTTATGCCAACTTTTTCTTTCTTTACCAACCAGCTAGTTAGGTTACAATTAATAAATGTCTAACCAAAGAAAATATATTGGCGGGATTTAATCTCCTCCACACATCCATTTTCCAGCTGAACGTTCCATATTAACTACGTCATGTAGATAAGACATATATTTGTCTCACTTACGAACCATCGGATCACGTTATGCTTTTTGCATCAACGGATAAAAAATTTCTGGACATTAGCTACTGTCTCTTTCGTCAGTTTTTTTGCTTTTTTTTTCATCTTCGTCATCTGGAAAAAAAAAAAATTCTCCCTCTGATTATTGCTGCAAAAGAAGAAATTTGTTTCCTATAAAGATGAACTTTGACTCGTTTCGTCCTACTTCATTAGCTTTTTCGAAAATACCCAGCTTTCCTCTAGTTGATGAAGACGAACTCCTACAAGATATGGCTTTCAACCCCCTCCCACCCCCCAAACGAGAACAACTTCTTTCATTCTGCTGATTCATGGCCTTATACCTAATATTCAAAAACCAATCGCATCTCTATTCAAGACCAAATTCTACTATGCAAAGATGAAACGCTTAAAGAAATGTTCAAGGAGGACCTTGACATCATCCATAATACATGGGTGCCTGAAGATGAAGAGGAAACTGAAACTGAAAATTCTCAACCTCCAGAATCTGTGTCAATTCGTGGCTACGACCACGAGGTATGAGACCCCTTGTTAGACGAAATTCTCGGTGGCTCTGATGCATTTGAGATTATGACGGGGATTCATGTCCATAAAACAGCTCTAGAAACCTACGAGTGCACAACAAGCGATGCATTCACTCATATTGTCAGTGTATCAGGCCAAGCTGATACATATTGGAAGAAAGACCTCAACTTTCTCGGTGTACACCAAAGGGATGGGCCTTCGGTACACTCTGGATCAGCGAACAAGCATACACGAAGAGAAGACACACACAACCATTACTCGCATGTACACTCCGGATCGACGTCCACACGTACAACTGGCAGAGACCCGTATACACCTAATTTCAGTATACACCTAAGATCAACGTCCACACGTACACCTGGAAGAGACCCTTATACACCTAATTCCAATGTACACCTAGGATCAACATCCACGGGTACACCCACATGTCCATCCTCCCCCCGTATCATTCTCTCACATTCTCTATCATAACTTTGTTCCAATTACTCATCTCATTTTTTAGCTCCCAAGAAAACCAAAGTCAACAGATGTGGTCGATTTGGTGTTTATGGGCATAACAAGGTCAATTGCATTGTTCCCATCTGAGGCGTGGTGAATTCAATATCCACATGAATGATCTTTTGAATAGCACTTTTACCTTATTAACAACTTCTTTTCTCATTTGTTAGATTATGTGCATGTTAAAACTATTCTAAACATGTATTAACTGTTTGTCAGATGCTAAGTTTTTAAACCACTCATGTGTTTCTCAGCCATAATGTTTTTATTATTCACGTCATCACGCTCAGATTCACACACACACAAGATATGTACACACCTTGCCGACATGTACATCACATAATGTGTACACCTTTGTCCTCTAAAAAACACACACACTTTATACATTAGTACAACTTAATGTGTACACATGTACACCAGAATAAGTGTAGAGCAATGGCTTTGCAAAACTGATATGTACACATATCAGTCTGGATGTTTTCATTATTCACGCCATCACGCTCAGATTCGTCACACACACCTTGTCCACATGTACACTCTTCATCTCATAATATGTACACCTTTGTCCTCTGAAAAACACACACATACACACTTTATATATTAGTACATCTTAATATGTACACATGTACAGCTTGACTAGTACATAATATATGTACGTTTTATGTACATATTCAACGATCTGCAAACATGTACACATGTTTCTAGCGTGCACATAATTCCCTATTTTACCTCAGTTTGTTCTCAAATTATAGACAACACATCAACGGTTCCCCCCCCCCTCTTTACATGTACACAAAAACACAAACACACCCCCTGCACCTCGATAACTCAAACTTTGTAGGCATGTACGCCTTAACATTCTGTTTACATACAAAGAAACTATGTACGTCCTGCTGTACACAAAGGACGATATCAACACATGTATACACGCTTCTAGCATGCACATGTTTCCCTATTTTACCTCAACTAGTGGACACAGTGGACGATATCAACACATGTACATAGTGGACAATATCAACACATGTACACAGTGGACGATATCAACATACAACTATTTCCCTGTACAATTCGTACCAAGTGTGTTTTGAAACAACTTTCGTCTCCAGTACACGCATATACATAACATCGTACACACCATCACTGACAATGTACACCCCCTAGTTACTGTCCCACCTACTTAGACAACTATGCAAATAATCCCGTACACACAATCTAGTTAAAACCATCGTACACACTCCCTTAAAATGAACTCAAACATTTTCTTTGCATACGCGTACACACCATACGAACTCTAACATTACCTTTGTGTACACTAGGAGACACTCATACATTACACTAATTTTGTACACCATAACTCACCTTTGGACTATGCTCCGCCTTCTGTACGTCTGCCAAAGTAAGCCCTGCATGTTGTGGTAATGACTTCGCAGGGAACTCCAACAAACTCACATACCTATCACCAGACCTATCAACTCTTCTTTCACCCATAGCAAATAGTCTACCATCGAGTAGATATTAACTCTCTCGCTTGGAAACCGATTTGTCGCAAACAATCACTCTGGTAACAACGCCTTCACATTCTCGACTTCTACCTCCGCCGCGTCTACAAAACAAAACTACTCAGTTTGCTAAACCCACAGAGCCTCAGACGTACACGTGTCATCGAGCAAAGTAAACATACCTAATTGAACCGCTTTCCTCTGTTTGCTATGCCTCGTCTCCATCGGTCCTCTCCGACTGCCGCCTGAACCTCCTATCCTTTCCTCTTGCGAATCGTCTTTCCGTCTCCCTTTGTCCCCGCCTCGGGAAATATTACCGGTTTTGCAAAGTGAAAAAAAAAAATTGCTAACCCCTAAAAATTTACAATTATTGGATTTGGTTTACAAATTGTCTCGGGTCCGTCAGTTTTCAAAATTCAAATTAAAAAAAAAAAAAAAAACCTAACTAGAAGCAAGTAACTCCTTCCAATGCCAAATAACGAAAAAACCCCTTAGTTAGCAGACTTTTAAGGGCATTTTACGTCTTTTCATACCTAAAACTACCTCACCCTCCAAAACTGCCTTCCCGTGTAAAAAAAACTTCTAAACTGTCTCTTAGTGTAAAAGACTCTTTATTATATGGGCTGATCATGGCGGAGTACTATTGTCTCAAATTTTACTAAAGATTGTTCATTTTTTTCCGAATCAATTACAAATGGAAAATATAAAAAATATACCTATGGAGATATTATCACATTTCCATACACTAAGGAGAGAGCCCCAAAATTACAAGCACTTGTGATTGGGCTGAGGCTGAAGGTGAGACTTCATATGAGATAAAACTTCCTAGGTTGCTTGTTGGCCTTTTGAGTTAAAGTCCGTGAATTTTGTCTAATTAGGATAACTATTTTTTTTTAATCCAATCAATAATTATTACAAAAATATTTAGAATAATATTTAGAAGATGTAAATGTTTTCTAAATATTTTTTCTCAATCCTATTATATGATTTTTGTAGTAGAGTATTTATATTTATAATAATATAACATATTTAAATAAATTTAATATAATTTATTTCTCTATTTATTATTACAAAATATATTTATATCTAAAATTAAAAATGTGTTTTAAAAATAATACTAAAAATTAAAATATTTAATTCTGGTAAAATAATATTCAAATTTAAAATATAATTAAATATGATTCAGTATTGTAAATAAAAAATATAAATATATTTATATTTATATTAGTTAGAAATAAATATTAATTTTATATAATAATTTTATATATGAATCATTCATTATTCTTTCAATTATTTTATTAAATATATTTATGAGAGCATACTGATTTTGTATCATACTAATTATATAACATATTGATGTTGCATTATCATCAAATCTACTGATCAAAGTCTTCTTGTGATCTATAAACTGCCATATTAAAAGTTTCATAGATCTAAAGTTATATACCAATGCCCCACAAGTTATCGGATTTGATATGTGAGCATCAACAAACTAGCAGATAAATCTCAAAAGAAGGTTATACGCTAACTGGATTACTACTTAAAGTCTAACATTTTAAATTTAGATATTTTGAGTTGAATTTCCACTAAAATTCTGATACTAAAAATTCCTATCGTGGGAGTTCTTACGCTTCAATCACCACGGTCCACGGTTTAAAGCAACTTCCAGGTTTTGTACAGGATAATGACATACTGACTTCAAATTAACACTTTCGGTAAGAATGATTTAGTTTGATAAAAAAAAAAAAAAAATGTAGTATCAAATAGTAATTTAATTTTAAAATACATGATGATAAAATATACTACATTTTACGAAGAGATATGAGAGGGATCTTAAGTTATATATATATGAAAAGTGAGTGATACTTGCATGTTCTTTATAAAAAATTTGAATAAGATTTGTGAGTTAACTTTACAAAGTTAATGTGAGCGTGACTCTTTTTTTTTGGGTGCTCAGATTGGACTTTCTAGCTGAAAGATATTGAATAAAATAGGTCTCTAGGAATCAGTGATCTAGCTGTTTTAAATCTCAAAAAGGGTTAAGAAAAAAAAAAAAAAAAAAAAAAAAAAAAAAAAAAAAAAAAAAAAAAAAAAAAAAAAAAAAAAAAAAAAAAAAAAAAAAAAAAAAAAAAAAAAAAAAGGAGGGTCAAGCAAACCAAAAACATAGTAATTGAATTAGTAAAACTTCAACATGAGAGTTGTATGTTATTTTTATAATGATGAAAGAGATTTGTACGTTATACTAATATATTTGCATTATCTCACTCGTGGACAACTGTAATTTATAATTGAGTATAAAATAAAATAAACAGATTGGTAAAGCGGACCAACCAAGAATTTTTGGTTTTTTCTTGTTGTCAGGACCCTCTGTGGAACTTTCACTTACGTATGTATTGTGTGTATTATATTTTAGTTATTATTCGAGTCTAGTTGTTTATTGTAATTGGCAACTAGACTAGCGAACAACTAAATAAATCTTAAATATGGTTTTATAAAGAACTACGGAGTATAAAATAATATTAATCAAATTTCTAATCAGAAAATAAAATAATAATGACTCAAGGTTTGTCTTTGACCATGTGATTCTCAAATTATCTGAGTTTATCAAATTAAATCATGTGAACTTCAAACATTATTTATTTTATCTGTTAATTACTTTTATATAATATGACATGCATAATTAATCGGTTACAAACTGAATCCCAAAAATGGGAAGGTAACTTGTTCATACCAATCTTAAGGGTATAGAGTTGCCAAATCATAAAATACTTTTCTTAAAAGATAATTTAAAATAGCATCAAAACAAGGCTTTACACCAGAAGAAATTAATAATTCTTAGCCTTATCTTAAATTTTTTATTTTATAATTCTTAAAAATTCATGAGTTATTATTCAAAATATTTTTTTTGTATAAATAAAAATAAATATATGTTTGTATTTTCTCATTCCAATTTAGGATTTTGATTTTTTTCCCATCAATTTTTTTCCAGTAATTTTAATATTAAATTTATGTGATTATATTATAATATACTATATATGGTTATTATCTTTTACTTTGTAGTGTTATTTCTTAGAACTGTCCCGACAATTTCTCTTGTATATTCAATAATTGAAGACCATATATTCTGTATTCTTAGAGTATTTCGGAATATATTACTATGTAAGAATCATCCGAAATTCCGTGACACTAATTTAGTTCTTAGAATCCAAACAAAATTCTATTCACATATTGTATATATATATTGAGTACTGACAAATATCTCATATTTTAAATAATAGTTTAACTATTCGAATATGTAAGTTACAGGGAATGAGATTCATTCCACATGTGAAAGCTCCACCTCTAATTCGAGACTTCACTTCCACCTATGCACTGTTATAGTAGTATATAGAGAAGTCAATTCAATAATTACTACATTACCCTAAACTGTTAAGTGTCAAGTGTGTATCTAACTGATCCTCAAACCGAGTTAAAAAGAGTTGATCATAGCTTTAGAGTTTGTTTTGATGGGTAATTGTTCTTTACAAAGTTTACTTGATACTCTGTAAATAATTTTAAGATGATCAATAAATTAACATTTCATTAAAAAAGTCAAAACACTAAAACACTCCACTTTGTACTCTTTAGACTTCTAGTGAACGATTCGGAGTTCATAGATTAGTTGCATAACTCTCTTGAAAATGTATATATGTCATATATACTCGTTGATAAATCCATAGTTTCTACAACTTATATACTAGCGTAGCACCACACCTCACACCACCTTATCTACGCTCGTGTTCACGTTAAAATCTTCGACTCTCCTCTCCCTCTGGTTATCCCGAGTAATTGTTTTAATGGACTAGATATCCTTTATCTTGTTTTGATTAGACTTTCTATTCGTTTTTTCTTTGGCTTCTGGAAATCTTTATCTTAACATGTAAATTTTGGCTATATGATGAAAACTATATGGTCGATAGAACGAGTAAAAATTTTAAGTTTATAGGATCATACTAATGAAACAATATTGAGTATTATTAGTAGAGTTTTCTAATGGACTAAATTTAATTTTTTTACGAAATACAAAAATAGTTTAATTCTACATACGCGAGAGAAGAGTTTGTGACCCACGGGTCTAAATAGTTAGGGTAGAGACAGTAATCAGTTGGAGTCTTATATACTTATAGTTTATTATTTTAAGTTGAATTTTCTTAATTATTTGTTGAGACAGAACAAGCGAAAGGGAATAAGTGTTGCGACATATTTGGATTTTTGTGCTCTTTCTCATGCTTATTTTTACAATATCTCTTTTCTTATGCTTATTTTTATGACTTTCACAGAATGTCATGTTACGACTGAGATGCGAGTGTATGTGGAAACGAGCTTATTACGACGTTCCACAACGAGCAATTATTTAATAAACATATAATTCGTGATTGCCGTGGCTACCTCATTGATCCAAAGTTACTTTGGTCGCAACACTTCGTTGAAGCAGAACATTAACATTAGTTGTCGATTGTTGTTACTTTATAAATCAGCGATTCACGCCTCTTGTCATGGTTTATTTATATATCTTGCTTCTCTACTGTATCATTTGCTTCATCAAAATATATATGCTTTGCTTCATCAAAATATTTCTAGACGAAAACACGAATAGGTGTGTTTGAATTTTATATTTTTATTTTTATGAACTTTGGAATTTATATATAGGCCGAATTAACTTTTATAGAAAAATCCAGAATACACATAATTTACACATAATAATTTTAGTAGAGCCATGAAAACCCTAATTTTATAAAATAAGCAACTAAGATCTACGGGACAATGATTCAGTCAATCATCTCTCCCTCTCTCTAATTGTGACAGAAAATATTCCTTCATCATGTGACTTTATTTTGGATTGTGGTTACACAACATGCTTCTATAATTACGTAATGGGGGTGTATAGGCATAGTCAATTGTAGAGCATTTCCTTTTGCTTAGATCAACATAGTTCAAAATAAAATGCATGCCCAATAGTTAAGATTGCAACAATGTATACTTCAAAGACTAACGTTGTATTATGAAGTATGAACGCATATACTTTAGTCGCTGCAGAGTTTCTATATACTACTGATTTTCATATTCCAAACATAATCATAGCAAAGTTTTGCCAAAGGAAAACTTAAGCATAACTTACTTGGCACACTCACCATCCCCATTAATCAAATCTTCTGCGACTAGATATCTCAGTGTCGTATTAGAAACTGATAAATGAATGAATGATCTTTTGATATGTAATAAGCATTGTACATGATTCATTCGCAAGGAGAAATTGCCTTGAATTATAATTGTAATAGTAACGTGATGATTTATCCTGCCCATAATTATGAAAGTGCTAAAAAAATTAATAACGCGAAAATGGTATATAACAAGTTTCTCAAGCCTCTAGTGCTTTTTACATACAGATGCTACTTAACACTTAAAAGATTTTCACTTTTGTAAATTGTTATTTTCATACAATTTCTCAAAATAATAGAAATAAAGCCTCCAAAATATGTAAATAGCCATACATTTTAGATACCACAAATCCAAGGAAAGATAACACAAAGTAACACACATATTCGTATAAATTTTTGTATTATAAATATATTTATATATCATGTTTTTCTTTACCTCTTTTGTTTTGGTAGATATTCATGGATGATCCGTCAATCAGTTTGCCTTTCGGGGATCGCCTCCTAGCCTAAGCTCAAGATCTAAATCCTCAAAGTGACCACCCTTATGTTTGATCTCCTCGTTTCTTGTAATTATGGCACTCTTACAAGATAAACTTGAAATGAAAATCGACGGCTGCGATGAACTCTCACGCATTCGTCTTCTCTTATGGATATCACCCCTCCCAATCTCTTCATCACCCCCTTGAGAAGTAATCGGAAAACCATTGTGGATCACCAGATTCATTCTCACTGAGAGATCAGTGGTGTTTCCATGATTCACTTTTGCTTTATCCCCGTTCTTTGGTACATCTCTCTCGATCTTTCTCTTCTTGCTTCCTTCCACAACCGCAAGATCACAACCCTTTTTCTCCACAAAAGTACCCGGGCACGACCATGTGGAAGAAGATAGAATGTTTTCAGAATTATTGGAAGGTTCTACAACAAAAGAAGGTGAGGAAGAGGAAGAAGTATCTTGCTTCCCTGTCAAAACGGAAGAAACCCTAGAAGGAGTCAAATATGGCAAGGAAGAAGGAGAAGATGAAAGATCAATAACACATGAGTGTTGAGACTCAAAATGATTAGGGTTGGAGTTAAAAACCAAAGTATAGCTAGAGGTTTCACGAGTATCATTGTTATAAGCATGAGATGGATACTCATCCGGAGGTGAAGAGGGTTTAGAGAATAAGTATTGATCATCGTCGGATTGTTTAAGCCGTGCTCTGTCTCTTCGGTGAACGTTCATGTGGCCACCGAGGGCTTGAGCCGATTTAAACTCTCTCCGGCAAAAGCTACACGAGTAAGATCTCGGCGGCCACAAAGATCCGGCGGCATCGTCTTCAGCAAAGGCTAGCTCTTCCCATGATGATCCTTTCTTGCTTTTCTTTGGGATCCAGACGCCACCAGGTTTCTCCATTCTCTAGGGACAATTTGGAAGTTGACGCCAACCCTAGAAGAAAGTTTTTTCTTCCCTTTTTTTGGTGGTTAGAGTAACCCTAGATGATTAATATTAGGTGGTGGATTACTGAAAAAGATGAAGAAATTGTGTAATGACAATAATGGAGGTCAATTGTGATAAATAAATTTAAATCAAAACGAGTGGAGTATTTTAAATGATCAAAAAGTTGTTATTTAATATATTTGATTGATCGAACCGTAGGGATTTTGTGAACGCAGACGATATGAACTACTTTGGATTTTAGTAAGCGTTAGCTGACTGATCTAAAATATTTTTATGTTTGCTTATTCCAAGTGGATACCCACAAGTAACATATATTTGTCTTTCCATTTTTGCACTATATTAAATTGTGTGTATCGTTCATATGAAAAATATTGTATTATATAATCTTGTGAATCAACAGTAGCTATGCTAATCCACCGTATACTATATACACACCTACGTATTTACTTTTTTTTGCGGTGATATGATTTTTTTGTTCTAAAACTTATAACTAGGCGCGATCCGGCAATGCAAGTAAAGGTTTTTTTTTTGACAAAGGATTTTCATTAATATATATATATATACTAAAGAATTATCATGGGAATTTTGCACTATATAACAATGGAAAATGGGTTATTTAAGAAGTAAAAGCAAGCTCAATAATATAATTATTATTGATAATATTAAAACATATATATATTAGCAACATATTATAAAACTAGTTCATAGTCGAATTTACTTATTGTGTTAGTAAAACTAGTTCAGATTCAAAAAAATTTCCAAACATAAAGAAGATAATGGTTGTAAAGCTCGCAACTCCCATTATCTATGTAAGAAATAGATCAATTTAATAGAAAGTAACAAATAGGACATATAGTCAGGTACATTGGAAAGGATTTGAGGTAGGGTTATATATTATATATTTGGGCTTAGGACGTGAATATGAGTAAAAAGGACCAAACCATGTTTTGGGCTTTAACTACTCAAGGCCCATATAAATATAGATAACTCCCAAGTGAACCAGCAATCTACTTGTGATGACTTGTGAATGGCCTGATGTAAACGAAGAAAGGATTTCCAATTTTGGATTCATAGTGAATGTAAATTTTGAGCTCTTAAGTAATCCAAAACTCGAAGACAACACATTGGGTGTAATGTGTTGTCAATGAAGACTACAATGAATCAAAAAGGAGAAAAATGAAGACTACAATGGAAACTAAAAAAATGAAGACTACAATCAATTTTTAGGTCCAGTCAAACTGGGAATTATTGGACACAATCACCGTCATTACCAGATGAAACCAATAGTAAACTAAAACAAGCCAGTCACACTCAAACATTTTGTGCAGTACCAAAGGATTAATGAATTCCCCAATAGCTAATAGTAGTCATTTAATATTTGAATATACGAAATAGCATATATAGTGGCCACTGGCCAAACTTCGTAAAGCTCTCTTATTATGTTTACCCCCAAAACATCATCATTTAACAAATCTATTTGAATATTGTGTTCAAAAATAAAAAAAGAATGCCTCACAAGATTTGTATAAACTGAAAGGTCATGCGATACCTGCCTCTTTAGTCTGATTTGTCCGAGTATGGAAAAAGTATAGTAGAACATAAAAATAGAAAAAGTCTGCAACAAATGAATAATTTATAATCCTGCTTTTGAAAAATTCATTTGAATGGTTTTAGACAACTATAAAATTACAATTCGCCAGCAGTCTTAGCTGCAAAAAACATTATTAGAATTGGATGTGGATAAAATCAATTTTATATAAATAAATTTGTTGAAGATAAATCCGTTGGACTAGCCGTGGTTTCATATTAGTTGTAATGTAGTTTTCAGATTCTTTCTGTAGCTAATTTCACATTCAAAGGGATTGCTTCTCTTTTTAACCTTCAATATTATAATACTAAAATAGTAGTTAGCTAAATGACGTGGGAAAACTTGTGGATACAGCAACAAATCATGAAACACCACGTGGCAATTCCAACCTCTCTATAAGACCAAACGAGTCTGTTTCTTTGGCTGCTATAGCAATAAACATAAATGGAGGGTCTAATTCCGTTTGTTTACAGAGCCGTCATGCAAATCCGTTATGGCCACGAGCGTTCTTCTTCTTACTACGTTCGTCTTCCGGGCGATTCAGGCCGGTTCGGGAGATCAAATTTCGACGTGTCTGGTCTCGGATCTTCCTCTATTATGGCGTCTTCGAAGACAACGAGCACGAACACCACGTTTGCTGTTTCCACTGGGGACCAGTCACCACTTCATCGTCAGGTTGTGATGTGATGCATACGTGCTCCAAAGGGAACGTGAAGATACTCGCAAGGGAAAGAGTTGGTTTGTGACGTTGTGATTACTGGTTATAGGATTAGTGTTTGATGTCCTGTTTATGAGTTATATAGACTCGGACCGGTCGAATAAACCTGATGTAATAATTGGGGGTGGGGAGATTAATTCTCTTAAGCGTGGGCTTTTAACCCAAAGGGTAATCTCATGGGGTATTTGTGTGTGTGTTTCTATTAAGGAACTTTTAACTGTATAAAAATTATATGAATCTCTTGGTTTATTCGTGAGAAATTATAATAAGATTATATGTACAGTGAAACCTCTATAAATTAATAATGTTGGAACTACACCAAAACTATAATTTTTTATTAATTTATAGAAATTATTAATTTATCGATATACTAATTGAACCAAAAACTCAATTTAGAACTATAAAACTATATTATTTTATAGAAATTTTTAGTGTATACTCCCTTCGTTTTATATTAGTTGTCGTTTTAGGTTTATGCACACAGATTAAGAAAATATTTAATTTTACATATTTTCAAAATAAAAATACTATTATCAATACACCTAACCATATATCAACCAATAGAAAAATAGAGTAAAGAATATTACTAATAAATTTTGCATTGAAAACCGAAAATGACACTTATTTTGAAACAAAAATTCTACTCCAGAACGATAAGTAATTCGAAACGGAAGGAGTATTAATTTATAAAGTATTAATTTAAAGAAGTTATAATGTAACAAGATAATAATGTTTTTTTGATGGTAAAAAGATAATAATGTTTTCATGGTAATAGATTGTAAACAAAACATAACGCACTCAGTGACAGGCTGACATGTTCACTACATAAAAAGCAAGTGAAACGTGTCATTGTTCTTACCATTTTCTGCTTTTGGTTTCTATGAGTTGCGTCTTTTTCTTTTCTTCTGCATCTCATCCATTTTATATATTCATCAGATTCACTCTTTCTTTCTTCTTATCCAATAGAATTATCAGATTCTGAATAAAAAATGGCGACTTCGATTCGATCCTTCAAGCTTAACACTGGTGCCAAGTTACCTTCGGTCGGTCTCGGAACCTACGCCTTGTTCCCGTCAACAATCGAACAAGCGATCAAGGTATTATTACACGTCATCGCTTCGGTTCCAGTTTTGAGCCTTTTGTCTTTAATTTGTACTTAAAAACTCTCTTTTCGATTTTAGGTTGGGTACAGGCACATAGATTGTGCTTCGTTCTACGGTAACGAGAAAGAGGTAACCAATTTTCTAATATAACATAATTTGAGAGAACCATATGATGCTAAGATTATGTGGTTGAAGTGTCCTGTCTCTGCATGTTACGTTCTCCTCACGTTATGATATCTTATATACTAGATTGGTAGCGTGCTGAAGAAGTTAATAGATGACGGTTCCGTGAAGCGTGATGAGTTATTCATCACTTCCAAACTCTGGTTTGTTTTCTATTTACTACCAACTTCTTACTCTTGACATGATTTTTAGTTTGACGAACACACAAATATATATTTTCATGTTGTTTTGTTCTGTAGGTGTAATGATCATTTGCCTGAAGATGTACCTAAGGCACTAGACAAAACATTGCAAGATTTACAGATTGACTACGTTGATTTATATCTGGTACTTACATATATAACTTAAAAATCCATCTTGGATTCTTACAATTTACTTCCATTTTGAATGTGTATGTGTTTTTTTTTGTTGAAGGTACATTGGCCAGTGAGCTTGAAGAAGGAATCACCTATGCCAACACCTGAAACACTCACAAAACCTAACTTACCAAGTACATGGAAAGCAATGGAAGCTCTCTATCACTCTGGAAAAGCTAAGGCAATCGGTGTTAGCAATTTTTCGTCAAAGAAGCTCCAAGATCTGTTTAAAGTGGCTCAAGTAGTTCCGGCTGTTAACCAAGTGGAGTGCCATCCGGTGTGGCAGCAACAAAGTCTACATGAACTATGCAAATCCAAAGGAGTTCACTTATCTGTGAGTATACATACACATTCCGAATTTACTATTTTTTTTAGCCGGTGTGATTCAAGAAGATGATATTATTTGTATGGGATTATAGGGTTACTCTCCTTTGGGCTCCCAAACTAAGAGAGAAGCTAGGCTAAAGGTTCTTCAGAACCAAATTGTTAGCGAGGTTGCTGAGAAGCTTGGGAGGACCACCGCTCAAGTGGCTCTTCGTTGGGGACTCCAAATGGGTCATAGTGTTATACCAAAGAGCTCAAGCGAGGCTCGACTCCAAGAGAATCTTGATGTTTTTGACTGGTCCATACCTGAAGATCTGTTTGTCAAGTTTTCTAACATTCCACAGGCAAGTTTTTTTTTTTTTTTTTTCTTTTTTCTATGGGAAGTTTTTATGTCAGATCTCAAGTCATTCTTTGTTGCTGATGGTTTTCATGTCCTCTTTACATCTTGCAGGAGAAGTTAGTCCGAGGTGTTGAATTCGCGCATGAGACGCTCGGCTTCTATAAGACCATTGATGAGCTATGGGACGGTGAAATTTAAGAAACTTCATTCATCTAGACGTGAAGGACCATCGAATTATATATATTATGTTTAAATAATCCTTCATGTTTGTTCTTGGTTAGAAAAGCGTGGGCACATTGATGTGTAGTGTTCTCCTATTTCGACTTTCGTTATCAATACTCCGTTTATGCTTCAGTTGGTGTGTGCTATATTTTGTGCTATCGAAAGGTGATGTTTGCCGTAAATTAAAAATGGTAATGTGTCACTAATTGTAACTTATAGACCGCATATTACAAGAATCATATATCGTTCTTTATTTTTATTTTTTTATTTATTTGTCTAGCCGATTTTGTCATTATGATGGAACTCAAGTACATTTACAATCATATGCTAATTCAGAGACTTTCTTCTAAGAACTCTTAATCAACATCAATGAAATAGACAATTTGCATTCATGTGATTATTTGAAACTGAGACACATACGTACATTTATACGCATGTAAAGGAAAACAAATGCAAAATGAAAACACACAATAATAGGCCATTACAAAATAAATAAAATAAAAAATCATCACAAAAAGAAACTACTGTTCATGAAAGCTCTCGGCGGCTGTACCAAAGGCCCAGTGGGCTGCTATCGAGAGAGAGACTCCTGTTACAGTCTTGATGACTCCACCAATAGCACTTCCTTGTCTCGTTGTAGACGTACTTGAACTAACGCGACCTGCCTTTGGAGAACCATGGTTTATGTCCTGATGTTGATGAGGATGATGATTACCACCATGAGGGTATGGTGGACTCGTATGTGCATAGTGGTGCGGCGATGATGGCTGGGCCGCATGGTCATGCAGGCTTCTCGACTTTGTTACCGTTGCCTCGGGAGACGAGACATGCATTAGACCGTGTGTGCAAAGCGGGTGAGATTCAAAACTACAGTGCTTGCATTTGTAGAACATCCCTTGGATGTAAAATCGGCAAAAATAGCACACAGGCTCGGTCATGTGGGCAGGACCGGTGAACAGAGTTAGCTCATGATTAGGCGCGTGCCATGTGTTAATGAGGGTTGGAGGACACGTGGCGCAATACTCATGGAGATCGTAGTCGCAGTCGTTGCACCGGTAGGTCTTTCCGTGACCGTGCAGTTTGCAACCATTGCACGTGTATGTGCCAACTACGTTGACTTCAGTCAAGGGATGGTTATGCATGAAACGTTGAATCGTGTGCGGCTTTGACATCTCACCTGCCATTTTGGGGTTTGAACCGAGATCGGTTTTTTATCTTCTTGGTGTTTGTTATCAATAGAGCTGTATGTAAATATGCAATATCCATTGGTGTGCTATTAATACAAATTTAGTTGCTTTTGGATTTTGGTGGAGTTGACTGATCATACCAAGAAAATGTCTTCTTCTTATTTTTTTGTAACTTGGGCTTTCAAAGACGAAGAAAATGTCACTTAAAGTTATATATTTTTCTATTTCAAATTGTTGATATTGTATACGAATTTAAGTTGAATTCGTCTGTTACATGCTGGTTTTCATTTGGGACGTGTCTTCAAGTTTTCAACCATAGCTATGTTAATAGTGATAATGAATGATTATATAGATATAAAATGGGCCGGCCACTGACATATTTCTAAATTCTATATGATAGTTAGTTTATTGATACATATCAATAAGATCATCTCCAATTTAACTCATTTTTCATTTTAAAATGAAGTTTGAATTAAGAAATATTTAAATCTTAATTACTCAATTTTCTTATTTTATAATAGAATCAAAATGAACTTACTCCATTTTGTATTTATCTTTTTGATCATTACTCCATGGACATTCTAAAATATAATAGTGTTGGAGTAAAACAAACTTCATTGTAGAATTGTAGAGTATTCAATTTTGAAAAAGATAATAATTTTACATTAGAAATACTCTAAAATGTAGTTTATAAATGTATTATCATCCGTATGCTAATTTGCACAATGCACATTGTTGAAGATCAACACTTAAAAAGAATTCTGTACACAATTTACAAAATAAAAAGGATCATATTTTTGAATAAATGTATTTTGAAAAAAAAATATTAACTTATGCAAGCAATTTCTTAAAAATGATACAGATCATTTAGTTGAAACATTGAAGGCCCAGGTCTTACTAACATATTCATTACTACTAATGGGCCAACCAAACTCTACTCCAGAGTCAAACTCATTCATCTTCTCTCTTTCTGATCACTCTCTCTCTCACCAACTCTTTCCGTGGCGAGACGCATATTCCACAGTACACTATCGCGTAGCTCATGGCAGAGGAAAGCAGGTTCTTCGAGCTCAACACCGGAGCAAAGATACCATCGGTCGGTCTCGGAACGTGGCAGTCTGATCCTGGTCTTGTCGGAAACGCTGTCGAAGCCGCCGTTAAGGTTCGTCTCTCTGATCATTGACCGTAAAGTTTTAGTCTTTATGGCTAAACCCCTGATTCTCTTACTATGCAGATCGGCTATCGCCACATTGATTGTGCTCAAATCTATGGCAACGAAAAGGAGGTAACGCTAAATCATCCTTTTTTATATGTTTCCAAGATGTTGGTTTCAAGAAAGAAGTGAAGTGACCATTTAAATTTCAATACTTTCTTCGAGCTGCTTGGTTTCCCATGGGGTTTAAAGCCAAAAAGTTACGTTCTTGGTTATCACAATGGGTTGCCTTGTTTGATCAATATACAGACACTATGTTCTTGTCATTAATCAAAATTAGTTGTTTTGAGATAACTGAGTGAACCCACTTGTCTTTATTTGCTACTGTGACAACTTCTTCCTCTTGCAGATTGGGTTAGTTCTGAAGAAACTGTTTGATGATGGAGTTGTTAAGCGTGAGGAGATTTTCATCACATCCAAACTCTGGTATTATTCTGCACCACTGTGCTTTGATTATCTTATAGTTTCAAGTCTATGTAGCTTCTAACCTGTTCATATGAAAGGTGTACTTATCATGATCCTCAAGACGTCGCAGACGCTCTGAACAGAACTCTACAGGATCTACAGCTTGACTATGTCGATTTGTATCTCGTACGTAACATATCAAGAAACTTTGTCTTGTTTTCGTTTGACGAATTATCCATGTGTGTTTCTCTTAAACATAACCTGATGTCATTGCATTTGTTATGAATTTTAGAACTAGTGTCAGATATTCAGTCACTGACCAACGGTTTTTTGTGAACCTTTTGAAGATCCATTGGCCTGTTAGTCTTAAGAAAGGTTCTACTGGTTTTAAGCCAGAGAACATTTTGCCGACTGATATTCCTAGTACATGGAAAGCAATGGAAGCACTCTTTGATGTGGGGAAGGCCCGAGCTATTGGTGTAAGCAACTTCTCCACTAAGAAACTCGCAGATCTCTTGGAGGTGGCTCGTGTCCCTCCCGCTGTTAACCAGGTGGAGTGTCACCCTTCTTGGCAACAAACTGTGCTCAGGGATTTCTGCAAATCCAAAGGCGTTCACCTCTCTGTATGTAGTAGAACAGACATGTCCATATCCTTTTCATAAAGCTAGCAAATGTCAGAAAATTTTAAACATTAGTTGATGTTTTTTTTTGTAGGGATACTCTCCATTGGGTTCGCCAGGAACAACTTGGCTCAAGAGCGATGTTCTGAAGAACCCGATTCTAGCCACGGTTGCTGAGAAGCTAGGCAAGACTCCTGCACAAGTTGCTTTACGTTGGGGTCTCCAAATGGGTCAAAGTGTACTTCCGAAAAGCACACATGAAGACAGGATCAAACAGAACTTTGGTGTTTTCAGCTGGTCCATACCAGATGACATGTTATCCAAGTTTTCTGAGATTGAACAGGCAAGTAGATTGCATTCCAGATAGGTCTTTTTCTCTGTTTTGCTCATAAGCCTCAAGGTTATCTAAGATTTGAAAGATATGTGTGTTTCCAATGTTGCAGGGAAGGTTGGTGAGAGGCATGTCATTTGTTCATGAGACTAGTCCTTATAAGACTCTTGAACAACTTTGGGATGGTGAGATATGAGATTCATCTCTGGATCATGTGCCAAATCATTCACCGGTTTGTCACAGATATATCAGTTTATTATTGAGTACTGCATCTTGTTTCTTAAGGAGAGGTACAACATTTTACTCATAAGCTCTCACTAGTGGTCCTCCTGCGTTTTCAAATATTCATAAATAAATAAATAGAGACATTGCTGCTCCAGTTAAGATTGGATTTCAAATCCATTATTACGAACTTAAGATGCAAGTTACTGTAATATGTTGCGTATAATTAAAGATGGTAAAACACGTACAATTTGTAAACTTAATGCAAAGAAAGGATCAAAGATTAACATAAGCGATTAAAGAAAACCAAGTGGTGGTAATTTCTTGGGTTACCAATCATGGCCTCTGTTTAACATAAGCAATTAAGTTTTATTAAGCAATTCTACGATTCCGCAAAATTACCAATCATAGCCTTTGTTTAGTTGTGGTTACAAAACTATAAACTTTCGTTTCACTTGTTCTCCGAAAATTTCAACTTTGACTCTCTCTCGTCAGAAATTCCGAGAACGTGATAGAGCAGCTTTGTTGACTTTGGCTAGTTGATTGACCATAATTAAAGATATTCTTTTGCTAGTTTTGTGAACTTTTCTAAGAATTGCGAAATTTATTGTGTATAATTTTTTCTGCCCACAAACAACGTTGCTATTCCTAGCATCAAAACTCAAATTAGCGATTTTTAAACTGCTAGGAAATCTTAAAGATAACGAGATTGAGATAAACGAAAATTTAATATTATATTTTTCTTTATTATTAACTAGGCAGATTTTATATTATCAAATTACTTAAATATGTAAATAATTTGATAATGTAGTTGTATACTTTGTACAAATAAGTTTCTTAGCTAATCAATAAATTTGAGACAAAACTATTATAGTTTTAAAGTTTCCTCCAAACTTTATTATAAACTTTATTCTGGCACACAATTGCAAAGGTTATAAAATGCGGGATCAAAGATATTATATCCGGGAATAAAGTTGAATGTTTCACATTGGTTTGCAAAATAAAACATTACATTTTTGTGTTTTCTCTTTGTAAAAAAACTCAAAACTCACGTAAAGAGACTTTCAATGGAAAGCCCAAACAGTGCATTAGAAACCACCCCAACTGTTAGCTTTGATGCAATAGTAAACATTTTCCAGCCCTTACCCGGACTCGGTTTTTGATCCGCTCCGGCCGCTGGTACTTGACCCGGATTCGTATTGAATCCATTCATATAACTAAAGTTATTAAAACTTTGATGATGGTAAGGTTGTTGCCCCATCGGTCCAAACGCATTATAAGAGTAACCAAAATGCGGTTGTTGACCCATCGGTCCATACCCATACGGGTAACCCATATGGGGTTGTTGCCACGGCGTGGACCATGATGGTTGTCCTCCTTGTGGCTTGAGCCCTCTGCTCTTAGTACCCGATGCTTCGGCCTGGTCAGAAGGTGAGGTGTTGCACACAGCTAATATACACTCCATATGAATATCGAACCTACATAACTCACACTTATACCTCCAAGATTGGCACGGGTTGTAACACACCATACACGGGCTAGCTCCTCCAAGGCGAAACTCCAAGTGATGATCAGGGTGAAGCACGTGCCTCACGTGCTGAGGAAGCTGCGTGCAAAGAGGGTGTACGTCAAACTCACACAGCTTGCATCTGTAAAACAACCCTTCCACCGACTCGTTGCAAATGTCACAAGCCCGTTCGTTCTGGCGCGTGGACTGTTGTTTACGGACAACGAGACTGAGCTCATGTTTGGGATGAATGAAGGTTGGTAGGGTGAGGGGACACGTGGCGCAGTAATCATGGAGATCGTAGTTGCATGGTTCACATCTATAGGTTTTGCCTGAGCCATAGGTTTTGCAGCCGTCGCAGATGAAGTCACCGGCGTTGTTGAACTCGGTTAGTGGATGTGTATGCGTGAAATGTTGAACGGTGCGGCGTTTTGGTGTTCTTGGAGCCATTCTTTACTGGTTCTGGTGTTGATGTTGGAATATAACAAAAAAACTCGTTTGCATATTAAATTGAGAGTTGTACATGTATAATCATGTTTACTTTGTGACAGAGTGTGACACCGTTATTAGTTGACTTTCGACAAGTTGACTGACCAAAATTCGGTGGAACAGATCTCTTCTTTTGTGGTTTTTGTTTTATTTTGTGTAATGTGCATTTTAGTTTATACAAAGAGCATCATTATCTTTAAAACCTCAAATGGGTTTTTGAACTTTTTTTCTTTTTATCTGATTTTTTTTTTAAAAAAAAATCAATTATGGACTGCCACGTGTTAGTGGAATATGCGAACAATGCAAAAAATATTTTTATTTTATAGTTTTTACAACCGTTTCTTACACTGTTTGTGGACTCCATATGTCAGTGGAACCCGTAAACAGTGCAAAAACTTATTTTAAAAACCTTTGATAAAGATGCTCTTACAACACACACAAACGACATATTACTTATAGTACTTACATGCATGATTAGTGATGTTTTCATATACTAATGTTTTATAGTTAGTGAAATTAGTTATGCCGGTTTGAAACTGTTATTCGAGTTAGGATTGACTTATTGTTTTGATATATTCTCAACTATTGATTCTAATACAAAAGGTGAAAAATGCAAAAGACAAAAAGAGAAGTTAACTTGATTTTCTCTTCTAATTAATTAATCTGTTTAAACTGACAAGAGACAATACTTTATCAAACATGTCAAGCATGATTACGCTTTAATGGAAGTTTGGTCAATATATATAGGGTCCAATAACGACTACACGATACGGGATAATATACAGTACGTACGTAGACTTTATATAAAATGCTGTAAAAACTACCTAGAACTTTAACTTGTTTTTGAATAAAACTAATTAAGCACATACAGTCTCGAACGTCCAAAACAACCAAAAAATTATTAGCTTAAACCCTGTCAAGTATCAACTATAAGTCTATAACAATAGTATAGTGCTTATGTAAAAACTAAGGCTGGCTCTGTTGATGGTAATTGTGCTAACTACCTTAATTGGGGATACTAGAGTTTATGCATTAGATATTCATATATTATAATCTGTTCAAAATAGTCAGTAATCTACGGTGTTCGATGTTATAGTTTGGCTTTAGAACATATATCATCCAAACTACATCATATATACTGCTACCACAGTATAATTAACATGTTACATCTATATCATGATGTCATAATACTATTGGTCACATATATCGAGCGGTATTGCAAAATAGAACATCAGTCCAGCTTCACAAGAATTACAAAAAAATAGAAGAACGACAACTATGTGTAAGAAATATTTCTAGTAAATTGTATAAATATTAAGAAATTCATAGGGACATGTTGTCAAACACTTATTTCATGTTACATTATTTATTCTTAGCATAATTTAAGAGCCAGTTCTTAATTTTAACAAAGAAAAAATTAAGAACCGGTTTTTAAATAAGACATTTAAGAACCGGTTCTTAACTTTTTCTTTGTTAAAGTTAAGAACCGGTTCTTAAATTACGTTAAGAACCCCACCTAAGAACTCAGGGTTAATCATGCTCTTAAACACAAAATACACGAGAGAGACAAGAAGTATTCAGTAAGGGTTTCAGTTCCACACGTGTTTAGAAGTTACCGCACGTGCAAGAGAATGAAGAGAAGTAAATACAGTGACCCTAAATCACTCTTGCAGTCACCACCGTCTCTTTGGTCCGTTTCGCCTCTCTCTCTCTCTCTGGCCAATACAAGGTTAGAGTCTCATCCTTATCGACGAAAGATTCCATTTTTGAAACATTCCTTATAAGTTGTGTCTCTTATTTTCCCTCATTCTCTCGATCTTGTCTACATTTCTAGATAAAGAAAGGACAAATCTTTTGTGTTTCGTGCTACATATTGGGTTTTGTTTTGAAGAAGCTTTGTCTGGAAGAGTCTTTGATTGGTCAGTGGGAGATCGGTTCTTACTTCTTAGCTCCTCCGTTGGTTTTATTTGTCGACTTATCTCTGTTTTACAGAAGAGGATAATGGCAGGATGTGCAATGAATTGTCAATTCTCGAGTGCTGTGAAGTTACGAAACGACATCACTTCGTTGAGGACGATTCGAAATCGAGACTTTGTGCTTGGAGGTTTGGTTAAGGAAATGAAAGTCCCTGTTTTGCTGATTAAGAAGCAAAGGTCGAGGCTTTTGATGGTTAGTATGTCTCAGTCTCCTGTTGAGCCGTTATCTAGTGTTGTTGCCGCTACTGAACCAACGAAAGGAGTAGTAGAAGAAGGTGGTAGCATCTCAGCGAAAGGCGACAATGTTGGGAGCTTAGGAACTGATGATGAACCGGCGAAAGTTGTAAGTGATGGTGGTGGTGCTAATGGTGGATTTAACAACGGTGGTGGAGGGGGTGGGAATGGAGGAGAAGGTGGTGATGGAGAAGAAGACTATGAAGAGAAAGAGTTTGGACCGCTTTTGAAATTTGAAGAGGTTATGAGAGAGACGGAAGCTCGAGGAGCCACGCTTCCATCTGATATGTTAGAGGCTGCTAAGACCTTTGGCATCCGCAAGTTGATTCTCCTTAGGTACTTGGATTTGCAGGTACATTTTTCTCTTTGTTTTAATTATCTTCTATGGAGTTAACAGTTTTTAAAAAGAAGAGTTTTGGTTTCTTGGAGTTTAGAGCTCAGCTGGGTTGCTTGGGTTTGCTATAAGATCATGGTCTATGCTTCGAAACAGAATGCTGGCTGATCCATCTTTCCTCTTCAAAATAGGGACTGAGGTAAGGGAGCTTTCATCTCAAAGAACTTCATTTTCAGAGCCGGTTTGCATTGGCTCATGTACGCATTTGATGTGCCGGTTTCAGATAGTCATTGATTCGTGTTGTGCCACTGTTGCTGAAGTTCAAAAGAGAGGCAAAGATTTCTGGGCTGAGTTTGAGTTGTATGTTGCTGATCTTCTTGTTGGAGTTGTGGTTAACGTTGCTTTGGTCGGTATGTTGGCGCCTTTTGTCCGTTTTGGTCAACCATCTGCATCTAGTGGGTTCTTAGGACGCATGCTTAATGCTTATAATGCGCTTCCTAGCAGGTAAAGCAACATCCCTTCCATTCAAGAAAATACTCAACCATCTCTCGGTTGCTGAAGTTTGTGTGTGTTTTGAACTAAACGCAGCGTGTTTGAAGCTGAGAGACCAGGATGTAGTTTTTCTGCTCAACAGAGACTCGCTACGTACTTCTACAAGGGTATAATGTATGGTGCAGTTGGGTTTGGATGTGGCATTGTAGGTCAAGGCATTGCTAATCTTATCATGACTGCTAAACGGTAACACACACTTCTTTCCACCCAAAGGGTCACATAGTTTTTGGATGTTGCTTACATTTTCTTATGGTCATCATCATCTTCTCTCAGGAGCATAAATAAATCAGAAGAAGACATCCCTGTACCACCTCTCATCAAGAGTGCAGCTCTCTGGGGTATATCTTGGCTTCTCTCCCTTATTTACACTTTCACTCTACTAAATCATTAATCTCCATGGCAATGGTAATATCATTGCAGGTGTATTCTTGAGTGTTTCTTCGAATACTCGTTATCAGATCATCAATGGTCTAGAGAGAGTGGTTGAAGCATCGCCTTTCGCCAAGAAAGTGCCTCCTGTGGCTTTGGCGTTTACCGTTGGTGTACGGTTTGCTAATAACATCTACGGTGGGATGCAGTTTGTGGATTGGGCGAGATTGAGCGGTTGTCAGTGAAGAATTGGCCAAACAAAACTTGTTTCTTTATGTATGTCTAATCTTATGAAAACATGTATTGTTGAGCCTACTCGGTTTGATTCCGATATGTTTACAGAACTCGCTAGGCGGTTGTTGAGCTGTAAAAGTAATGAATAAAATGATTAGAAATAGAGAAATGCGGTCAGTGAAATGTTTATGGAGATCAAAATCAAACGACTTAGACACTAAACACATGGTGAAATCTAAATCAAAGTAACAAGAACCAAATGATTACATAGTGGGAAAAAAAGTTAAAGATCCATTCTAAACTCTACACGTTACTAAAATTCAACCACCCCACTAAACATGTTACTACTATATAAGAATCATCAAAGCATTAAGACACAAAACAGAACAAGAAACACTTAACAAAGTAAGAAGAAGCATGAAGTGGTGTAAGTTTATATCCGTGGCTTTGATGAGTCTTATGATCACATTGGCTTCCGCTGAGGCGGCTGGCGAGTGTGGTCGCATGCCCATTGGTCAAGCTGCGGCTAGCCTAAGCCCGTGTTTGGCTGCTACAAAGAACCCGAGGGGTAAGGTTCCACCGGTTTGCTGTGCCAAAGTGGGTGCTCTCATTAGAACCAACCCTCGTTGTCTTTGTGCTGTCATGCTCTCTCCTTTGGCCAAGAAAGCTGGAATCAATCCTGGAGTCGCAATCGCTATTCCAAAACGCTGTAACATCCGCAACCGCCCCACTGGCAAGCGATGTGGACGTATGGATTCAATTTTCTATATTCCATGATGAGTAATGTATAATATATGTAATGTTGACTTAACTTACCTTTTTATTGCTACTTTTTTTTTGCAGGTTACATTGTTCCATGAAGAATTTAACCTTTGGTTTGGATCTTTTACGATCAAAGTGATGAGAAGTTCTTGAGATTAAAAAATAAATGTTTCCACTTTCCACTTCCCTTTGTAGAGGAGAACTGTGAACTATCATATCCTTAATAATCTATGTTGTGAGACGTCTTCCTAATTGCCTTTTTGGGTATAACTTAATGAATGTTTTTCCTCATAATTTTTTTTTGTTTCTTGAAGTTTAATAATAATGAGAAGAACGAAACAAAAGCAATAACTTTTTTTTTTCAGAACCAATATTTACATAAATCAAACCACAGTTCAATAAAAAACGGTCAAAAAAAACAAGTGTGCGTGATGTTTGTATCTGGTCAGAGACGTGTGAAAGATGTCACACTCACATTGGTTCAGCGTAGAAATATCAATTGGAATTCAAATCCATATACAAGATTTATCATATAATATTTGGCGTCAAAAGCTTCAGAGGTTACGTTTTATTCAAGTTTTATCCGTAACTAAACCTTGTAATGATTTTACAAAAAAAACTATATCTTTGAATGTAAACATATAAATACTAAAAGTCAAAGGCAACGCAACCTAAACACGTTATTTGTTTACATGAAAACATCAGAGACAAAAAAACATGTGTTATATATCATAAACATTTAATAGTTAACGTAGAGATTTCAATCATTACTCTCAACTCAAGCCTCAGCTTGTGTTATGTAACATGCATTTTTCAACAATAATCTTCATAATCGTATTTTTTGTCGTTTTTGCTTTGGGGGTTCTTATGGCCATTTCCAATGGATGTGCGACCGGTATCGTTATAGGAGGAGGTGGCGGTGGGGATACTGTCGGTGGAGGTGGTGTTGGTGGTGATGACGGTGACTGTGAAGGCGGAGGTTTTGGTGGAGGCGGAGGTTTTGGTGGATCAGGCGGTGGATGTGGAGGTGGTGGAGGAGGAGAGTGGTTAAGATATGCAATCGTAACCAAGTCTTAGTTTGATTAGCTAGACTTCTTCTGTGTCACGGTTTGATGTTTTTGTTTGCTTCTTACGGGTCCTACCTAAAGTGTTATAAGACAATTTCTTAATTTCGTTAGAATTATAGGATTTTTGTAAGAAAAAGATTAGCACTCTGTGTATATAATTGTCGACTTCTCAAAACCGAAGGTAACAAGTAGCGCAGCCTGCTCCCATAAGTTGTAAAATTAATGTTTTGAATGTTTCACGGTTGTGAATTTGTAAAAAAAAATAAAATAAAAATTGCTATCCAAACTACTGATTATAATTTATTTATTTTATAAATATTTTTCTTTATATGAACACGGAAAGTCACATATTACTTAAGCAGACTATGGTTGGAAGAAGTCTATAATTTGTGATAAAAACGTTATGATTATTGTGAAAGCCTAAAGAAGAAGAAGAAACGTAGTTATCATTTTTTCAGAAATTTTTGTTTAGGCGACAGACTCCGATGAGACAACTAAGACTTGGCTTGACTGCACGCTTTTGTAAGGAAATCTCTTTGCCACAATCATAAAGACGCATATATTGGCAGCCGTTAGACCAGCTAGCAACCAGTAGAACCAGTCTAACCGGCTGCTGTTCAAGTTCTTTCCGAACCAACGCTTGATTGAGAAATCATCCGCTACATAATCAACCACTGTGATCAGTAGATTGTTAAGGAAGCTACCTGCGCCTAGCACGCTTAGGTAAAACGCTATGCCTAAGCTTCTCATAGAATCCGGGACTTGGTCGTAGAAGTACTCTTGAAGTCCAACCAGTGTGAAGCCCTCTGACAAGTACTATGAACTGAGGAGCAAACCAAAACACAATCATGGGTCTGTTGTGTTCAGGCCCTCCAGGGGGTACGGTCAAGTCGTTTTTTTCTCAACTAGAGCTGCAAGGATCATTGTGATGATGCCTCTTTGGTTCAGCATAATAAAACAATTGGAATTCAAATCCAGTTACAAGATTTATCAATATATAATAACTTTCCGTCAAAAGCTTCACAGGTTACGTTTTATACGAGTTTTACCCGTGGATAAATCTTCTTACAACAAAAGCAAACTATATCTTTGAATGTAAACATATAAATATTAAAAAGTCTAAGTCAATGCAAACTAAACACGTTATTTCTTTACAGGAAAACATCAGAGACGAACAAAGCTGTGTTGTTATATATCATCGAGACTTTGTACTTCACGTAGAGATATCAATCATTACTCTCTTTTTTTGGTCAAAATCGATTTTGACCAAGATATCAATCATTACTCTCAACTCAAGTCTCAAAGGTGTGTTGTGTAACATGGAGTTTATAGCAATAATTGTCATAACCTTATTTGTTGTCATTTTTGCTTTGGGAGTTCTTACGACCATTTGCAATAGATGTTCAACTGAAGTCGTTATAGGAGGAGGGGGTGGTGGTGGTGGTGGTGGCGGTGGCTGTGGTGGAGGTGGTGGCTGATTAAGACACATGCAAGCGTAACCAGTTCTTAGTTTGATTACTTAGACTTCTTCTTTGTCGCCGTTTGTCTTTTGTTTTGATGTTTTTTGTTTGCTTCTTACGAATCCTACCGAAGTGTTACAGGACATAATTTCTTTTATTTCGTTCAAACATATAGGGTTTCAAGGCTTTATTTGTTTCACGGGTGTTTGTTGTAAAACTAATGTTCTGTGGTTGCGAATATCTAAATAATAAAAATGACTATCAAAATTGTGTATTAAAATGTGGTTGCGAATATCTAAATAATAAAAATGACTATCAAAATTGTGTATTAAAATTTATTTATTTATAAAAATATTTATATCCTTATATAAACACTAAATAATCGGGGTTCTCTCTAGAATTTTCTCCAACCTCTTTCTAAAAAGCTTCAGATAAAGATATTCCGTTCGGTGGCCGGAGGCTTTTAGCCACCGGTCACCATAATCTTTTGTTTTTTTAGTTTGTATTATAGTTTCTTCGCGGTAGAGACTATAGTTTCGCGATGGCGATAATAATATTCGCGGTGGCGAATTTTTGGTGTGTCTTATAATCTTGATTAAAGCTAAACTTCAAGGTTGAGTTCTGATGATCTTCAATTGAGATTGATACTAGCATCTATGCTTCTCCTCTTTCACGGATGGATTAATAAATCACGTTTGTTTTATGGAGTCCCTTTTCTTTCTTGGATTAGCACGTACCCTTTCTTAAGGGAGTCAATCTTCATTATGTTTAAAGATGGAGCTGATGATGAGGCTCTTGAGTGAAGTTTCCTAGATAGAAAGGTGGAGGTGATGCCGGAGTAACCTTGATTGATTCAATGGAGATTTAGATGAATCGGCATACTCCTTATATCGGAGATGGTCCGATAAGATCTTCTATTGGATTGATTGAGTAATCCTTGAAGTTATTATCCACTGAAGTTTCAAGGAGACTTTCATAAAAACGGCGGTTGGTTGAAAGATAGGAGATTAAGGTGTTCAAAGTTCGTTCGGAGACCATTTCAGTACAGTTAGTTAGCTACCGGCGGCGAGGTTCTCCGATCTCCTCTCATCCCATGTGGTGGCGCATCAAGCGCGTGTAAGAGCATGATTAACCCTAGAACTCCATTTGGGGTCCTAGTTTTTTTTTTTATTTTTTTTATTTTTATTTTATTTTTTTTTAATTTGATTTTTTATTTTTTATTTTGAAAAAAAAAGAACGAATCAATCGCGGGTCGCTACGTGTCAGCGGGACCCGCAAACAGTGCAAGAAACTCTTAAGAACCGGTTCTTATTTAAGAATTTTAAGAACCGGTTCTTACACTATTCATGAGACCCATCTTCTTAAGAACCCCTATAAGAACCCCCTTTAATCATGCTCTAAGGTCTAGAAGCTTGAAATTCATGTAAAAGGAGATGAAGACGTATGGCACCTTTACACCATAATGAAGACGCGTGTTTTAACTAAAAGGAGATGAAGACGTGTGGCACCTTTACACCATAATGAAGACGCGTGTTTTAACTACGTGGAACTCGAAGAAGTGGTCTGTGATACTTAATAATACTTTAAATTCGAGTTATATTGATGAGTTTGAGCTTTATTCTCCTCTTGTAATTGCCCATTGGGCTCTTTCTAATGAAAGAAACAGTTGACGAAAAAAAAACACTAAATAATCGGGTTTTATACGTGGAGATGCAAGACGTACCCGTGCTTTCTTTTTGATCTTAACTAAAACTATGGGCTGAGTTTGGGTTTTATTTTAGTTGTAATGGGTTGTTTTAAATTCCACTTGTAATATTTGCCTATTGGGCTCTGAAATGAATCATAAGTTTGACAAAAAAAAAATATGTTGACCAAAAAAACAATCGTGTTTTAGATTAATCTTTTGAAAATTGTATGTAAACATGAATTTTGTATCCCAATATATAAAAGGAATTTAGGGTGTGTTTTCAGCATGTCCACGTCTGCAAAAATAATCAACCACTAATAGGAGAGTATTTAGCCACATCACCATTAATAATTCGAAAGCATATGTAATTTGGGTTTCTGTTATTAACAATAAATTTGTTGCTTTAATAGTTAATTTGGGCTTCCGGGTTAGAAACTTAATTATTTAACTTAGTCCAGTTCGAGCCCCATTACAAACACGTTAAAAAATACGCGTCGATTGAGTTTGTAACTTTCTCTGTTTCCACTTCATCTCTCCCGATCTCTGATTCTTCCCCATTACTTTCTCAATCAATTATGCAGTTAAAGCTAAGCTTCAATGTTTTCTTTCATCTCCCCTTCTTACTTCTTTTATATAAACCTCAGGAAAGTGAAACACATCCATAGTAAACCTCAGGAAAAATCCGTTGGTTCACTTCTCCTTTTCATTTTAGGGCAAAAGAAGAGGAGATCGAGAAGAAGATGGAGATTGGGCAAAGGGTTTAAGCTCAGCTTGGTCGTCTCGAGGAAGAGACTAAGCGCACCACCTTGATCCGTGAGGTATATAGAAAACTAATTTGTAAAGCTACCACCAGCATTGCCTTTCTTTAACAAAGTTCCTTCTGAGTTGCAATATAAAGGAATATAATTTGGAGGTTGTTTTATTATCTTCATTTCATAGGTCTTGAAGGATGAACATGCGTTAGTATCCAACCAAGTCCAAGAAATCACAAATCTTTTCATTGTAGAACCGAAACTGTCAAACACTCTCCACCTTTTCAGACAGTACCTTTGTTTAAAGCTTATTTTGCTATTTTAGATTTGTAATTAATATGTGTCAACATGTTCAATGGCAGCTACTGAGCTTGGAATTCTGAAAGCAGTACTTGGAAAAGTCATCAGAGAGGAAGAGATTATACAATGAAAATATCAAACTCAAGGAAAAAATCAGGGTCTTTTGCAGATGCAGGCCTCTAAACAACGCTGATCTAGCAATCAGCTATGCTTTTGTTGTTGAGTTTGATGCGTCTCATGAAAACGAGCTTCAACTCCTTTCAACCGATTCCTCCAAGAAGCATTTTAAGTTTGACCATGTATCCAAGCCTGAGGATGAACAAGGTTAAATTGAGCTGTTACCTGTTTTAACTTTGGATAATTCTTTTGATAATTCTTTGCTCTGTTTTATCTCCGCCCTTGCATCCAAAACAAGTTACATTCCTTACATGTCTTCCCCTTCTTCCCTCCTCTCTCTCAGACATTTTCATTTGATATTGAAAAACGTTTCTCTCTTTTTTGTTGCGCTATGGAAACTCAAAGCTCTCTCATATGCTACAAAACACTTTGGGTAAGTAAAATTTGTCATATACTTCCGTTGTTTACATGAGCCATACGATATTTTTTTTTCTTATCTTCATGGTTGTGTCCATTTCACTGCAACTTAATACAGGTGGAGATTGCAAGACATTGATGTTTGTTCAGATTAGCCCGAGCTCTGGTCATCAAGGAGAGATGCTTTGCTCCTTAAACTTTGAAAGCAGAGTTTGCGGAATCAAAAGTGGACCTGCTCGAAAACAAGCGGATGTGTCTGAACTCCAAAAGCTAAAATAAATTGTAATGTGATTCCCCTGAACTCCTATTTATCTAAGCTTTAACATATCTTAAGTCCATTTTTTTTATAAACAGACAGAGAAGCTGAACCAAGAGGAAAAGGAAACAAAGAATATGGAAGCCAATGTGCAGTCACTACAGCTACGGCTCACTGCTAGAGAACATATATGCAAAGGACTTCAAGATAAATATGTCAACTCTTAACTAATAGTTTGATGTGTTTAGTGTTTTATATTTCTTCTAAGCTGGTTAATCATGTTTCAGGTTCGTGATCTGGAATTTCAACTAGCAGAGGAAAGAAAAACCAGAATGAAGCATGAGACAAGAGCTCTAGCGACTGCATCATCATCTAGACAACAACTACAGACAATCACAGAGAAAAAGCCACATTTGGCTCCCACAAGATCAACATGAATGCCACTCAGGAGAATCACAAACTTCATGCTCGCAACAACCATCTCAGGGACGTACCAAGAGATTTTCAAACGCAACAAGCAAAGAGAATAACAATAATATTAATAATAATTACAGTCTCAGAAGATCATCATCCAACACACTAATGAAACCAAGAAGAATCTCCATCGCATTCAGACCAGCTCCTCCTCCACTAGCCATTGCATCAGGTAACAATAAAACACTGCATCCGAGGAGGAGAGTCTCTATTGCGATGTTGAGACCAGAGCCATCATCGTCTTACATGAACATGAACACTACACACGCCCTGTATTCCGTGGTGGTGGTGGTGACCCGAGAAGGGGTAGATACTCTAGGTTCTTCTCTCCAGACCACAATTTGTTGACTCCAAATACAATGAAAGGCAGCAAAATTCAAGGAGTCCAACGGTGGTTGCATTGCAGAAGAAGGCTGTGGTGTGGAGTCTGCTTAAGTTCAAGAACAGAAGACCATCTTTCATAGCGATGAGAGCTTCTTCTTCTTATTCTACCGATTTGGTCAGAGAGAACAGTAGTGATCTTTTTTATTCACTGTCTTTTGTGAAAGTGTTTGTTTACATTAGAATAGGATTTTCTGTTGTGTTTTTCTTTGTATTGATCTTCATTCGATTTTTTTTAGTTACAACTCTATTGAATGACTCTGTGCTATATGGCTTTTGATTTATGGGATAAAATTTAAACCTCGGCTTAAATGCATTAGAAGAAACTATACAACATAACTATTGGCTTCAGAAACAGATAACAAAGGTTGTAATCATTTTGTTTATGCAACTGGTGTTTTCTTCATTAATGATTCATAATCATATGCTCTTTAGCCCCTGTTTATTCATGTTAAAGATGTGGCCATATGGTGTGGAAGCTCTTTCATGGGTTCTTGCTTAAATTTCAGTTCTTATCTACAAAGCCCATATGTAATCACAACAGCCTCCAGTTTTGGTCCGGCAGCAGAGAATCCTCAAGCTGTTTAAAAAGGTGAAACGAGGTTTGAGAAAATTACATGATCCTGTTATTGAGAATTTTGTTCAAGCCAAATCCAGATTGAAGGGAAAAAGGATGAAATCAAACTGTGGTGGAACATCCTGAGATTTTTTTTAAAAAAATTGATGGTAATCAGAATAGAGTCTAGGAGTAAGAGCTACATGCAAGCTACTAAATCTGCAAAAGCAAAGCTGAGGCTACATGGCACTTCTTCCCCTGGGCAACAAGGGTCCGAGAAAACCATTAGACGTTACTCACTACCATCTTCAGGTAACAATGAAAGAGTTACTTCTGATTTTCCTGAAACAACAAGATTCTCAAACTCGGATGGCAAAACCGGGTAAAAACCGAGTAACCTCGAAGCAATGGTTTGTGTCCCAAGAATTCCAAACAATATTTTCTCTCACAAGAAAGTCTATGCAGTGATTCTGCCTTTCCTCTCAACTAACTATTCATTGAATTGTTTTGGGTTTTGTAGGGAAGACAACTACTCCAGTATAGCGGTTTAAAAAATTGTAAGGCATGTGATTATTTCTATATAAGTTTGAAAACAAAAAAAAAACTTGAGGAATTCTCGGAATGGCCAAGGTAAATATATTTGATAATTTGTGATTCTGCCAGAAATCGATCTAAGTAGACGTTGAAGAACCAAGGTTAATTATAGTACTCAGGCTGCAGCTCCAAACATAGCGGTGAAAGTATGGGACATGGCTATTCAAAGTTCATGGAGCAGCAACTGGTGTATGCTCGGATACAGTTTAAGCACATTCGAAGCTTTAGATATTTTTTTTGATCTGCGAGTTGAATTCCTAGGACAAAAAAGAATCAGACTTGCCATCACAATCGCTATAGCTTCCGTCCTAAGTATTATAGTTGTCTTCCATTAGGAAGTTAACTTTAACCATTCGTGACAATGATGGAATTCTCTTACGGTGTCTGTAAACCGTATTTTGAATCACTAGCCTATACATCAATCATTGTCACTATATGGATACTTATAAATTTTACAGAACAATCAACCACCATTTTTATTATTTAGTTTTAAGCTAAAAAAATAAATATGATCTCCGTAATATGAGAGAAAGGACTAAGGTCTCTTAGAAAAAGCTGAGATTCTTAATTCGGCAAGTAATTGTTGGTTTATATGATTTAGATATCAAGTTTTCGTAATGATTTGTTTAAAAAGTTTGTCTTTATTTTGAATTGGTTTACATTTGGATCAATTTTTGATTCAATTTTATTTATATTATGAAACTGTTCAATTTGGTATTAGAACTTAATGATTTTAAAGTCAAAACAAAGTTTAAATGAGTTGTAAATTTTACAATTGTTTTATACAAAACCAAAAGATTACAAAATGTATTTAAATCATAACCATGTTATTAGTTTTTACTCATCTTACTTATCATTCTATATATGATTTTCAGCAATAACAAACAACAAATTGTGAGTTTAGATTATTTTAAATTTGTTAAATACAAGACAATCAAAAAATACAAACAAAAATTAAAATTTCTACCAATTCAATCGCTTTAAGTTGATTGTAATATATATACACGGTTTATGTTCATAAGTATAAATAATTTATAAATTAACTAAAATTATACGAATACCCCGGGCGTAGCCCGGGAAAATCCCTAGTATTTATAATTCAGTTTAGCTAAGTGAGTGAAAATGGTCACATCCGCTTGAGAATTGGCAAAGGATATATATCAATCATTAACTGTGCGTGTTTACAAAGGCGAACATTTAAACCGACATCGTTTCGCTCGATTCACTGTCATCTCCCTCTAGGCTTCGAGTTCCGAATTTAGGGGAAAAAATCGATTTCTGAAATCCCTTGGGAGATTTTTTCGCCTCTAAAAATTTCCGATTCCCGCCAATTTTCTTTTTCTATTTACTCAAAGAAACCCTAATCTGACTAAACTCGACTCTCTCCTTCCTTCTCAGAACAAACGAGATCTCCAACGATGCCTTCCATCCAAACCCCACCGGGGAGGATCCTCCACCTCGAGATGGAGAATTTCAAATCCTACAAGGGTCACCAGTTAGTAGGTCCCTTCAAGGACTTCACCGCGATTATCGGTCCCAACGGCGCCGGCAAATCCAACCTAATGGACGCGATTAGCTTCGTTCTCGGAGTTCGCACCGGTCAACTCCGTGGATCTCAGCTTAAGGATCTAATCTACGCCTTTGATGATCGAGAGAAGGAGCAGAGAGGGAGGAAAGCCTTCGTTCGACTTGTCTATCTCCTTGACGATGGGTTGGAGCTTCGTTTCACTCGTACGATTACCAGTTCTGGTGGGAGTGAGTATCGTATCGATAATAGGGTTGTGAATTGGGAAGAGTACAATGCGAAGCTGAGATCGATAGGGATACTTGTTAAGGCTCGTAACTTCTTAGTGTTTCAGGTGCTTGATTCTTCCTGAATCTTGAGAAGTTAGAACTTGTTTTGTTTATTTCTATGAATGAATGATTCATGTGGTTTTTGATGTTTGATTTCGCGTAGGGTGATGTTGAGTCTGTTGCTTCGAAGAATTCGAAAGAACTCACTGGACTTCTCGAGCAGATTTCGGGGTCTGATGAGCTTAAGAAAGAGTATGAAGAGTTAGAAGAGAAGAAGGCCAGTGCTGAAGAGAAAGCAGCTCTTATATATCAGAAGAAGAAAACCATTGGTGCTGAGAAGAAGCTGAAGAAAGCACAGAAGGAAGAAGCTGAGAAGCATCTAAAGCTGCAAGACGAACTGGTAAGTGTTTCTCTAGTGGACTCTACTCTAGTGTATTCATTTAGTTTGTGAATCCATTATTGAATATGTTTTCACGCCTTGCAGAAAGCTCTGAAGAGAGAACACTTCCTATGGCAATTATATAACATTGAGAACGATATCGAGAAGGCAAATGAGGATGTTGATGCTGAAAAGAACAATCGTAAAGATGTCATGGCAAAGCTGGAGAAGTTTGAACATGAAGCTGGGAAGAGAAAGATAGAGCAAGCTAAGTATTTGAAAGAAATTGCCCAACGTGAAAAGAAGATTGCTGAGAGAAGCTCCAAGCTTGGAAAATACGTGAGTACACTACCTTGAAATCTTTAAACAACAGTTTTTTTTTTCCTACTTTAGTAACTTATAAATTTTGTTCTTCTCTCTGTAGCAACCTGAGCTTCTGAGATTGAAGGAGGAGATAGCTCGCATAAAATCAAAAATTGAGAGCAATCGAAAGGAGGTGGATAAAAGGAAAAAAGAAAAAGGGAAGCATTCTAAAGAAATTGAACAGATGCAGAAAAGCATTAAGGATCTGAATGAGAAAATGAACGAATTAAATGAGAGGAGACAAGATAGCAGCGGAAAACTCCCAATGCTTGACAGTCAACTGCAAGAGTATTTTCGCATGTGAGTTGAAAGAAATAAGGATTTTTCCCTCTCTTTTAGTCAGAAGCATTGTCATTTTCACCATCTTGCATTCTCTTTTTTTCCTATTTGATCTCCTCGCTTGAGTTTTCGTGGTGACATGAATTTTTGGTACGCAGTTAGATAAGTACTTTCTCTGCTTTGAATAATGGTAAGTAGACAAATACTTAAGCGTTTATTTTTACAGAATGACAGGTATGTAGTTGTTTACAGTCTATTCTTAGTGATCTCCTTGTGATTTTTGTAATATTCTTCTGGATTCGCCATCTACATGCATATTCTTCCTTCTTTTGAGTTCTTATTAACCGCTTTGTTTTCTTATCGATTTTCCTTCATGTTTATCAATCTCAGAAAAGAAGAAGCTGGGATGAAAACCATTAAGCTCAGAGATGAGAAAGAGGTGCTAGATAGGCAATATCATACTGATCTCGAAGCATTGAGAAATCTGGAAGAAAATTACCAGCAACTGATAAATAGGGAGAATGATCTTGATGAGCAAATTGAGCGTATGAAATCCAGGCAAAAAGAGATTGAAGATTCATCCTCGGAATATAAGAACGAAACAACTAGTCTAAAAAAGCAGTTACGAGCACTGCAAGAAAAGCACCGAGATGCTAGGTTAGTATGGTCCTGTTCACTAGATTCTTTTTATAATTGCTAGGCGGAATGCATTCTGCGTACCCTCATACTCCGTCCTTTTTTTTTAGTCTGATAGTTTCTGCCCTACTTCTACGTGCACAGGAATGCATCTGAGAAATTGAAGACTAGAATCACAGAATTAGAAGACCAGTTAAGTGATCTAACGGCTGAAAGATATGAAAATGAGAGAGATAGCAGGATAACGCAGGCTGTTGAGTCTCTCAAACGTCTATTTCAAGGAGTTCATGGTCGAATGACTGATCTGTGTCGACCAAATCGGAAGAAGTACAACCTTGCAGTTACTGTTGCTATGGGGAGATTTATGGATGCAGTAGTTGTAGAAGATGAAAACACAGGAAAGGACTGCATCAAGGTATTTCTGTTATGCTTGTTGTGTTGTTCTAACCCCATGCAAGTTGTTAATATTTTTTCATAGTTTTCATCTCGTCTCTGCTGACAGTTACAATTTCGTTAACAGTTGAGTAAGATAGGCTTTACCGTAATACTAGTACTAACACCTCTGGGCTATGCCAGCAAATTAATGATGCTTTAAACTCTACCACCTCTTATATGATGATCAATTCATATTATTTTCCAAATAAGGGAAATGTGCTATCAACGGGTATATAACATATATATGATGCAATCTTCTTGCAACTAATCCCCATTCTGTGTTACGTGGCTTCCAACTTAACTTTGCGGATCTTTTTCTACCTTGCTTCTAAGTTATATGATGTACCTGTGGAAGAGCATTTTGTACCACTACTCTAGTTTTGGGATTAAATGAGTTTCTTTGTTCATGCAGTACTTGAAAGAGCAAAGGCTTCCTCCTATGACATTCATTCCTCTTCAGTCAGTACGTGTCAAGCCAGTGCTTGAAAGATTGAGAAATTTGGACGGCACAGCAAAGCTGGCGTTCGATGTTATCCAATATCCTTTGCAAATAAGTGAATGATTTGCCTTTCGGCTTACTCAAGATTGCCTGTTTTAATTTTTCGTTCTTTGGCTTCATTGCGTGCATAGTTGTAGGTAGCATGGGAATGTTTCGATGTATTAAATAAGGATCGACAAACATAGAAAGGTTGATATGAGCAGGTTTTCAGTTTATGTTTTTGGACCTTAACCATTTTACGTTCGATCCTGAATTAGAGAAGGCAGTCCTCTTTGCTGTTGGAAATACTCTTGTTTGTGACGACCTTGATGAAGCCAAACGTCTTAGCTGGACGGGAGAGAGATTTAAAGGTTATGTTCATGAATCCTTGTTTAGATGTAACATACTCATATGCTTGCACTAACGTTGGCTTTGATTTCTATCTATCCTGATTTCTATTATTTCCAGTTGTTACTGTTGATGGCATATTACTCACAAAGGCGGGAACAATGACTGGTGGTACCAGTGGTGGAATGGAAGCAAAGTCTAACAAATGGGATGACAAGAAAATTGAAGGTTGGCATGTCACCAGCTCGTTTAAAGTGTCTTCGCTTTCAATGTGTCTTAGAGTCAACATTTCGTTTGTGCAGGACTGATGAAAAAAAAAGAAGAATATGAACTGGAATTGGAAAAGGTTGGATCTATTCGAGATATGCAGATAAAGGAGTCTGAAATATCGGGTAAAATAAGTGGACTTGAAAAAAAGATTCAGTATGCTGAAATTGAGAAGGTAACAACCAATCGTATATCTAACGTACTTTACTGTGCACTGTCAGGAATTACTAATTGGTGGCTTTGTTTTATAGAAAAGCATCAAAGACAAACTTCCACATCTTGAGCAAGAGAAGCGGAATATTACTGACGAAAGTAGACGCATAAATGTTGAACTTTCTAAGGTAATTTAATATCTTTTTTCTGATATTGGTGAAGTTAAAACCTGATGACAATAATATGACTGAATGCCGTTGGTATTGTAGTCAAGAGCTGAGGTTGATAAGAGGAATACAGAAATCAGGAAGTTGGAGAAAAGAATCAATGAGATTGTGGACCGTATCTATAGGGATTTTAGCCAGTCTGTTGGTGTTGCTAATATACGTGAATATGAAGAAAAACAGCTCAAGGAGGCTCAAGAAGTGGCTGAAGAAAGGCTGAATCTGAGTAACCAGCTTGCTAAGTTAAAATACCAGTATGTTTCCTTTTCTCTGTGTTTCTTGTTACATATAAGATTTATTTTAACTTCTCATATACAGTTTTAATATCTATCGATTTCTATTGCTCTGTGCCTTCTTCTTTGTTGATCATCATACTGTTCTTGCATTTTGATTATCACGTGCCTCTTAAAAAGAAGGCACTACAGCTCTGTGAGATTTATATGATTAGTAGGCAGCTGTTGTCTACATTGGCAAGTGTGTAGGGGTCAGTATATGTAGCCTGTTAAAACCTAGGTGTCTACAAACTCTCAGTACGCTAACTAGTTGGCTGAGTTGACGTACTGCTTTCTAGGAGCTCAAGTTGTACAATCATAGGTAACCGAGAATTTTCTTATGGGTCTATTAAAATAACTTTCTTATTGAATTTCAGGGTGGAATATGAGCAAAACCGAGATGTGGGGTCACGGATTCGAAAGCTAGAATCTTCTATCAGTTCTTTGGAAACTGATTTGGAAAAAATACAGAAGAGGAAGTCTGAACTTAAAGAGTTAACAGAAAAAGCTACTAATGAGATCAACAACTGGAAAAAGGAAATGGGAGGTATTTTGATTCTATCTCTACATAAATCTGATGGCCTCAGTTTTATGCTTTTTCAATTATCAGTGCCATTATGAGTTGTCAATTTGATGATTTCATTCATAGCACACATCAACATGATCCACATTGTCCGTATATGAGTTCGCTTCAACATTAATGTGACGAATCAAAATTATAGATTCTCTTCCCCTGTTATCCTCTTTACCTTTGCTGGTATAACCATAACTTACACGACCATATACTTTGTTTATCACCATCCCTGTCTTATGTTCTTTGCGTAGCACAAATCAGCAGTGGTTTCTTCTTTCATAGAGGTGCGAGTATCTAATACTCTTGCTTGCAGAGTGCAAACAAAAATCAGAAGAGTATGAAAAAGAAATCCTGGATTGGAAAAAGCAGGCTTCTCAAGCGACAACAAGCATAACCAAACTCAATCGTCAGATACATTCTAAGGTACAATGGAGACTCATCAAATCCTTTCCCAAAGATTTGTATGTCTTGAGTATATGTGCACTAAAGCTCCCTTTTGCTATCAGGAAACGCAAATTGAGCAGCTGATCTCGCAAAAACAGGAAATAGCTGAGCAGTGTGAGCTTGAACGTATTGCGCTTCCTGTTTTATCAGATGCTGCGGAGGAAGATGACTCAGATGGGCCACAGTTTGACTTCAGTGAGTTGGATAGAGCTCATCTCCAAGAACGGAGACCATCTGCTCGTGACAAAATGGATGCGGAATTTAGGCAGAAAATAGAATCTAAGTCATCGGAGATCGAAAGAACGGCCCCAAACTTGAGAGCACTTGACCAGTATGAGGCTATACAAGAGAAAGAAAAACAAGTTAGCCAAGAGTTTGAAGCTGCCAGGAAGGAGGAGAAACAAGTAGCGGATGCATACAATGCTGTTAAGCAGAAGAGGTAACTCGAAATTTCTCTTGTGAAATGATCTTTGAAACTTTAAAGAATATTGCTAGCATATAGCAGCCTTTATGGTGGCACCAAAAACTGGACAAGTAACAGTCTGAAAATTCTAGTTCTATGGAACTTACCTGATAGAGATACCTGTTCGATTACAGTTTCTGCTGCTGACTACAAACTGTTGTGCAGGTATGAGCTATTTATGGAAGCGTTCAACCACATTTCTAGCATCATTGACAAGATCTACAAGCAGCTAACCAAGAGTAATACGCATCAACTGGGTGGAACTGCTTATCTAAACCTAGAGAATGAGGATGATCCGTTTCTACATGGTATAAAGTATACTACAATGCCCCCAACAAAGCGTTTCCGTGACATGGAACAGCTCTCTGGAGGAGAGAAAACAGTTGCTGCTTTGGCATTGCTTTTCTCCATCCATAGGTATCCCCAACGACCTAGCTATACCATAGTTTTCAATATTGAAAAGTAATTTTGTAGTTTAGTCTTGGATTTATCTCCAATCTTTTTTTTTGGTAGTCTTTGATGTTGGAGTAGCAGATTGTGGTCTTGGTAGTTGCCATGTTAATTTTGTTATTTACCCAAAACGTAAAAAAATGGTCATGATGAGGTTTTTGTTTTCCATTTTTTCAGCTATAGGCCTTCGCCCTTTTTCATACTGGATGAAGTGGATGCTGCGCTCGATAATTTAAACGTTGCAAAAGTTGCTCAGTTTATTCGTAGCAAATCCTGCCAAGCCGCACGTGACAATCAGGATGCAGAGGATGGGCATGGCTTCCAAAGCATCGTAATATCTCTCAAGGACAGCTTCTATGACAAGGCCGAAGCTCTGGTTGGAGTTTACAGAGACGTCGATAAGAGGTAACTGATATTTTTTTTAACTTGTATCTACTTTGTCCATGTATACTAGTAGCTGATACTTATATGACACCACGTTCATGATTCATTTGCTGCAGTTGCTCGAGTACGATGTCTTTTGACCTTAGGAACTACGCAGAGTCGTAATTGGTTCAGCAACCCCCCACCACCTAGGGGTTTAGGGTTTAGGTAAGCTTTATAAACCCTAACTCTCTCTCTCTAGTAAGTACTGAATGGTGTTTAATTGCTGGGCCTTTTTAACACCGGTCTCGCAATGTTGGAAGGTATGTAACAGCGGTATGGTGACTTTTATGGGGCTTTCTGCGGCGTAGAAGCTTTGTAAGATCTGACGCTGTAGAACATGTGAAACTTTTTTAAATGTTGTATCAGAAACTCAGGATGCTAGTTTATTAATCTGGTTGGTGTCTTATACTAGATTACTGTGGAAAGTACGATGATAGTTTGTGTATACATGTTTTAAGTTCCTATTGAACGTTTCTAGCCTTAGTAGGTTCGATACAGGTGAAGTTGATATTGAACTAAGTGCAGAATGTAGACGCTGGATGGCTTAGTTACATCACATCAATATAAAACTTTAAATCACATCAATATAATCTCAAATTATTAAAGAGGTTATTATTTCCCATAAAAAGGAAAATTATCTTTAAAAAAGGATTGGATACGTGTCATGGGCCTAATCTGAACGACACAAGACTTGCGTCGTCCTTTTATCTTTCTCACCTTCGCAATCATTAAAGTACATAACAAATCTTAATTTTATCAAATCTAAAAAATAAATAAAGAAACAAGGGGAGACAGACAACAGAAAACGAAAACCAGAAAACAGATTCATCTCTTCATCTTACTTTATAGGTATAGAGAAGAAGAAGCAACAAAGGTAGATTAAATGGCAAGAACCAACAACAAATACAACTACAGCCACATCCTTCAAAGAGATCCTACTACTTCCCCTGCTTCTTATTCCTCCGTTGCTCGTTCCAATGGCCGTATGCTCGTCCTCACCAAACCTTCCCCCAAGCCCTTGAAATCTTCCGTCGCTGCCTCCACCACTACTGCGCTTCCTCCTCCGCTCTCTGCAGCTCCCAAGACACCGGATCAAGCCATCTCTGATCCAGATCCGAATCAGATCTCTCTCCGTCCTTTAGGACATACGGGACCTGCTTCCTCGCTTTCGTTTCCAGCTCGGGCCTTGGACTCTGAGAAACACGTAGCTGCTCCGGCTCCGGCTCCGATGTCCGTTTCCCCCAAAAAGTTTGTCCCTCCGCATCTCAGGCCAGGGTTTGTCCGGAAAGACGAGAAACCTGGTCTCGACTCTTCCCGAGTTATGGATCCGAGTCTGAGATTGCCTCACCAGGAACAACCGCGGCAGGGGTATTTCGGGTATGGACAGACCGGGCGACCCAAATCGGGCGGGTATGAGAGGATTCGATCCGATCCAGAATACCTGGGTCGACCAAGATCGAGCGGGAAACGACCCGGCACCTCCGGATGATGGGTATGTCAATCGCTCGCTCGCTGCCCACGTTTTAGCTAACTAAGATTGCCTTGCATGTTTTAGATTGGTCACGTGATTGTTTGGTCTTTTTGCCTTATCAAGAACGTGTCATGGGGGGACATCTTGAACCGAACCCACCATGTGTCCGAACATGAGGCTTCTTATGTTCAAATTCGTTTTGACCAAAGTCCAAAGAGAAGCTCTGTCCATTATAGATCGTGCTTGGAATCTATTTTCCATTCTCTAACCCATTTGGCATCTCATTTATGTTCTGTTATTTTGATGATGTTTTTGTGCAGATGAGCTTTTGCTAGGTTGATGTCCAGATACTCACTCGATGATGGAGATGGAAACTACCTCTGTTTCCGTGTGTTAACATCCCATTTTCAAGGAGGAGGATTTAAAACAGTGACTTTTAGCTTCTCAGTACTTTGATCATACCCTAGATTATTAGCAAAAACCACCATTTAAGATTCAGTAGGTTTGTTGAAGATGTTGTTTGGGAGGTGGCTGATACAATAACACCTCTGTTCCTTCTCTCACAACCTACACTGTTTCAAAACTTTGTTTATCTACCTATTATTCTATCTACCACGTGTTGTTTATTAGATTTTAATCACTAGATTCTATAAAGAAATGGATGACAATTTTATTTTATAAATATTTTGTTTTTCTTCAGAACACATTACCCATGATTTAGTCTACAGGAGATTAGTATCAAACTTTCAACAGCTAATTTCAAATTGTACAAATGACTTATCTATTTGATCCAACGTACAGTAGATACATAATTTCATGTGCATTTTGGAGATCAGCTGAACTAACCTCTTTTTAATATTACTCCCTCAAAGATGATAGATATTCCACAGTGTGCCAAATCATAATTATCACTTGCTAAATGAATTATACTATCTTCTTAATTTTTGTTTAACATTTGTTTATTTCACCATTAGTCTATAGACATATACTTTTCCGTTTAAAAATAATTTTGAGAAATTTTGTTGTTTCACAATATAAAATATTTATACAAATTTATATAATTTTAACTTTTCAAAAATTGACCAATTGTATTTTTATTGTCTTTATTTATAATTAAATAAACTAATTTTAAATTATGTTTTAGTTATACTTTTATTAAAAGTAGTTTTCTTAATTGCATTGAGCTAAAACATAAAAATAGCGTATTAAAATAAGAGAAATATGAGGTCACTGAATTTCTATCTCTAGCAGTTCTACTTGCAATTTTAGGATAAACCTATTATTTGTATATTTCTTAAAAATAGTTGTATTAAAATGATTAGATTCAAATACAGTTAGGAATAAAAGAAGATAAATGAAATAAAATAGATTTTTTTTTAAATATTGTTGGCGCTTTACCATTCTCTTAGAACACCTTCAATGGTGAAGATACCACAATTAATATTTTGATAATGATTTAGTTTTTATTTAATATTTGTATATTGTAGATATCTGTAGAAACTTTTCTGACATTTTTTTTTTGATTTTTTTTTTCTTAATTAGTTAGAATCTCATCAATAACTCACCATTGGAGTTGACCTTAATAATTTCGGTAAGCAAAATAGTAAACGTGTAAATTTGTAATCATCATCACAGTGTATATTCATGTTTTACTAATTAACTGATTTGCCCCTTCGTCTCCATTAACACACAAAGAAAGCTATCTCTCGCTCTCAGAGATCAACTATGGGATCTCTACCACCGACACATCTCGACTTCTCCTCCGTGAATGGTCGTCATGAGCATCACCAAGACATCTCCAAAGACAACCTCCTCAACCTCTTCACATCCCAACAAGCTCTCATAAGAAGATTATTATATTAATAATTGTCTTCTACAAAGCTCTCGTTTCTACTCATGCTTTCATTGGTGCCTTCAAAAAGGTACAATAAACATCCTTCCTAGAGTCACTGTACATAGCACCACGAATCATCTCCTGATGTGGTTGCAGACTGAGCAAATAATGGATGAAAAAACAAAGACAGTGCAGCATTGGTTCTGCACATTTATGCAGAACGTTTAAGTTTTGCCCTGTTCAAATCCTTTGCAAGAAAATTCAACTCATCCGTATATATATACTGTAACTCTAAACACCTTAACTTTTTGTCCCAAGAACACAAGAGACAGAGCTGTCCTGTAACTGTGAGCAGCGGACCAATTGCTACTTCATTTTCGCTTTCAATTTCAACTACGACTTTGGTTAGCATTAAACTTTATGGCTTAACTTTCTCTATTAATTAATGACAACTACCGTACATGCCATTTTGATTAGTGTTACTGTTTGATATTTGATTCTAACATCATTGCTTCTTTAGTTCATGACACTGAAAACACACATTTTCATCATAATAGCTTTCTATTCCCTTCATTTCATTTGTTACAATGGATTACACAAAGAAAAAGGTTCTAAAAATTTCCAAAAAACAACTGTAACAATGTGTACAAGAATCAGACCCTATACCATTTAAATAAATCAATAAAAAGTGGATATAAAGAATAACTTGAGCTTCTAGTGTCAAGAAATTTGAAGATATATAATGAACAAAAATACAAGTAATAAGTAATACAAGTCTTTAAGAATCTCTATGCATGTTGATACCGTACTGTTTTAGTGGTTGTTCCTGATACTGCTGCTTTCTTCATGGTCCTCGTTCTCACCAGACATTTCCTCCAAAGACCTGCCTTTAGATTCAGGAACCAACAATGTAAACACCATCCCCAAAAGATTAACCACACCCAAAACAATGAGCGAGTTCTTGACACCAATCCCTGGAGGATATCCATGTTCTGTCTTGTTCTTGTCAGGACTTTGTGCCAAGTACAAGAATCCAAACGCACCAACCATTGCTCCTAGCTTTCCAGAAGCCGCAGAGATTCCATGACAGGTTGATCTAAACCTAGCCGGGAAGATCTCAGCAGGCACCACGAAAGTAGTGGCATTAGGTCCAAAGTTTGCGAAGAAAAATGTTAACGAGTACATAACCACGAACCCGATTCTGTTCTCCTTGTGAGTCCAATGGTCGTAAGGAATCGCGAGAGCGAACATAAAGACAGTCATGAAGAAGAAACCCATCATTTGTATAGCAAATCTACCCATGATGTCGATAAATGCAACTGTGAACCAGTAACCAGGTACCGTGCTGCACAAGGCGATTAGGGTTTGTGCACGTGCGATCATGAAAACTTCTTGAATTGCGTTCATGGTCTGAGACGGTGGGATCCAGCCAATGGCGCTGAAAATATCTTTCTGGAAAAGGTTCTGACTATAGAAGGCGATGTCAAGTAAGAACCATGTGCTTGAGGTTCCAAGCAAGTGAAGACCATGACGTTTCAAGAATTCCTTGGAGAACAAGCCAAACGATTTTGACCTATCTCTAGCAATCTCTTCTATACTATCATGCTCTGCTTCTATCTCCACTTGCAAAACCTTAGACATGTTCGAAGCGGCTAGCTCAGCGTCCTTGGCCACAAGTGCAGTGTACCGCGCGGTCTCTGGCATCTTGGACCTTGAGTAGTACGTCATCGCAGCAGGCACAGCACCAACCATTAGTATAATCCGCCACACGAAATCAGCCTGAGGTACCGTGGAACCCAAGGCATCCACTTTATAAGCCGGAGCTGGAAACTTAGCATCGAAAACCGCAGCCACAATGATCGCAAATATCCCTCCAGTCAAGATTCCAAACCCTTGCATGGCGAAAACCGCAGCTATAAACGCACCACGTGTCTTTTTATTAGCGTATTCAGACATAATCGTCGCGGACAATGGATAATCTCCACCAATGCCAAAACCTAACCAGAACCGAAAGAAGCAGAGAGATGTCATCACTGTCTGCGGTGTGCTCCCAAAGGAGAGACCTGAAGCGACAGAGCATACAACCATGACCGCGAGAGTCATGCCGTAAACTTTTTTCCTCCCGAGTTTATCACCGAGCCAGCCGAAGAAGAGCTGACCCGTGAGTGTACCAACAAATGCAACGCCGTTAACCGCGGCTGAGACGTTTGGAGGTAGGTTTCCTGGCTTCTCTGCGCCGTCCACATGGTAGTAGATGCGGCCAAGAAGCTTAGTGACGAGGGAGATGCAGAAAAGGTCGTATGCGTCGGTGAAGAATCCCATTCCGGCGATGATAATAGCTGTGAAATGGTACCATTGCGTTTTTGCAACGTCGAGTGCGTTTAGCACGTGTAGTTGATCTCCTGCCATTGTTCTCTTTTCTCTTCTCCTTTGCGTTAATTAGTAAGAAAACACATTCAGTACGCATAATTAACACCATAATTTAATAATCAAGGATTAGCTATCTCTTAATATTTGAGTTTTATTCAGTGCACCAAATACTATAACCATTTCAAATTCATGTTATCTTCGTTACAACAAGACTAACAAATTTCATAACTAAAAATATATTTTGGAAACGTCCTTTCATTTTATTTTATTTTTCAACATTTCATATAATAAATTTGTAAATTATTTAGCCAACAAGACCTTTTAAACAATAAAATAAGATGATATTATGTGATAGGCAACACTCTTTATACATCAATCCAAGAAAAAAGTGCCAAAAATTTGTTGATACAAGAAAAGACTTACAAACAAATCAATCTCCAAGTTCACAGTTCCGACAAAACAAAAAAAAGTCGTACGTTATTAACACAATTCTGTAAGAAGATAAAACAGATGTTTTGGAGACAGAGGAAACAATGACCAAAGTCATGCTTGATCCTCATTTCTCATCAGAACAACAACAACAAAAAAAAGAAGTAAATTCGCAAAACACTTACAAAACTTTATTTTGCTGACTTTCTCGTTGACAAACACACTTGTAGGATTGTCTTAGAGAAAAACCAAAGAGAAGAGTTTTTGTTGTCTTATTGAAGAAACTAGTTGGAAGATGAATGGTTTGTGAGAAATGAAATGAGAGGCAGCGTAGGGAACGGCTACTTATACGTAAATCATTTTCTGTTTTTGCGTTGACATGTTCTTTTCTAATATGTGGGGTATATTCCTCTGACCAGGACTACGACGTCTTCCCTTCTCTTTGACTTCTTCTTTCCCTATCTATTTTCTCCTCCCACCTTTTTTTTTTACTTCTTTTAGCAAACAATATTTGGTTCTGTTTTTCAGTCAAAATATAATGTTTGGTGTTATTTTTCAGTTTGCTTCCGTGGTGGATGATTAATGTGTATAGATTATTCGGGTGTAACTCGTAACCATATAGAAACATTAAAAATAAATAGGAAAAAAATAAGTAGGAATAAAGAATGAGTAGGAATGTTGAGGAATAATGATTCTTTGTTAAAATTAACAACGAACATATTTGCTCTTAAATTTTCTATAAAAAAAAAATGAAAAGAAATGAAAAGGAAAAAATATTCCTCATGAATGGTAAATATTTTAAGGAATGTTGTGTTTATTTTCATTTACTTGGTTACCATTCAAAGCTTCAGTTTTTAAATTAATTAAGACAAATGTATAATTCAATTAATTAAGCCTCAAATTCATTATTGTTTCAAGTCCAACAAATTTCAAGGTATTATTTTCCTTGTGGTAATTGGTCCCAAAATATATTAAAGAAGACCTTGGTATATCCCTTGATTAATAGCCATCTTTGCTTCCATCCACATTGATATCTTAAAATTTAAAATTATGATAGAATAAACTGATTGAAATTCACTAATAAAATTTTGTTATAAGAAAGAAAAATGATACTACACATCAATAGATTAATCTTGTTGGATCCAAAAGACATTAAACCAAAACAATGTGAGTTGATTTTCTTTTAACGTTGATTTAACCATTACAGATTATAAAGTATTGCAAGACGACTCTACAACTTACAAATTTTTATGTCTTATGAAAATTAGTGGTTGACTATTTTACTTATATCACCACAGTGAACTGCCTTATAAAGATCCATGTCATGTTTGACGTTTATGTTTACACCATTCTAAAGATCTCTTATAAGCCCTCCTCTATTATTTCTGAAGATTCGAAACGCAAACTTTCTTGTATCGTGTGTGTTCTGCTTGCAGATGATGGAGAAACCAAAGACTCGCCCAAAAAGCAAAAATTTACCTAAGCTTGTTAGTTTGGTTTTATAAATGATTTTACTCAAACAAAGCAAAAGATCATCACTAAGGAGGAGCTTCTTCACATGATGACTGCATGCCAAAACCGACACTGTTATTTTTGGTTACATCATAAGGTACTAAGAGGTTATGCTTCTACAATCTACAGTCACACAATACATATACAAGCGTTTTAGAGATTTATTTCTCATGTGAACCCTCCTTTAAGAGCTTTACTTGCTCTCTGAGTCGCTCTCGCCACTCTCCATATCTCATGCTCGATCATTCCCTCTGATGAGTTCGTTGCAATAGCATCTGCTATTCCTGGGAAAAAACTTAGCTTGCTCTCTGGTTCAGCTGCAGGTCCATACACCTAGACATCACACACACAAAACACAAGGTCACATATGAGTTTTGAGACTAATGGTGAAGTCTGATGGAAAGCAGAATGATGTTTTTTAAGTTAACTCACAAGATGCTTGAACCATTCTTTCCCTTTGATCCCTTGTGAATCCAAAAACCCTCTTTCTGCAAGCATCATCCTGTCATTTAGCTCTCTTCTCTTGGCAGCTGCTACAACATCATTTTTGTTGTATGCTTGTTCTTTTAACTTCTGCAGAATCATATCACCAAGATATGAATAATATGTAACGGAAGAAGAGAAAGATTAAATGTTATATATACATCATCAACCCTTTAAAAACCTTTGCTTCATCTGCAGCTTCTTTAGCAACTAATGAGAACTCTTGTATTGCCATGCTCAAGGGATCAACAGAGGCTTTCCCTTGTAAGAGTTTGCTCAATGCATCTCTATGTGCCTGAACCGTAACACCAAAACATAGCATAAGATATGTAATTGTTCAGAGAAACATACATGCAACTGTTCAGCATAAGAGAGAGTGAGTAGAAGAAACATACATGCAACTGTTCAGCATAAGATATGTAATTGAACGGTAAGACTGGCTCATCAGCCAAGATGATACCTAAAAGTCCCCATATTCCAGCCACTGTGAAATATAAAAAAGCATACAAGAGAGCTAAGTCCTCTGCATAGCAGCCATGGAAACAAGAACAAGGAAGAGGAAAACAAAGCTTTACTGGTAACATGACGATGAAATAACGGATCTGCATTGCGGATCATCCAATCATAGGAGTCAAAAGCTGTGTGATAGACAGGATAATCTGAAAAAAAAAGCATCACTTAGACATGAATTGATCATCACATTCTTAAATGTTTGTGGAATCAAGTTCTTGTTTTACCTGCACCATAATACATGTCTATAGACGGTATCCCAGCATGGTGAAGAAACCCGGAGAAGTCAGAATCTACTCTACTTAGCCTCTGTATCTGCATTCCATTCAAAGCATACATGATCATTCACAAAGACACCCTTTGTGGAGGTAAAGACTGAGAGTCTACTCACAATGTTGTTCTGAGATTTGAATGTCTCTTCAACTGTCAAGACTGCATCATCAGGATCTTGAACCAGCTTCAAGGCATCTAAAAGAAGACCATCTAACTGAGGAGTTGCACCAGCAAAAAATCCAGAGCCTTGGACCGCGCAATCTACATTAAGATAAGCTACAGCACTTGCAGCTAAGTTCAGAACATTATCTTCAACCCATTCAGTTGATCCAATCTACAAAACAAGAAAGAAACTCAAATGTGGTTTTAGTCAAAACCATCAAGCGGATTCAGATTTTCTTAACTAACCATTCCAAACTCTTCTGCATCCCAACTACAAAGAAGAATGGTCCTACGTGGCCTCCAACCAGATTTAAGCAACAGAGAGAATCGTCGACCAATGTCGAGTAAAGCTGATGTTCCACTGTTTGGATCCACAGCTCCATACGTCCATGCGTCTCTATGGTTCCCAAGAACCACATACCGATCAGGCTCTTCACTGCCTCTTATAGTAACCACAACGTTGTGAACTTTCTTCATCTTCAACTCCCCCTTAAAAGTTTCAAAGACAGACAGTAAACAGTAGTGTTCTAAAAATTGGTGTTGGCGCCTAGCTAGCTAGGCAGCAAATCGTTTATAAACAAACTATTTTTAAAAACAATTATAAAAAAAAAAAAATTGATTTAGATGGTGCTTATTCTCTATAAAGTACATAATTATGGCCTAATGATTTCTTGAATATAAACAATAAGAACACCAAATTGACTCAAAGATTCCAACTTTTTCAACTAACAATACCAAAAGAAAAAAACATTTTACAACTAAAAGCATATATTAAGGTCAAATTAAAACTTTTAAAATCTAATATTCAAAAAGGTTTTAACGGAAATTAATCACAAAAATAATAAAAGACACTAAATTACAAAGACTCGAGACCAAGTAAATATAACGGAAACTACAAAGACTCCTCCAGTTACCTGTAACGTCATGTTAACAACCGTCTCTCCTGGGCCAACCCGTTGACCTGACCCGACACGACCCGAGTTCCGCCACTCAACCGGAGCTCTAGCTCCTCCCAGAGAGACCAATATGGTCTCTGCATTGTGGAGAGACAAAGGCAAAGAAGGAATCTTTGGGAATCTCTTAGTGACACGATCATCTTTCAAGCTCAGCTTCTCTCCTCCGACAACTCCGGGCCAACCCGGGCTAACCGGATCTCCGATTCCTCTCATCACCGTACCTCTCTCAATACCTCCGAGTCCACCACCGTCGTTCTCGGCGTATATTAGCACTCCAAGCGCACCTTTAGTCTCTGCTATCTTCACTATCCCTCCTCTCCCCAAAGACTCTCCCTTTCTCGCCAAAACCACACAGTCCCTAACGCTCACTCCGATCAACTCAAGCGCATGGTAGTCTCTCTCCTCGCCGTGGTTCACGAAAACCACGTTACCCTGCGCTGATCCAGACGGCGAGTAAGCGTGGTAAGGCCTAACCACATCATCTCCGGGAACGTCGTTTAAGTCAAACTCCACTGTTGTATAGTTGCTAAAACGCGCCGCGACGGAGGTGAGCGTAGGATAAGAGAGGAGAGCTTCGTACTCGGCGAGATGAGTGTCAAGTCCGAGGCTTTGGAAATGGGTTGTGACGTAGTTGAGAGTGTCTAAAGAGGGTTTTGTTCCGGCGAGGTGAGGATGACGGGTCAAAGCGCGGAGGTAAGAGGAGATCGTGGCGTTGGAGGCGGAGGAGAGGAAGAGGCGGCGGAGAGTGAAGGCGTTGCGAGAGAAGAGGAGAGGAGGAGGAGGAGTTGCGTCGGGGTGGTGGAGAGTGTAGAAAGTGGCGACGACAAGGACTATGATGAAGAGGAAAGTACAGAGCGGTGGTGGCTGTGACATTGCAGGGAGAGAGAGAGAGAGAGAGAAGTGAGTTATTGTCTGAGCAGTAGTGAGTGGCTTGGCCGAAGTAAGTATCATTCTAGTTAATCATCTTCGTCTCTCTGTTGTTTTGTATTGTCTCTTTCGTCTTTTGTTTTTATTCGGGAGTTTTTTTTTTTGGGTCAAAGACATTACTGTGTTTTGATCTTCTCTAATTAATTTGTTGTGTATTACGGGAAATTGAATTACTTTCTGTTTTAAATACATCTTTTAATTCTTTTACACATCTTTTAAATACATATTTTAAATGTTTTAAATACAAGTTTTAAAATAAAATAAAGTTAGCTATAAATACATAATTTTTTATGATTAATTATTTCTCATAATTTTAAGCTAATAAGAATACAATAAATTTTATAAAAATTTATACTAACTATTATTAGTTGATAAAAATCAGTAAAATATAAAAATGTATCTTTTTGAATTTATTTTTCAAAAACATATATCCTTATGAGACTGGGGAAGTATACAAGAAAATAATCACTGAAAGATCCAATCTCTTGAAATCAAATTAGAAAATAGATTTGTACTACTTTATACTCCCTCCGTTTCGCAAAGAGTGTCTTTTTATAGAGAAAAATTCGTTACAAAATAAGTGTCGTTTTAGGATTTCAATGTATACAAGAAAATAATCACTGAAAGATCCAACCTCTTGAAATCAAATTAGAAAATGGATTTGTACTACTTTATACTCCCTCCGTTTCGCAAAGAGTGTCGTTTTAGAGAGAAAAATTCGTTACAAAATAAGTGTCGTTTTAGGATTTCAATGCATAATTTATTGATTTTATTTTCCAGTTTAATTTTTTATTGGTTGAAATATGATTAGGTGTATGGGTAATGATGTTTTTCTATAGAAAATATGCAAAATTAAATGTTTTCTTAATCTGTGTGTAAAAAACTAAAACGACCCTTATTATGAAATGGGAGTAATATAGTACCACTTGGAAAAGCATGTAAACGGCCATTTTGATACAAGACATCAGCAGTGTCGGTCAGTTGAATGAAAAGCTGCATATTCGAAGAACAAAGTGATTGTTTAGTAAGTAGTGGGTGGCCAATATAGTATTTTATTTTGTATATTATTGTTTTCCTTTTTATATATACTCGTACCATGATGTATTGTATGTGTTCAAAACTTGACATTTTCCATTTTGATTATAATTTTAAACATAAGCATATTACGCATGAGATTCCATTTTGATTGCCATGTTTTCCTCGATTTTGTTCTTATTATTTCATAGATTCATTATGGTGGAGATAACATTCACAAGTTAATGGTAAACTTGACATGAGTTCTCCTTTCGCAAATACTTATGATCTACCAATAAGTGTCTCCTAAAACCATTGCTGTTAATATTTCTTGCAAAACAAAGTGTCTCATAAAATCTTTAGCTATTTGAGGCATATAGTCTGGAGGTTGAGATCATCTTCTTTACGTAAACATATAAGCTCCAATAATTATTAACAGTCCACCCTTGAATTCAAACCGATTGTAAACACTAAATTTACACACTGCATGTATGATACTGTGTGTTATCGTATTTGTGTGGCTACACTCTAATCAATAGTATTTTATTTGCCAGTGAATTCACCCCATATGGCTCTTATTCTGAATTTGTCTTTATTTTTGTCCCACCGTTTTGACCATTGTTATCGCTTTCATTCATTAAATATCGTCATAACGAGTTTTTGTTCACATCCAAATGTGTTGAATGATCTATAGACGCCTCTCGAATGGGTCCCTTTACACCCATGCATTCTAATGTTTAATTCTTTTGTATTTTCAGGTGAACTTGCATGTTCAGGTCTCATTAATTTGCCAAAACTCAGCTAAATAAAACCAAGTTTTCTAAATACCAAACGGGTCTTAAATCTATAGAACCAAGAGGGCTAGGTGCACAGGTTATAGTGAATGGATCTCCAAATTCATGTGATATGCGTTGTTAGAAAATTGATGAAGGCTGTTTTTTTTTTTTGGGTTTGAACATTAACTTTCATTCACCAAATATGGATTACATGATGGTTTTAACCTCAGCAGATTTTCAACCACACATAGTTTTAACCTCACCAGATTTTCAACCACACATACAATGAAGGCTGTGGTATAAATAAAGCAAGTATTGGTATATATATAGAGAGAATATTATGGGATATAAATATATAGATATCTGCATTATCAATACATGCATGATGTACACATACCTAGGGTTTTCTCAGCCATACTGTGTCGCCGAGTGGCTTTTGTAAACAGTAATGTTATCTTCATGTTGTCTCCACCATAAATGTTATCGTTTTCATACCAGTCAAACAACTCTACTAATATTTATTTGGATTTGGAAGAAATGTGTTTTCGACATTGTTGCCTTTTCCTCTCATAATTAATTGTCTGGGTACAGGGTACTGCAATAAGTGTACAGTGGACTGCATACATGTGAAAATCAGAAGCCAAAATTCTTGTATTTTACCGAAAGAAACTTGTGACTAAAACTTATAAATTGAAACAACTAAAAGTTACTCAATATAAATAACCAACTCAAGAATCGATGATCATGGAACAAAAGAATGATAATCATGACAAGCCTTTTGGTACACCTAGTTAATTAGATCACCACCAATGTTCTAGATATTTCACTATAAAAACAAAATCTTTTTTATAAAGATTATGTTCTTCTAAAAGGTATGTGGGACTCGATCGAATGATTGAGGTGTTATATAAATCAGAAAGTTGACACAGCACTATCGCGAAATAGGGAGGACAAATCTAAGTGGGTCCTTAAACGTATCTTCGTAGTACACACACCTTCGTAAATGCTCTTCCAAGTCATCATCCGGACAAAATATTTTAGGGACATTGCAAGTGTCTGGTTCAGACAATAGACTACCTTCATTCTCGTAGACCATTGTTATAGGATAAAAAATTATATATATATGGTGGAGCTAATATGCTTTTCTCGCATGCCTTTCTATATATTCAATCGTAACCTGTATACAACAAAAAAGACTACCTTAATATATAATTTTTATCTATTCAATCGTAACCTGTATACAACTTTGTGCAATATGTAAATAAATATTTATTTGTTAAACATCTGAGCAAACATACCAAATAGCTTTTGAAACACTACAGCAAACTTTGTAAAGTCAGTGTTTTATTCTGAACCAAATAAGCGAATTCATAGTGGAATATGATGTTTTGATTCAAAACAGTTGGATAGATTTTTTTTTTTAATTATATGGGCTTCTCATAAAAAAGGACTTTCTTAAAGCAATTTGAGCGTACTTTACAGAATCTGATGCCTTGTAGTTATGCCCCTACTATCTACACCTTTTGGTGTTGTCGGGTCAGGGCTTTTTAGGCCCAAGTGATAAAACAAACCCAAATAACAAAAAAATAGGAAATTTGCAACAGAAACCCTCAAGCTAACCATAATTGAAAGCAATGGTCAACTTCCATTTATGTACTTTAAATTTTACTCCCTCTATTTTTAATCTAGTTTTAAAAAAAAAAATTGTTTCACTAGTTTACATATTTCAATACACTTTGTCAAAAAAAAATACATATTTCAATACATTTTTTGGATGTTATATGACCAATAAAATAATATTTATTTTTTATAATTGGTTGAATTAATTGATTAAATAATATTTTTCTTAAAAATAACAATTTTCTAGTTTTTTTTTTAAAAATTATTTCACTAGTTTACATATTTCAATACACTTTGTCAAAAAAAAAATACATATTTCAATACATTTTTTTGGATGTTATATGACCAATAAAATAATATTTATTTTTTTATAATTGGTTGAATTAATTGATTAAATGATATTTTTTAAAAATAATAATTTTCTAAATATTTATGCTTTTAGACAAAACTACTTACAATTAAAAATAGAAAGAGTATTAAGTGCATTAATTTCAATTTTCTCTCTTATTTATAAATCTTTCCTTTTTCTTTTCATTTATTATCGTTAAATTTCCTCATTTATTTATTTATTATTTCTCTGAAATTTTTAAGCTTGATGTTTTAAGATTTATATACATATTAATAAAAATAAATAATTTTTTTTTTAGTTTTATTTGTTTACTACACCACTTAGATTTTTAGATTTTAATTTATGTTTTACTTTTAAAAGTAAATTGCATTAACTAAAATCAGAACATCAATCTTTTGTATACGGAAATAGTAATAATTACGTGTTACAAGCTATAACCATATATGTGTCAATTAAAACTTCTAAAAGGTACATCACAAAATCCTTGTGACCCAAACCAAACACACAACCAATGAAATTAATTTCCACCTACCTTACCTCCTATGTAATGTAGTAAATAACTCAAGCCAACCTTATCTATCTAATGATGGTGAAGAAACATATGACCGATGGTAGTTTAGCTTTGGTTAAGATTCACGTTTATGATACTATTGCTTAGTATCATAAAGGTGATAAACATTTTTTCACCAAAGAACGGTTGATAAACATTTTTTCAATCAAGTCATCTTAAGGTATGATTCCTAAAACTGTGATTTAAATATTGGATTAATTGACCTTTTTTTCTTTGCGAACAATAGTATTACCTAATTATTTCAGATTTTTTAATTTATTTTGTTGCCATTTTCCGAAACAATTTAATTAATTCATGGAACTACTTTTCTCATGTGGGCACGTAGTCCAAGAAGAACAATGAAACGCGCTCCGATAAAGGAGGGAGAGAGATGAGGAAGATGGAGAATCAATTCAACACACACAGCGAAAAACAAAACATTCCTTCCTTCTCTCCCTCCTAAAGATCCCGCCGTTTCTGTTATTTTCCTCTCTGTTTCTTTCCTGGAAACAGAGGGAAAAAAATTTCATCTTTTTTTCCCGTCCCCTCTGTTTCCGCCGAGGATAGTTCTTTGTGAATAGGGTAGCTGCACCCATCTTTATGTTTTGCGTCGAGGTAAAAGAAGATTACATATATAACATTTTGTTGTTGAAAAGAGACAATCTTTCAGGTTTTTGAGAATCCAAACTTATCTCCTCTGTTTTGCTTGTTAACGTCAATGTTGTTTTTCTCAGGTCTTGTAGCTCATTGTTGTTCTTGTTTCCCGCAATTCAATTGGTGAATGAAACAAAGGTTCTTGCTTTCATTGTTGTATCTTAGCATCTGAGATTGAGCTTCCATGGATTCTGAGTTGAAGTTTTCTTCGAGAGATGTTGTTGATTATTCCCTTGAGGCATCATGTTCTTCAGAGCCTTTGAATAGAACTGTGAAACGAAAGCTCAACGACTTCAAACAAGGGAACACGTTCTTGTTGTTACGTGGCTCTTCTGATTCATCTTCAAACGCAATGTCACTAGTTGAAAACGAATGTGCTGCTTTACTCGAGGATCTTTCTTCCCAAAGGAAGACAGTGAAAGATCTTCACTTGGAGCTTGAAGAAGAGAGAAAAGCTGCTGCTTCAGCAGCTAACGAGACAATGTCGATGATACTGAGGCTGCAGAGAGAAAAGGCTGAGATACAGATGGAAGCTAGACAGTTTAAAGCGTTTGCTGAAGAGAAGATGACGCATGACCAAGAAAAGCTTTTGGTTCTGGAGGAGTTGTTGTATGAGAAAGAGCAAGCTATTGAGGCCTTGACTTATGAGGTGGAAGCTTACAAGCATAGACTCTTGAGCTATGGGTTAACAGAAGGAGAGATTCATGATCAGATACTTGGCTTTGGTAGAGACTCTAGCACTGTTGGTGTTGATGTTTACCCTTGCGAATATACTTCTTTCAAATGTAGTGTGGATGATGATAATGTTGGTCAGTCTCCAAGATGGCCATACTATGATCCAAATTCGCCTTTAGGAACGGCAAAGGAGATCAAGGGGACAGAGTTTTATGCAGACTCTCCTATGTCTACTAGCAGTGACAGAGTCTATACTATTGACTCAATTCATGTGGGAGTTTCTGAAGTTAAGATTGTGGACGAGCCTAGTAGGTTGAGTAAGGGAAAGTTAAATGGTGATCATTGGAATTCTTCTCCAAGGAGCCAAGAACCGTTTACAACTCAGCAAGGAGTTAACGAGCCAGGTATCGAGAAGCTTTGCACGAGGCTTCAAGCGCTGGAGGCTGATAGGGAATCACTGAGACAGATCATTGTGTCGATGCAGACAGACAAAGCTCAGTTGGTGTTGCTGAAAGAATACGCACAGCGTCTATCAAAGGAAACTGTCACAACAACAAACAGGCGAAACTCGGTTAGCAAAATGCCATTTTTGAAAGCATTCTCTGTAGTAACGGCCTTCAAGGTAAAACAATCATAATCTAAAGCTATCACATGTTGCATATGGCTTTCTGAAACTATGTGTAAGCCTCAAAATTGATACCTCTCTTCATTCTTGTGTGTTTTTAGTGGATGGTGTCTTTTGTTTCTTGGAGAAGGAAAGCCAAGCGAAACAAGTAAGTACACTTGCTTTTTTTTGGTTCAATAGTAACTACTGCTTTCTGATGAATTCGTTTTACAAAAATATGTAGGAGGTATGTGTATGACATGTCAGCAAACAATATGGGGATGCTTATGATTCTAGGGGAGGGATCTCGAAGTAGGAGATGGAGTTGTTTAACAAGTGGACATGTCTAGATGATAATCCATTCTTTTTTTCTCTTGTGGCATAGTTAGTGCAAATTGAATGTACATTTCTCTTTTATTGCAAGACATGTATGGATTTTTCCAGATTCTGGCTGAATATATCAAATTAAATTTCATTCTTTTCCTCTTGTTTGTTCGTACATCTCCATCTCCTCAAGGCAAAGACAAAACACAAAAGCCACTCTGTCATGCATGAATAAAGTCAGGAATCAAACCAAAATAGTTTCTTAATTCTTATATGTTGCATCGTATATGTTTCCGGATATGTCCAGCCAAATTGCACAAAAATAAACATTTCCGTTGATTAGTTGACTTTGAGGTCATACATATAACGATGAAACCTAAAAATAAAGAATTCAAAGTAAATACAGATCACGAGGGAGACAGCGAAACAGAAACAGTATTCAAGTTGTTACAATACTTCACGCTCTTTAGATAGCCTGATTGAAGCTGAGGGCAGGTCACTGCTCCGGGAATGCCAGAGGCATCATCTTTTGTTTCTCCTGTGCCTTCAGTGACTGAAGACTCTGGCTCGGTTCTCCCAGAGATTTGTGGTAGACCCATGTTTAAGCTAACCGAGGTTGGCTCGGTCACAAAGCTGAATTCAATTCAAAGAATGTTAGCAAAGACTTCAGTTTTTTTTTGGTTTGGAAAGAGAAAGAGAAGCAATCCTGCATCAACGAACCTGGCTTCAAAGTTTTGTCCATTAGCACCCACGTTTGCACAGATACTGCTAATAATCCACGGCGGAAGATATTCACCCTTCACCTCAACCATGCAGCAACTTGTATGATCAGTTTTTACCATCTCCGTGCACTTGATCTGGAGATGTTAACGAACAGTATTTTGAAAAATGTCAAAAGAACTCACTGGTTAGAGAAGCAAAAGCGCAAATGTAAGAAAATATACCTCAGGAGAAGACACTGCAGCATTCTGAAATGGCGCTGGTGAATATAATACAGGTACGTCTGCGGTGAGAAGAAATCCCAAAGAAGACCTAAAGCATGATTGAGAAACACTTCAAGTAAAAATTTGTTTATATGATTTAGATGTGCCTGCTCGTTTTCTAAAGAAAAGTCCATACGCACCTATAATTTAACAGAAGATCATACACTCCATGTACGCTCTCGTTACCTTCAAAAGCCAAGAAGGATTCTGGAGTATTATCTACGTTTGAGACGGAACGCAAACGACGAGCCTGCATGCATTACCAGGAGTCAGAAAGATATGCTAGTAGTCTCTCCCATTTACAATTGCATGTGCTTCACTCATAACAACAGTGTACTATTCACCTAGACAGAATTATAGTATAGTTCCTAAACAGGTAAGTGAAGGTGCACAAACCTGGCCAAGGTCAGCAAGATCAGCAAGATCTTCAACTGTGGTCTCATCCATTTTAGTTTTGCAAAGAGGCATAGTGTAGCATGTGTCCTGTTAATAACATATGTCCTGTTAATAACTGATGACCACACAAGGTTTGTATGATAGATTTTTTTAAAAAACGATGGATAACCAATGGTTCTCTGTTAATGTGTCAATTATTAATTATGCATACTATATTTTACCCTTGATGTACAAACCTAACATGTTTACGGAAAGTATATAACACAAACAAATTGAAAACATGTTGCCTGATGTTCTTCTAAAAACTAAATAAAGCAAAAGTCTTCGACTGCTAAAAACTAAATAAAGTAAAAGGCTTACAAATATACAGGGAGCATGTCTTACAAGGTCTTTAAGCATGGCTCTCAATCTTCTAGTTGACTGAGTGATATAGGCATTGCATGAGCGTTTGACACCCCCTGACCCACAGCTTCCGGTGAACATTGCCACAAACTGTGAAGTACAAACTACAATACGAATAATGCAAAACTAAATTTAGTTTCATTTCAAGAGTATGGCATATATATTATTTACATTTACAGTAAGAGAGATGGAGCATGAGAAAGAACTTTGCATGAAAGTTCGTATTTTGATATCACTAATGGTGAACGTGACTTCGATGCATCTTTGGCAAGACAGAAAAGTAACAGCAAGGTGTATGCTGAATTCTTCTAAATGAAAATGCAAATGGGAGACGTAACATAGTTTCTAGTGCAATTGACGTTCATTAAACTAGTGTTATACCCGAAGATAATCACATCCAATTCAGGAATAAAACGATGGGATTACCATAAAATATTTTGCAGAGATTCTTCCGAAACATAAAATAAAGACTTCGGAAAGCATCTTCCCATGCCAATTGTCTCTTTTGTAAGAAATCATCTTCACCTGAAACAACAAAATGAAGATCTCTTTATATAATTTAGAAGGAATATGACTGATTAGAAGGCATAGCTCCTAAACTCTCGTTGACAAACCTCTGTCTGGTCCAGATGTTAGCAATGCTGAAATGATAAAAGGTGGCAAGGTGGACTGGGGATAAACCCATGAGTGCATCGACATGGAATTTAACACCTGGGAAACCACAACTGATCCAGAACCACTGCTGTTATCTTGACTTACCGTATTACACGACAGCGACTTTAGCTGTGGCATACCATTGTAGGTACTACCCATGATTGACCTATGTAACCTAGAAGAGCATTAAAATGGAAAATAACAGACTGAATAAAACTTCAGTGGCAGAAACAAAAGACAGTATTTCATGTATTTAATATCTTAATTCACCAATTTAATGGGGAAGAGGAAACAAGTCGAACATAAGTCTTCATGGAAAGGTCCAGAGGAATCTCTTGCCCAGGAATGTTGAATTCAGATACAAAATTTCCACTTAATGAAGCAGTCTCAGATTTCCCAATTATGTCATCAGGATGAACCGGCAATGGTGCACAAGTGGCAAGTCCTTTCAGTGCTTTGGTCTGTTGAAAAGACGACATCAGTTTTACTAAGACCAAAATATCTTACTAGCCATCTCAAATGATGAAAGACTAGCAAGTGAAGCTACCATATCAATATCTGGCAAGTAGGACAACTCTTCACCCCTTGTTGAAAGATCTGTGACACTGCGAAGCATGCTCTGGCTGCATCTCTCATTTGTTTGACGAGCTAGGGTGTTAGTATCATTAGAAACTTCAGTAGACGCATTATTGTCCTCACTGCTAAGACAATGAAGCAATGAACATACGTTAAAACACAGTAAAACAGATAATCCAGACAGAAATTACTGAGGTATTTTACGGAATAAGTTGTTGTCTCTTGATGGCAGCAACATTTGAGAGTAAGGAAACATTAAATAGGTTGCTGGATTGCTCTTTCACGCCATTTTCCTGTGGTAAAGAAAAATAATAAATAAAACAAAAAAAACGTATTTTACATAAGTTTTTTCACACAAAACAAAGGAAAAAAGAATCAGAGAGGTTTTCTGAAAACCTTAGAGATATCTTTGCCAGATTGCATCCAAGGGCGAGCCTTTTTGACAGGATAGAGTTCATCCATACGCATCTCAATGTATTTAGGATTCTTCAAATGTTCTTGCTTCTTAAACCCATATTCCCTCTCAATACTACAGCCAGCCAAGAACAATTAAGTAAGACCAAAGAAGAATATAAGTTCACTAACTTGAAGACCTTTTAGTACCTTTTGCAAGGGCGCAATGCATCAAAAGATTCTTTAGCTTGGTCCACGAAACTAGTCCGCTTCAGTTGTTCTCCCTGTGGGGTAGGAGGATTAGTATCAGAAAGGAACAAACTTTAGCAAACTCGAGAAAGAGTAAGAAAAGACTTACTCTTAGTTCAGCGGGAGTCTTCCTCTTAGCTTTGGAGTTTCCATTTATTTGAAGAGAAGTACCAAAAGCACCAGGAGCTACAACTTTCGCCATTTCCAGAAGATTGTTTGATCTTACCTACCTACTCAAAACTTCTTTTGACAAAACTAAATCAGTGAATCTGAGGCAAAACTTTATCAGTAAAACCAATCCGTCACACTATCAGAAACTTAAACATCGTAACCCTAAATTAGAAGAAGCATATGAACCCTAGAAACTGTTGGCGCACCACCGGTTGAAGAAGTTATAAGCGAAGGTTTCGATTATAAACATGAATCGGAGATGAGATTAGGAAGCATACTCACCACGTTCGATGTGGTTAATGCCTTAGCGGCGTAGCAATATTGATGAGCTCGTCGTGGCGCGTAAATCTCCACGGCGAGGATGGGCTTAGGTTTTCCCTCTCTCACTCTCTTTTCTCTTATGAAGTGGGAGGGAAGAGGAAAGGGCGTGAAATTGGAACCCTTTTTTCAAATCATTTTTGCTCAATTTCTTTTTTTTTTTCTTTTGTGGGTTCCCTCCTTCTGTAACAGTTAATCTAACGCCGTTAACGTTGACTTCAACTCTCTGAGAGACAGAGGAACAGTCCGAACAAAAACAAGAACATTACGTTTGGTTTAATACGGTTTATGTTTTGGTTCGGATTTGAGATAAGTCCAACGTTGATTTTGAAAAAAAACTAGAGAAATCCAGGTTTAGACCAACAAAGAGATATGAAATCAAAACCATGTTTGTATCAATCTGGTTTTCAAATCGTCTTTTTCAGAAACAAATTTGAATTCGGCTTGGTTGAACCGGATTGAACCCCTTGTGCGAAGTTAAACCAGATTTAATGCTCCAAATCACTCCTAACATCACTTGATTTTAAATAACAGCAAATCAAATGTTGTTACCATTAAGAACAAGAAAAGAATCCAGCCAGGACAATCACACATGCATAATTAAGAACTCTGGTCTCTAGAAATTACATTTTACAGACTAAATCTCTCTACCTAGAAGCTAAGAAACACACAAACAAGAGCCTCCAGATTCCATTTGAGCCTCATCATCGTTCACTTCTCTTATGATGCTTGCTTGCCCTTTGTTTTCTCCCGAAACACAAAATCAACCACTGTTTGAGTGTAAACTCAAATCTTAGAATCTCTTAGAAGAAATACAACATTCAAAGACATGGTTTCGTCACTTTGTCATCATGTATCTGTTGTCTTAAACTTTCTAGCTTGACTCTATCAGGCTACTAATACTATAGACATGTATCCAATTCTTCTCGGTCTAACACTGTACATATGTGAAAAGATATAGACCTTATCTACTAATAAACACTTCAACCTTCAAACCAGTGGGCTATATATTATGTAAGCATTCGAGTATGAACGAATATAACAGAAGCCGTACACATGAGTAAGTTAAACACACATGGAAAGCGATGTAGCATTGCTACTTGAATCAAAACTACAACTAAGAAGGAACACGTAGCATTGCTTCCTCCTCTTCTAAAGACACAACATAAGGCTGAACTTTGAATGTCTCGGTGACTGTAAAGCTGAGCTCGTAATTCACACCCTTCGTCCCAAAGATGTTGAACCTTCCTGCGCTCTTGTAAGCTATCTCAGCATCAGCACCCTTCCTAATAATTACTCTTGCCCGTTTTTTACTCAGGCTCTTCTCAGGAGGGGTATTGTATCCGTTTCAGAAAAGCTCATTATAAGCTCAGATGGTGCATTCTCATCAAAGTCCGCTGGTTTTTCTGAGGGTGGAGAAAGAGGACTAATGATCTGTGACTGCCGTCTTCTGTATAGTCTGCGAGTTCTTTTAACCTGAGCAGGTTTCAATTCAACCGGCACAACTTGATGGTTTTCTTTTTCAGTAGGTAGCGTTTGCTCTTCACCACCATTATGGATCACCCTATCAGTCCAGTAAGAATGGTGAAAACCCACGTTTTCTATACTTCACTAAGTTTTCTCAATCCGGTCAGTATACACTTCGGTTGTAAACTCTATTAGCTTATCTTTAATGAACATAATGCGAAAAAAGACAGGCGGAGCGGTACTAAGCTAGTAAAGCTAATCCAATCTTTATATATAAGTAGACATGTAGAGTAGTGACCTTCGTTGTTTCAAAAAAAGCTCTATCAGCTAACTGCCTGGCTTCGATGAATATATTATGCAATTTAAAGGAATTAAATTTCTATTAAATGATAAATATCTCTATATTGAAAAATAAAACATGGTGAGATGGATAAATCAATAATCTTTGGTTGAATTTTTGATCAACAGCTTGCTGTAGCCTATCAACTTATGGCCTTCTTCATTATGTTTTCTCCTCCTCCTCCAACTGTACCTATTCAGCAACCAAAAACAAATATTTATAATGTCTGCTTGATATACTTTCCGACACACGAAGATCTTGTATGTAAGGGGCCTTTTGTTATTTATGAACTCATGATATTTAAGCTAAATTATTACAGACACACATGCTACAACTAGGCACCACGTGACAAAGCAGAGCCTAGCTAGCTAACTGATAAGGATGGTTGATCCATGTGATACCACATCATGGACACATGAGGCCATAGCTGACATGATATCAACAAATAACGTGACCAACTTGTGTATGCATGTGTTTCATCAGATTTGTTTTGTGAAAAAATATACTAAAAGATGGACAGACACATGTTAAAATACTAACTTTTTCCAACAAGACATTGTTGCGGGTTTAACGAGCCAAATAGTACTTATAATGATCCAAATATGTCATATTTTGATATCTTTTTCGTAATGTAGCTTTCATAAGACTAATTTCTGGTCTGTTTCTTACCAGATTAATAATATTATAATAGAAAACTTTTTAAAATTTTGAAAAAAATAATGTCAAAATCTTTCATTTGAAAAGCTTAGCAAGAAACTCTCAAAATAGATAACGCCCTAAGATTTTTGAGATAAATTGACAAAAGTACCTGATATGGGAGGAGTTGAAAAGGAAAGGGGTTTGGTATAAGAAGGCTGAGGAAAACCAATGGCGTGAGATTGATGATAAGGATAGACAGTGTAGAGAGGCATCATCGGGCTTGCCCCAACCATTACTCGTCCTCCACCGTACATGTGATGGTGGTTGTAATATTGCGGTTGTGGTAGCAATTGCGGTTGCGGCTGTGCATAGTATCCGTTCATATAGGTACCTCCAACGTATCCAACTTTCTGTTCATTGAACAACATCACAAACATATTTCATAAAATGTGGATAAAACATATTTTCAAACATATCGATTTTTAGCTAGTTTTTGATTAATAATCATAATACTTACCAGTGTTTCAAAAAAAAAAAAAAAAAAAATCATAATACTTACCTGATTGAAGGTCATGTTCGGAGCGAGATAAGAGGAAGGGTACCTTTAAATAAAATAAAAACTGCTAATCAAATACAAGTACATTTGGAAAGAAGATTAGACCTTAGAAAAATGTACCCATAGAAAGGAACGTTCTGATGATGGTGTTGTTGATGTTGCTGGTGTGTGAATCCCGCAGGGTAGTACCATTGAGCTTGATTGTTCCCTACATGTCCAGACGTGGCCCTACTCACGTGCTTAGATCCTTCACATCTCAAAACATATGTTAATAATAATGTTAAGATCAACTTTGAAAAACTAGTTGATTTCTAAAAATTTCAAATGGCATAACTTAATGGTGTTTCGATTCCATTCACATCAAAACTCAATACTTGGAATGTTTCTAACATTGCCGAGATGAACAGACCTGCCTAGATCAAACTTTTTTTTTACCATTGTGATATATAACTAATTAAATAGTAACTGAAAAACATATTTTCTGTTAAACAAGTAAGATAATGATTTAATTTGATTTTTTTTTTGAATTCCCATATTGCAAATGACATTCGTAGCACTAGATCATATACACATGCACTATACTATATGCCCATAACGATTACCCGCATATGATATTTTTTCCTATATAACCGATGTATATATGATTATATAACCACTAAGTTATATACTTTCACTACAATCATTGATCAGTCTAGATGTCTTATATAATATGGCAACTCCGCAACATGTTATAAAGATTGGTTTTGAGTTTTGGCATGTGATCCTCAGGTTATAATTAAACAAAGAATGTTTTATAAAATAAACTTAGATGAGATGAGGACCTTGTTGAGGAGAGGCCACGGTGGTGGGAGATCTACGAAGGCGACCACCGAGGGAGGCAAGATTGCAGTTGGCACGGCGGCCATTGATGATCGGAGTTGAATCTTCACAAGCCCTCTTCGCGGCTTCCGCATCTTTGAAAGTCACCTACACCAAAACAAGAGTTTAAGAAAAAGAAAAGAAAAAAAGAGAAACTAAAGTGAGATAAATAAAAAAGAGAGGAACATATACAAAGCCGTAGCCTTTGGAACGGCGAGTGACTTTGTCAGAGATGATGACTGCCTCCAAGATATCACCATACTTGATGAAATGATCATGCATTGCTTCTTTGTGTGTGTCCCAAGCCAATCCTCCTACGAACACTTTGGTCAGCTTCGTGTCTCCAAAACATCCGTTCACGTTGTTGGTCGTCGTCATTGGATCGTGTGTGAGTTCTGAGAGAGAGAGAGAGGCTAGAGAAAGAGAGAGAGAGAGGAGAGTGACTTGAATCATATAAAAAGGGTAATAATAACAATAAAGAAATGGTGTAAAATAAAGAGTGACAGATTGGTGGACAGGTAACTCTCAACGTGATCACTACAACCTTCTTATGTCTCTCTATTCACTCTTTACTTATTATTATAATAATTAGCATCACTAAATATGGATGCAACACTGCAATGAGCTTGGGCATTGTGTTAATTAACAGGCTTAATCATGGGATAACTAATGGCTGCTCATATAGACTGATTCAGCCCTTGCTCTCTTTTGCTTCACAACTAAAGCAAAGGCAAAAAACAATGTTGACATCAATCCAATGCTTATGTGCTAGTAGTGAAAGTGGGAAGCTTACACATGGAGAGGATTCTCTGGTTTTGTTTGTAAAGAAACAAGCAATGTAAGCAGAACACTGGATAGAAACTTAATTTCCTATATACTCAGAATCTCACAAGTTGCACACATATATAACTACTACACTACACACCAGCATTAACACACACATAACAAGAACCCAATACAAGGAGAGAGAGAGAAGATAAGACACTATTCTCCAGCTAATCTTCTTGGCAAAAAGAAAAGAGATAAAAAGTTTCTACTAGCTTAACAAAATAAATATCACGCAGCTCCGTTTCTTGATGATCATGATCTACCTTTCTTCATCCTTGCATCTCGCTGGTTCCTGAAGTGGCTGAGTAGTTGCTGTGCCTGCAAAGAACAGCAGCACTATTCAGATATCTAACCACAACGAGAAACCGGACTTGGTTTGTTATAGTCTTTAATTTACCTTCTCTTTTGCTCTCTGTGTACCAGACTGAGACAAGGCAACTAGTGGAGGTATAGCACCTTCTTGCAAGACCAAAGTGCAAAACCTAGGACTGTTCACACACAACTGAAGCAGCACAGAAGCTGCATTCTCTTTCCCTCTCCCAGACCCTGAATCAACGGTCTCGACAAGCAACGGAATCCCACCTTCCCTCGCAATTTCTTGACGCCCTTCTTCAACTCCAGAAAGATTTGCAAGAAGAGCAACTGCTTTATCAACCATCTCCAAACCTGGATCTAACATCTCCACAAGATACTTAACCGCCTTAGCTTGCACAATACGAGCCTTGTTCTCATGCGTTATCGAGAGGTTGAACAAAGCAGAAGCAGCATCTTTCTTTCCTCTCAACGTTCCCTTCCCAAGAAGACTCACCAGAGCTTGTATCGCTGCGTTACACTGCCCTATTCGTTCCCTGTTGACTTGCAGAACAGACAGACTGAACAATGCTGCTGCTGAGTTCTCTTTGGCTCTGTCGTTTCCTGTGTTCAAAACGTGAACAAGCGGCTCTATAGCTCCAGATTCCACAATCACGGCTTTGTTTACTTCACTAATCGAAAGATTCAGGAGAGCTGTGACTGCGTGTTCTTGTGTTAGCTTTTCTTCTGAGTAAAGAAGTGACAGTAGTGGAGTGATAGCACCGCAACGCCCTATGTGCACACGATTTTCAACGCTGTTAATGGTGAGATGACGTATCTCAGCAGCAGCAGCAGTCTTCTCTTTGTTAGACCCGTTTTTAAGATCCTCTACCAACTTTATGGTATGTGAAGTCATCATTGTTTGTACAGAACACTCGTTAGTATTCGCTTCACTATAGCTTTGGTGGTTCACTGGTAAACTCTGTGTCTCACTAGTCACCGAAGGAACGTAATCAACAGAAGAGACAACACTGCAAACTGATTCGCTCCTGCTGTGAGTATAAGACTGCTCTTGAGAAGAAAGTTCAAAGATCTCCAGGTCCTTGCTTTGTGAGTCACCGCATAAACTAGCAGGCACGTTGATCTTTACTTTCTCAAACCCATTTCCAGTTTCACGAGATGATCTTGAGGTAAAACTACTGCTCCTTAAAGAGAAACGAAAGCTCTCGGTGCGGTTAAAGTCATGAGAACCCATGTTATTACCCATGGATGAAGCATCACCACCACCATCACACTGATGATTAGGGATACCAGCAAGGTTGATATTGTTTGTTTCCAACCAACTTTCAATCATAGCCTTGACAGTGTAGTTGGGAATGAGTTCTTGATGAGACAGGACCTGCCTCGTCCTGGGACAAACAGCTAAACCGTTATCAAGCCATTTCTTAATGGATGTTCTGTCAAATGTCTGTCCTGAAGCTACTATTACCGGATCAACCATGAGTTCTGTTGACAAAGGACACCGGAAATAAGGAGGTATTGAGATACCTTTAGCCACTTCAAGAAGCTCGGTCTTGAGCATGTGTTCACGGATGCAAGAGACAAGATCTATCAGTTGGTCCATCCGTTCCTTCTCCACAGCAATGCTTTCCTTTAAGAGATCCTGGTTTGATATCAATCCCATCATTTGAATAATGCTGTCAAGATCAGCATTATCGTCTCTCTGATTCTCTAAAGCATTCTTCATGTGTTCGGTTAATGACCTCTCTTGCTTAAAATACTCAATCTCCTGTACACACCGCTGAAAATTGCACTTTACCTCAACACCTTGTACGCCTGAAGTAACCGGACTTAACTGAAGAAGTATGCGACTAATCTCCAGTGAACAAGTCTGGACCTTCTCCAACAAAAGCTCGCAGTGAAACACCTGCACACACACAAAAACAACTCACTGAATGATGCAGAGAGAAAAACAAACTGGAATGAAGAGCTTATTCATGAAACTTACACCAAAGAGCTTGCTCAACTTTGGGGACCAGTCCTCTAAAAACTCACGAGCCTGGTTAACAACGGAGTCTAGGTCTTCGCACGCGCTGTTTAAGCAGTCATCATCAGGAGGTGTTTTGCAATCAACAACTTCATCTAGAAGCGGTTTCAAGAGCTTCAACAAGTGAACCACGTTTCCAATACATGTTTGGATGGGGTTATATTTTATGGTCTGGCATGCTACCAGATGAAGATAACGAGATATGCTGTTAAGTAGACACCGAACAGGAACAGGATCCATTCAACTAATGAAGCTGGAAAAAAAAAAAAAGAACAGAACACATATATCAACTTGTGGAACATTCTACTCAAATCTTTCAGAAAGGAAGGCTTAAACAGATTGGTTCCTTAATAGCTAGCAATTGGGTTAGCATTCACACTTGATGTGTATTGTATGAAGCAAAAAAAAAAGAAAAAAAAAAGAAAGGAAACTGTATCTTTAGAACAATGTTTCTGTAGGAACAACATATCAAAGCATTGACTTTGACCTATTTGTCTGAAAGACAGCCTTGACTAAATTCAAGTCACCATCTCTTGTGGAAACTCAAACAGATGTTTCTGCTTTCCACTTTCCTTTTGCCTAATTTTAGACTAATTTTCAGATTAATAAAGTTGAAAAATATACATTCAACACTAACAAAGAGGACTGATTCATCTGAATCTGATAAAATATCAAATCGATACCCTAAGAAGAACACAGTAGAAAGAAACACACAAAAAAAAACTAACAGCTTAGCCAATGCCGAGTTCGAAGAAGAACACACAAAGAAAAAAGAAGTGATTTTTATTGGTATAAACAGTAACATTTATAAAGAAAATGTAAAGTTGGAGAATACCAAAGCTTTCACAGGAACAAGGCAATGATTCATTCGAGGGGTTGCAGGGAGCTAAAGAAGAGTTACCAAAATCATCTAAAGATCGGTTCTTTGCTTACACCAAAGAGAGAGAGAGAGAAAGATTTTAAGACAAGGGAAGAGGGAATAGTAAGTGTTAAGTAATAGCAAGGGGCCCCCAAGTTGGGTTCTGCAGGTATCTCTCTATTGCTTCCTGTGTTTGTGTGGTGGAGTTAGTAATTCTAAAAGCTGTCTCTTTTCTTTTCTTCTCTTCTTTTTCTTCCATTTTTTTATGAAATTACAAAAAAAAACATTTAAAATTATTACTTCTTATATCAAATTGACATTTTGTTGTCTTGAACCAAAGATTTAGATTAAAAGTTTAGATCTTTTTTTAAAAAAAATTGTTTAATGTCAAAAAAAATTATGTTTAACCAATAATTAGGTCAAAGGACCTTGGGATTACAAGGCAGTACAATCACAATGGTGCTCGCTAAGAGCATCTCCAACCCAACTGCATAATTTACTGCAAAATGCAGTAAAAAATGCAGAACAAATAAAAAAGGCATTATTCCATATATGGAGTAATGCCTTTTTTATTTGTTCATGACTGTATTTTTTACTGCATTTTGCAGTAAATTATGCAGTTGGGTTGGAGATGCTCTAATCTTTGTTCGGTTTCTGATTTTAGGTTATTTTGAGAAACATAATTTGAGATTTTTGTAGTCAAAGAAATGTTAGGGCCGTATGAAACAATTTGAAGGGTTAGGCCCACTTTACGGGTTTAGGGCCCGTTATGGTTTGTGACGAATTCAATTATTGTTTCGTTTCATCTCCGTTTTTTTTTCTTTGAACACCGTTCCGTCTCAGTTTTAGACTATAGTTGTGGTATGTGTTGGTCACTTTGGTAAGTCATTCACCGTACGGTTTAAAGATCTTTGGAATCTTCTTATCGACAATGGTAGAAATATTAGAAAAACACTAATTATAGAAAATTTAAAATTAAACCCGAACATAGAAGCGCTAATCTTTTAGCCTCTTCACAAATAGCATGTAATTTCTAACCAGTGAAATTTTTAAAAAGTTTATAACCAAAATCATCAATAAAAGGAAAGAACAAGAACAAAAACTTATGTTTGTTTTTCTCTCTTGATTGCAGCTGATCTTCCATACTTTTAGATTCTCTGTTTCGCTTTTTGCGGAATCAGAGAATCACTTCACGTTAAGCATTCAAGAACACAAGACGTTTTGTGACATCTAGTATATATATATATATTCGTTTACGGGGAAGAAGAAGCTAATATTTCAACTGGTAAAGCAAATATTCATGATGATGTCTTTTTAAAAATGAATTTGAATCGTTTTATGTAAAACTTAAAAAGGGTTTTTCTTTTGTAGAGAAATGGAAATGTCTCAAACCGACGGAAGAATGGAAGGTTGGCTTTATACCATTCGACACAACCGGTTTGGTCTTCAATTTTCCCGTAAACGATATTTTGTTCTTCTCGACAACAACCTTAAAAGCTTTAGATCAGTACCATCAGATCAGAATGAGGTTTGTCTTTTTCATTTCCTCATAAATGACATTTTTAATGTGTTATGTTCTTTAGTATAAAGAGATTTACGTAGAGTAGATGCAAAGATATTGACATGAAGAAGCTAATTAGAGTTTATATCTAAGGAGGATAGTAATGAGAATAATGATGATAAATTGTATGTTCTTTCTTTATGTATAGGAACCTGATAAAAAAGCATCTCTAGACTGTTGTATTCGCGTTAACGACAATGGAAGGGAGAGCTTCAATAGAAAGGTTACCAACTCTTGGATACCTATTAGCCTATATTACTCAGTTTATAGATTGTGATCTTTTTGGTACATGTGTTGTTCCAGGTCCTTTTCATCTTCACGCTTTACAATACTACAAACCATTTGGATCAGTTAAAGGTTTGTTTGGAAGTAGCTTGTCTTCACATCTCACATTTCTTGTTCTGGAAGGTTCATTCTTTTCTTTTACTTTTTGAACAGTTGGGTGCAAGTAGTCCTGAAGAAGCAGCCAAATGGATCAGATCAATACAAGATGCTTCACAAAAGGTTTGTGACATTTTCTATACATTTACAAGATTTGAGACTGACATTATACACTTGATTTATATTTTCAGAAGTTTCCATTTCCGGATTGCGAATTTGTATCTCATGCTGAGAAAGGACTTGTGAAGTTTAATATATCAAGGAGGTCACGCCGCAAAAATTCAGTGGACTGGACTAACTACTCATCATTGAATGTTGAAACAATAGCACCTGATGTCATTGCTCCTTCTCCATGGAAAATATTTGGATGTCAAAACGGTAAGAAACGATAACTTTATTTGTGAAAACTTGTGATTCAAGAAACCGATGGCCTTACCTAGCTTTTGAGTTTTTCAGGGTTACGTCTCTTCAAAGAAGCTAAAGACTGGGATTCTAGAGGAAGGGTAATGTAAATTTTGTTTACTTTACTGCATTTGTAAATCTTAACTTTTAATTTCTTTAATTAAAACCTCTTGTAGCATTGGGATGATCATCCTGCAATAATGGCGGTTGGAGTCATAGATGGTACTTCAGAAGATATTTTCAATACGTTAATGTCTTTCGGTCCTTTACGATCAGAGTAAGCTCTTTCACTTTGATCTGAGAGGTTAACCAACAACATTGGTCTATTTTCATTGATCTTCTATATTAGCCCCTATACATGCCTTGCACGAAAACCTGATTTTCTATAGGTTTACAGATTATTATTCCCTCAGTTTTCATCAGATTTGTTTTTAGGATTGTGAACACTAATTAAAAAAAATATTTTTATATTTTAAAATATAACTAACTATTCACATAACTACAATTCAACCAACAATATAAGAAGTTGCAAAATAAAAATCATATTATATAAAAACATTGATAAAAATTATATTGAAAATTTCAAATTTCAAATAATTTGGAACACAAAAAATTCCTCGAAAACTTCAACTATTTAAAGAAAAAGAGGGACCATGGGTTTTGACTTAGTTTTTCCATGACTTTCTTGTAGATGGGACTTTTGTTTCTACAAAGGCAGCGTGGTGGAGCATCTTGATGGACACACAGATATAATCAATGTCCAGTTATACAGTGATTGGTTGCCATGGGGAATGAATAGAAGAGACTTATTGTTGCGACGTTACTGGAGAAGGGAAGAAGATGGAACCTATGGTTAGATAAATTCTTGATAATTTTCTATCTGTTGAATTTTGCGGGTTATAACCTTTTCAACCTTGACTATCACAGTAATTCTTTGCCACTCTGTTTATCACAAGGAGTGCCCACCAAAGAAGGGATACGTTCGTGCATGTGTCAAAAGTAAAGTTTCTTTCTTCACAACTCTAGTTTGACTTCATAATCCTTTGTTTTTAATGAGTTTTGCATGGGAACGTAGGTGGTGGTTACGTGGTGACTCCGGTAAACAAAGGGAAAGAATCACTAGTAAAGCATATGGTAGCCATTGATTGGAGAAGCTGGAACTTATACACTGGGGCTTCTTCTTCAAGATCCATAACCATCCGTGTGGTTGAGAGACTTGCGGCGTTACGCGAAATGTTCAAAGCCAAACAAGGACACGGCTTCTCTGAGTTTGTCTCTGGGGAGTTCATGGAAACTAAATCCTGTGTGTCTAATATCAACACTATACCCATTAAAGCAGCAGCCAAAAGGGTTGATCTAGAGCTTGTGAAAGCTGAGGATATGGAGAAACCTTCTTCCGCACGTAACAGTTTGATGGACTTAAATGATGCTTCTGATGAATTTTTCGACGTTCCTGAGCCCAATGAGTTTGATACCTTCATTGATAACTCACCATTTTCACAAGGACACTCTCAGGTAACTTTCTGCTTAACCTAATGGGTCCCTCTCACTTCTTGTTTTACTTGTGGATCAAGGTAACTTTAATGTTGTGTGTGTGTTTCAGCTCAAGATACCATCACCAGCTGGTATTGTCAAGAAACTTCAAGATCTAGCTATTAACAAGAAAGGCTATATGGATTTACAAGAGGTTGGTATGGATGAAAAGACCACATTCTTCTATGGAGCCACTCTTCAAAAAGATCCAAATCTTACACTGCCTTGTAGTTGGGCTACCGCGGATCCCTCCACATTCTTGATTCGTGGAGACAATTATCTACAAGACCAACAAAAGGTAATCCATTTTCTAGATACACATATGTGTGTGTTAAACTTAAACATATTGATAAAGATGATTAGTACTAATCAAACAATAGGTAAAGGCAAAAGACACAATGATGCAAATGATTGGAGCAGATTGGATCAGTTCTGATAAGCGAGAAGATGATCTTGGTGGACGACTAGGCGGTGTAGTTCAGGAGTTCGCAGCAAAAGGCGGTCCTGAGTTTTTCTTCATTGTTAACATGCAGGTATCTTTGAGATAAGCTTCTATCATTCTAAAGAATCATTTGAGCTTATTGATAGTTAAAAGACTCTAATTAATGTGAAAATGTATATATAAATCAGGCACCAGGTTCAGATATGTATAGTCTAGCATTGTACTATATGCTGGAAACTCCATTGGAAGATCATCCTTTGTTACAGAGTTTTGTGAATGGTGATGACGCTTATCGCAATTCTCGCTTTAAACTCATCCCTCATATCTCCAAAGGTTCATGGATAGTGAAACAAAGTGTTGGCAAGAAGGCTTGCTTGGTGGGTCAGGCACTTGTAGTTCGTTACACCCGTGGAAAGAATTACTTGGAGGTAAAAACATAAATCAAAACAAATCTTATTTGTTATAACAAAACTTATAATGTTTTCTTTCTCAGCTTGACATTGATGTTGGGTCTTCAACTGTTGCAAGAGGTGTAACCAATCTTGTTCTTGGGTATCTTAACAATTTGGTTATAGAAATGGCCTTTTTGATACAGGTAAAGCAAAAACTAATCATGTTGAAAGTTATTGAACTGTAAGACTTATATTGTTATGGTCTTATGGAACATATATGTAATACGATTTTTCGATGTTTTCAAACTGATTATGCAGGCAAATACAGTAGAGGAACTACCAGAAATGCTACTAGGGACATGTCGGCTCAATTATCTCGATGCTTCAAAATCTGTAAAAGAAAGATGAGACATCCTGAAGAACAAACAATGACAACGCAAGAGCAAATGATACTTCTATTTTTGTTTCTATGTGAAAGTTGTGTGTTTCCTTTACCATTCTTTACTTAGTCAACTCGTTTTTACACCCAAGTTAAGGTATAGGAAGGATCTAGTTCGGTCCTCTGTGTTACCTTATCCTACATGAATAAATAAACTTGTTGATAAAACTGAATATCTACAATAGCGGTTCAGTTCAATGTTTTGCAATATGAAAATTAGAGGAAATAGTTACTTGCACAACAATCAGCATCCTTCTCCTATCACAAGAAACTCTAAACCCTAACTGATTTGCATACAATCGTAGAGCTAAGCCTAAGACTATATAAGCAGTCCTGTATGCATTAAACGACAATATACCTAGAGTTGATCTCTACAGAGGCTTTGATGTGTAAAACGCAATATCACATTTTCAAATTTAATTAACATATTTCCGGTTTTGTTTTTGTAAAACATTTTTATGAAATACATGCCCTTACATCTATTATTTACTGATGAAATTGTTTACATTATTTTAAGATTTTTGATTCATTTGAACAATAAATGTTACGTGAATGGTGGAGGCAAAATTCATTTATTTGTCGGTTTTAACAAGTATGTGTTTAGAATATTAAAAAAAAAAAAAAACTTTATAATTGGAACTATATGGGGCTACATATGTAGAGCGAGTGTGATTAATGAATATCAACGATTCAACGGTGTGGGGTTGAGTATAGCATTGCGTGCCTCCGGAAGCAAAGGAGTCTCTTTCAGTGGGTCACAGGTTCCTCCGGTTCATCTGTCGGCACCGACACCTCTCTAACTATTCTTCTGTTTTGTTTCAGTAGTTTTTACCGACACCCTTAGATAGTCTCTTTTAGTTTGTTTGTCACAAAAATAGTTTTTAAGAAAGAAAATGACCAAAATGTTTTTTTAGAAGCTAAAAAACTTATTTATATGCATTTATACCCTTAAGGTTAACTAATTTGGACTTTAGGGTTTAGAGTTAAGGGGTGGGTTTGGGGTTAGGGTTTCAAATTTTAAAAAAAAAAAAAAATTTCAAAAAAGAAAAAAGTCTATTTTGATCATTTTATTTTTTGAGAACTATTTTGTGACAAAAACTTAAAAAATGATATTTAAGAGAATTGCCCTAGATTTATTTACCTTTTCTTCTCCACTCAACACTTTTTTTTACGAAACATTTGACTTAATTCCATCTTATAATATTTTTCGTAAAATTACTTGTATGTTCATATCTTTTTTTTGTGCTAAAATGCAAATATCAATATTTAGTATTAGTAATGTAAGTTTGATATAAGCAAAACTTGAATCATAATTTGCTGAAAAGCAATTCTGATCCGATGAACTCACAAAAATAGATTAAAAAAAAGACTCAAAGCTTATCCTCATTTTGTTTTAACAGATTACATGTGATGAACTATCATGTCCACTTCTAGAACACTCTCTTTTAATAAGAAACTTGACACTCCACTAATGTTTAAGAGATTTAGAAAGATGGTTAAAATACGGCAAGAGTTGCTATCGGTGCTCAGTCAGTAGATCACTGATTCCTTGTCAATGTTTCTTTCACGCCGAGGTTGGCTCGTAGGCTCTTAGGGCATGTTTATTGGTGGGTTCTTAGGATGGGGTTCTTAGCGTAATTTAAGAACCGTCTCTTAACTTTAACTAAAAAAAATTAAGAGAAGGTTCTTAAATAAGAGATTTAAGAACCGTCTCTTAACTTTTTCTTAGTTAAAGTTAAGAAATTGTTCTTATATTACGCTAAGAACCCCGTCCTAAGAACTTGCCAATAAACATGGCCTTTCTTAATTGTTATCAATTTATTAAAAAATTTAAAAGTTTTGGCATCACTTTTCAAACGTGCTTTAAACCTTTTTAATTGTAAAAGTATACCAAAATAATACATGATGTACCCTAAATGCTCAAAAGCATATGGCTACAGCCAAAACAATTTATGATCAAAATATATGGGAACTGCTCAAACTTGCGCTTGTGGTAATGAAAATATATTAAATGTAAGATAAAAACAAGCAATACATCATGAATTACCATTTTCATTCGTCTACGAACTCATGATACGAAAATAATCACTACAACGACTATAACGACATATTTATGTAAGATTGATAACTCATAATCTCTCACTAATTTGTAACTATATGGCCAGAGATTGAAAACGACATCAATCACGTAGCATGTATCAGAAAATGGCGCCGGATTTTTTAACGCTGTCCGCCGTGAATTTTCAACTATCAGTCGTGATATTTTGATTTATAGTATTAATATACATTTTTTTCTCCGATAAGCAAATACACTTCACCCTAATATAATCTCTGTTCCGATAATCGTGGAAGCTTCATTGTTTTTCTTAAAATTTATGTATAACTCTTTATTATTCGATTAATACAATATTTTTCAATTTAAGCGTTAGAGACAAACACACATAAATTTACTTTTGAGTTTCTTTCTAAAAAGTTTTGTACTGATCAGAACTGTACATCTTATTATACATTATACATTATATATCTAAACCGACATGTGACTCAAATTGACATTTAATATTCTTCCTTTCAAATCAAGAACCTCATTCACCTTGTATCATTTCTTCTAGTGAATCATCTCAACATCTATTTTGTATTTTGAGGATATGCTCTTCCCACATCTGAACTTTCAGGATCTTTGACGAGTTTCTGCCATGTACCTCCCTCTTTTTCTCGTTGATCGTCATCTTCAACCCTGAAAGATATTTTGGTTTTTTTGCAAATTTTTCTTAATTCTAGCGCTGATACTAATTGTTAAGTTTTCTTAAACATATGTTTAATTCTCTATTGTCCGACTAGTACAATATTGTCTACTTTGGACCTAATAGGTAAGGTCGCATGAATTTACTTATGGACTCTTTCCCAAAAAGATTCATACTAATAAGAGTTGGGCATTTTATTATATATTAGACATTGTTTGTCTAAATTTTCGATGTGATACTTGGATTAACATCATCATCAGCTCCACAACCATCTCCATCACAACCATCATATGCCTTCGCCATGAGAAGTGTTTGCCCTCATGTACAAAAGTAGACAAGACTTTCCTTTTCTATAGTCATTTTGCTATCTAGTGTATTGGTTCGTATGAAGTCAGAAGATGCAATAGATTTCGCTTTGACGTGTTTTCAAGATACGAAATGTGTGTTACTCTGATGATTCAGTGTGACTAAATTCCAAATTTTTTTTGCTATGAACTTTGTTTTGACTTATCTTTTAAGTTATATGGTTTTATGTTAGTAGCGCTATGTTCATCTCGTTGTGTAGTCCGGTTGTTTAAGTGTTGAATGAAAGTTGTGTTTCAATTTTTTTAAATAATTATTAAAAATATATATATTCTTATGAAATATAGAGAGTTCATGTGTCCATGTGTGAAAAGGTACTTCAATGTAAATATCGATCATAGATGTATGTGGTTATATATTAATATATGTGGGGATTCGATGTTTGGATGCATCCAGGGGAACAATGTGATAACGATAAAGTAACATTAATTATTGAATCACCGTTGAAAACTATTCGAATACTACTGCAACCGGTACAAGTACTTCATATGTCAATATTTTGTATGATGCATTCTCATAGATACCATCAGCACATTAACATTAAGAGAAAAAGTGTAATGCTATGGAAGTTTAGAAAGAGTTCCAGGCGTTTCAGTAAATTGTTTATATTATCTTCTTCTTTGTTTTTTTACGTCAAATTGTACATATTTACTATATAAAATAATTTTGTCGAGTACAAACCACACATAACGGTGAATACGCTGGCACGAAGCCAAATATATCTTTTTATCATGAGTTTCAGAAACTTAAAAACTAGGCCAAAAGTCCTTGGCAAACTACATCTCTTGTTTTTGTTTTGACATCACTCTTATCTCTTAATTAAGAAACTTAAAAACTAGACTTAAAGTCTTTTGGCAAACTCTATCTTATGTTTATGTTAGTATAAAACCCAAGTAGAAGGTCGCTAGCCCAACTACTTTTCTGATAGTATTTGTATCGACCGAAACAAATATATAAATGCTTTTGGTGTCTTTAAGTTGAAGGAGCATGTGAAGAATGGCTGACAAACTGCTTTATAACAAAACTTCAGAGGTTCATGAATTGTCAGGATCACATCAGTTTAAAATACAATAATACAAAAGTTGGATAAAGAATTGAGTATTCCAAAAAAAGCCAGTGCATGTGGGTGATCATAGAGCATAGTGAATAATTGAATTGATCCGTTTGATCCTAGGACTTTGTTGGAGTTGGAGAAGAGATTCGTACGCTTGATTGAGTCCTTCCTTCCATCCCCGAGATGAGCTATAGCCTGAGTAGAGTTTCGCACACTACTAGGACCCACATCGTCACATGATCTAACGTGGAGATTGTTGACACGTGTCTGCTGCCTATTCGTTTAAGTTAAGAACTACTCACTTGTCAGGAAGAGAGAATCGATCCCGAGGCAAAGCCACGTGATTTGTTGAATGATTTGAATGATATATAATTGTTTTCATGCAAATTGGCGCTTCTAATAATCTTCTTTGTTCCTTTATTAAAATATTCTTAAACCGTGTTTTAGTAATTGCTAATTTTTAAAATGACTTAAAATCAATGTACCAATTAAAATGCCATGTTTCTTAGGTCGAAAAATTATAAAAAGGAAAAATACAATCACAAAACAATACATTTATAACTAAAATTTCATATTTCTTCTGTTTCAAAAATGTATGTTTTAAATTTTTTACACATAAAATTTTTAATTACCAATGCATTATTTTCGTAATTAGGGGAAACTGTTAACCAATAAAATTTTACTAAACATTATTATATTTTAAAAATTCATAATTTACCATTAATTAATGCATTAAAAATATAAGACATATATATTTTTGAAACAATCTTTTTCTTAAAATATAGATCTTGTTGGAATAGAATGAGTCTATTTTATTAATATGTGTAAAACTCTAAAATATGCATCATTTTAAAATAGAGTTTTTTTTTAAGATTATTAAAATACATTTTTAGGAAGTAATGAAGTTTTTTAAAGGAAAAATAAATATTATATTTTGAAACTGTATATATACAAATCTAGGGGATGATTGACAAGTGTTATACAAATATAGCTGCAGATTTTTTGCTTAAAAATATAGGCTATAAGTTTTTTTGATTTAACTATACATTTCATTGCTGTAGATTTATATTAAAAAAAATTCAAAGTACTAAATATATAGTTCTAAAAAGTTTGATTTCTAAAGCCAATATATTTTATTTTGATTTTTAGGCTGTAAATTTGAATTATTTTCTTAAAACATGGTTGGTAAGTTAGTATAACTGTGGAAAGAAAAGAGGTTGTAGAAAGCATGTAGAGCAGAGCAGTTGCCAATCACCCACATTCCCACACGAGTTGTTAATTATTCACATATAATCAATATATAAAATCCTATACGATTATTTACTGTGTTTTTTTTTCTTGTGTGTAAATGTTAAACCTTGTGTTTCTCTTTTAAGTGCTTTTTTCGTGTTTGTTTACAAAATGTACGTGGGCTAATCTCAATAGTATCTTCTCACGTATTTTAGACAAAGGTGGGGCCTAAGGAAAACATGGGTTCTTACTTGCTCGCAAGTCACCCGCGCCTTCACCTGTTCTCTCGTGCACATGCTACTTGTTAATCCTCCACCGACTAGATACGCATACGGTCTCATTCATATCGTATAATATACGTTATCGTATTACGGTCAACCGTACAAAAAATGTTTAAATACTAACCCCTATTCCGCCAACATTTCTTATCCCGCTTATTCATACTATAAATTATGTAGATCATGTGTCACAGATTTGTATTATTACTCTTGTGATAGAGGTGGTGAATTTATTTATTATATATATATACATATATATATATGCCATATGGACACATCTAATTAACTTTATTTAGTCATGTTATACTTATTAAGATCATAGAAAGAAACCTTTTGAGGAGTTTAGCCTTTTCCAATACGAATCAAATAACTAGGCTAACACTGTAAAAATAAGATTTTAACTCTAAAAGGAATTAGGATTGAAGTTTTTTCTGTTTTTATATGATAACTATATTCAGGTTTAATGCACAAGTCTTACCACACTCAACATGGCGTTTCGTAAATCACTTACCTAATTATTCATACATGCGTTTTCATTATTTTATTGGAACCCAACAAATTATTTGGTTAGAGAAAGTAGCGTTTTGTAAGAAAAATCTATTCGTTTTAATCAATATTTGTTGATATGTCTTAATCAATTTAAGATTGATGATCGACATACACAACATAAGAGAAAGCTTTTTCTTTCTATGCTGGAAGTTATACGAACATTTTGGTCTCAACCATAGGCTGAGGTTCAAATTTTTCAGTAGCGTAATATGCATGAATTTGAAAAAAAAAAAGGAATTTGAATAAATAAAATCTTACTATTTTGCTATATAATGCATGGAGTGATCTCAACATACAACCGTTGACGATATATATACATTATATATATATATATATATATATATATATATATTATAGTACATGTCTTTATATCATTATATGTATATAACTACATATATAAACACATTCATGATATAGCTTTTGTCATTTACAGAGTAATGTGGAGAGAAGTCTTTTAGAAGAAAGTGATCATGTATGGAGTGAAGTCCAAGTTAGTTACTGCAAAATCTATACTAAAAAGAAGAAAACAATATAAGAAAGTGGAAAGTGCAGATCCTTAGAAAATCAGCATTAAATTAAATTGGTAGATACTATAATTCTTTTAATTTTTTTTAGGAAAGAGTGTGCTTGAAGTAACGAAGCTAAGAGTATGGTTGAAGTTAGCTTGAGAAGAAAATCTCAAAGAAAATCTCATTAGATATATATGTCTAAGAATGTGGAGTTCAAAGGCTTTGGCTTAATTGTGATTTCGATTTTTGGTGACTGCGTACATTGTTCTCCACAAAGCTACCCATGATTTTAAGTTATTTGTTGCTAACTGGCCTATTAAGTTTATATGTTTCTTTATAATTTGGTATCATCATTGGTCACAAAGACTAGAAACTTAGAAACAAATTCTAATGATGGTATCTACCAGATGAAAATGATTAGGTCTCTTACTATCATTTAATTAATTTCAAGATATCTTAACAATAAATACATTACGGTTAATCACGATGGTCTAATGTTTATCACTTTGATAAAAGGAAAAAAATAAAGTTGACCGAGGTTTCCTAAAGCCAATGTAATAAGTATACTTGTAATATACGTATTTAGAAAGTCTTTATTTTTACTTTGTAACACGTAGTTTGTGGCATAAACAATGGGAAGAAAATTAGCAAAAAATAATTGAAAATAATAAATAAAATAATTTTCTAAATATAAAATTGGAATTACATGTACGCGTAAAAGTCGTATAATTCCTTCGTGCCATTTCACCTTCCCATTATCTCATTGACTTTTCTTACAAACCGGTAGGAGCAAAACCATGACTAGAACTTTATACGCGTTATAATTTTAGACAAAAAAAAACATCTAAAAATAAAAGTTTTACTTAAATAACAATTCTTTTTTGAACTTATGACAATTATATAATATAGTTATTTCTTACGTTACAACATAAAATGACCTTTGTTGAATAACAATAACAAAGTGTTAACTTTAATTTAAACCATCTTTTTACTTTAATATGTTATACTCAATCCATTGTTTTTCAAACAAATACAACTTTTGTACAGCTAAGCAAGGTTTGTGAATAAATCATCTTTGGTGATAAATGGAACCCACATGAGGGAGGTGAGATTAAGATATTATTGTTTCATAAATTTTATGAAATTGTTTAGAGAGAGAGAAGAGAAAGAAAGAGACTTCCACATGAAGACAGAGTAAGACATGGTAAAATACAGCTAGCAGCAAAAGGGAAGAGAGAGAGAGAGAGAGAGAGAGAGAGAGAGAGAGAGAGAGAGAGAGGGAGAGAAGAAGTGTTTCTCTCACAGTACCTAACTCTTTATAATAATAAGGGGAAGCTATTGCTCTCCATTACTAACCCATTTTCACAATCAATCACTCTTCACTTCTCCCCACTCCTACTCCCTTTTCTCCTTTCTAAGCAATCCCTCTCTCTCCTTATATTCTCAAATTTGATTCTCTCTCATACCTGCACACCACTACGAACAAAGGTTCGAATTCTCTCTCTCTCTCTCTCTCTCTCTCTCTCTCTAACTACTATGTTTTACACTCCCGTTCTTGGTTGAATTTGGTTTCGTTTTTCTTGAGAATTCTTGGTTTTGAAATGGAATTTAGGAACATATAGTGATGAAGTTGAGGTTTTGAAGAGTCTATGAGGTGTCGGTGGTGTAATTTTTCTAAATTCGGGTTTCTTGTACTCTGTTTTTTCTTCTTCTAGCACTCTGTTTTTTCTTTGCACTCTGTTTTTGTAAAGAACATTCAAAGTTTGTTCCTTTTTTTTCTTTTTCCTTTTGTGTTTCACACAACAACAATTCAAGAAAAAGAGAGATAAATCAAGAATGCTTAATTAACGGTGACTTTTGACTTTTAGACCCATTGGGTCTATTGCAATTGTATTTGTGCTTAGAATTGTCTTAATTATTTCTGTAACCCACCAAAAAAAGGTGGGCCAAAGCATGTTCATTTTCAAAATTTGGGTTTTTAAGATGGTTCCAAAATTTTGAAAACTTTTGAGAAACTTCCTTACTGTTCAAAACTCTTGTCATGTTCCTCTCAATATATTCATTACCTCCTCATCTCTCATTTTTATCCTAATCATCAATTGTGCTTTTTTTTTTCTTTCCCTCCAGCTAAATTGCTATACTGTAAAAAAAAAAGATGTTTGGACAAAGCTTCCCGGAGGATCTTGATTGTGGCAACTTCTTTGACAACATGGACGACATTCTTGACTTTCCCGGTGGTGATATCGATGTCGGTTTCAACATCGGTGACTCCGACTCTTTCCCTAACATCTGGACTACTCATCAAGACACATGGCCCGCCGCTTCTGACCCTCTCTTCTCTTCCAACACAAACTCTGACTCATCACCTGAGCTCTATGTTCCGGTCAGTTTCTACACTTACCTAATAAGCCTTGGTTGTATTTCCTCTGTTTCCAAGTTAAAGTTAAAGCACACATATTAAAAATTTATAAATTTTATTTATGTAAAATATCATTGAATAAAACTTCAGCCAATAAAATAAATTATGTAATTAGCCACAGATATCAAATATTATTAAAAATACCTAGAATAATGAAAACGTTATTTATTTTGTAACCAAAATATTTTACTTAAGCATAAAAAAAAAGATGGAGTGTATAATTCCAACATAATTGTCTAACAATGTTTATATTTTTGTTTGTGGGAAATTTGCAGTTTGAAGATATTGTTAAGGTGGAAAGGCCACCAAGCTTTGTAGAGGAGTCTTTGGTTGAGAAGAAAGAAGATTCGTTTTCCACAAACACGGATTCATCCTCTTCTCATAACCAGTTCAGGAGCTCAAGTCCAGTGTCGGTGCTCGAAAGCAGCTCCTCATCGTCTCAAACCACCAACGCAACCTCACTTGTCCTCTCTGGAAAGCACGGTCGTCCACGCACAAAACGCCCTCGTCCACCTCTCCAGGAGATGGATAGAGTCAATCTTTGCGGTGGGGATTCACGCCTCATCGTTAGAATACCAAAGCAGTTTCTCTCTGACCACAGCAAGATGATCACTAAGAACAAGAAGAAGAATAGGAAGAAGGCCAAGGTTACTTCTTCCTCTTCTTCTTCGGGGATTGATCTTGAAACCAATGGAAGCAACAACGTGGATTCGTATTCTTTAGAGCAGCATCCAGTTAGGAAATGTATGCACTGTGAGGTCACCAAGACTCCACAGTGGAGGCTTGGGCCTATGGGCCCAAAGACGCTTTGCAACGCGTGTGGCGTGCGTTACAAGTCTGGAAGGCTTTTCCCTGAGTACCGTCCAGCTGCTAGCCCAACATTCACTCCAGCTCTCCACTCAAACTCACACAAGAAGGTGGCTGAAATGAGAAACAAGAGATGCAGCAATGGAAGCTACACAAACGAAGAGAGTGATCTGCAGGATCTGATTCCAAACAATGCCTACATTGGTGTGGATTAAGACCGAGAAAGATGGTTCTGTTTCCAAGAGTTGAAGTGATTAGAGTTGCGAGGAGTAGGAAAGAGTCAGTGAGCAGTTCTAGCTTTAGAAGAAATGAATGAAGAGGAGCATCAAGAGTTAGATGAAAAGTGATTGTGATTGTATTTTGTATTTGTAGTGTGTATGGTCAAAACTCTTTGAACACAAAAGAAGAGCAGAAGATTTTGAAGACACTAGAGAAAGTTAGGTTTTACATTAAATCTTCCTCTCCTTTTCTTCTTTCAATTCTTTGTATTTTTATTGTGAGGATTCTTTTGTAGTTGATTTGTTTATTTATTTTTGTTTTTGTTAAAATCCTATTTTATTCCCTAGGTGCACCTGAATCTACACTTATTATACAAAGCTAAATACATGATATTTTCTTGCCAACAAACTAAGTAAGTATTTTTGAAAAATTAGTCCAACCACAATTATATCTTCATATAATTTGTATTTTTATTACAGATAATGATTAACTATTTGTAATAAATACGATATTGATATCAATGAATAAGTTTTTCTACATATATTTAGATTGTATTTATGAATGGTTAGTTTTTCTTTTTTGTTTCTTAGAGGTTTAGTGGTTAAGTTAGTGTTGCGTTTTAATCAGTGGTAGTTATGAGATAAGCAATAATGTAAATTAAATGTAGATAGATAGGTAAACAACCATGTCTTTAATATTAAGACTTCATAGACTATCTTTTACGTAAAAGTCCATCTTTGATGCCAATTTAAGTTGAGTGATAGAGTGTTCCTTAATTAAGCAACCTTCCCAAATATAATTTCATTCAACACTCTTTCCCTCTCTCTCTTTTTCATGGGTTTTTTCATCTTACATAATTATTAAAGATATTTTCAGATAATTAATTTGTTAAGCATGAATATAACAATGCGCGAGTTATTTTGGTGTTGTGCTCATTTACTTTTTCAAGCAATGAAGGTGACCTAAAATCGTCGCCTGATAAGTACTGGACAAAATAAGGAATAGTTTTTGTATTCGCCAATGCACAAATAACCAACACGAATGGACAATATATATTTCTTGGTAATTCATGATTTAATGATTTCTATTTAACATTTTACCAAAAAAAAAGAGATTTAATGATTTCACCAGACGCTTTTATTCTTTCTCTTTTGTCTTGTAATTATTTCTTGTGATTACTCTCATTTTTCCGTGAGGGTCTCTTCAATCTTTCCAACTTCAACTATTTGATTTTCAGTCACTAAATCTCTTTTTGATATTTATTACCAAATTTTATCTCTTTTCACTTTGATGAAACAGTGTTGTATTTCAAGGATGCTAGTGTTCAAAAAAAAAAAAGAGTATTTCAACTTTCAAGGATGCTCTTCACGTTTTTGGTTCAAGTATATTTTGATTGTTGATCAATGTTAGATGTATAAAGTCATAGCGTTTATGTGTAAAATGTGGCATTGAATCCAAGAAGCTTGTGGTTTTGTATGTTGAAGTAACGGGGCTTTTGATATAATCATACAAGTAATATAACTTAATTAAATGTAACATATGGAGTTTGGATCATTATAAGCCTTGTAGATCAGTTATATCTTTCAAAGTTGATATAGGTCTCAGGGGTCGTTTTACATGTTTAAGGATGTTCTTTTAATTCAACTCAGGCTCCTATAGAAATTTGCAACAGATTCGAAATGATGTCAAAAAGGAAAAAATTGATGTCGTGTGTTTCATGGACCCAAAATATTTGTCTGCGTTTTTTTCCAGGTTGGCTAGATACCATCAGGCCCATTATCGGCCCATGTCTTGTTTTCCCTTACTGTTTTGTTTATAATCTAGTAAATGATAGATTATATGATTGCTGATTTTATTCTTGATTGAGGATGAAAATTTTGCTCTTGATTGAGATATGCATAACGCGCATTATATCCTGCTCAACAATATCTGTTACACTAGGTTAGTTACTCCATTCTCACCATGGAAACCACGGTATAACTTTGCTGTTGGATCTTTTACGCAACAAACAACTCATTTTTGATAGTGAAGCCATACATTACATCAGACTTAGCAAATCTCTCACTTCACCAACCATACAATAGAGGCCATAAAGCTCCACTGGTGATAGTTTCGGTCTCATAATCTCTCAAATGGCTTCCAACAAAAAAGCTAGTTGCAAACAAAGTTAATGTGGAAAATTTATCAGTTCAGTTACAAGAAAAGAATCTCAACACATGGGTGGGTTCTCTTTATCAATAAGCTGTTACACTGTTTTTTTTATTGCATCATGTCCGAAGACAAGTCACTCCTTGGATGATAGATTGGGTCACCCATCATCCTCAATCTTGCAAACCGTTGTAACATGTGTCTTTTATCCTTCACAACTCGAATATATATGTTTTCACATATATATATATATATATATACTTATTTCGTATTACATCAATTGATAACTTCAAATACCGTCTTATTATTGTCTCTACCTGCTCAAAAACAATAAGCTTTAATCAGATTTATATTATGTAAAATCTTTTTAACTTGTATCGGGTCTCTCTTCTCCGACAATGGCGATAACTGTCACGCAGAACGCTTGTTCCTACCATCTCATGGAATCTCATCTAACTTTACTACCTCACACCACAACAAAATAATTTGTCAGGAAAATTAGCATTGACATATAATTAAAAGGAGACTCATCTTTCTCAAGATGCCTAGTATATATATTAATAATATATAAGTATTTGCTTTGAAGATATCTCAGTAGATTTAAAAATTATAAAAAGAACAGAAGTGGAAACAAGATAAGTTTCTTAACTTAGAAACTTAAAAAAGTCAAAAAAACTCTTGGAACATTTGCTTTCATATCTAGTAATCTGTGTACTTTTATAATTTAAAATATATCTATGCAATGAAACTGTGTTGAAAGTTAACTATATAATCGAACGTTTTAATAAAATATGCCCACAAGCATGGATTTGTCCAGCATAAGTTTAGGATCGGACCTGTCTCACAGTATCAGTAGCATATAAAAACTGTGAAAGACACGCCACTGAGATCCAGGTGTATATACAATAGACTTACAATTTCTGTTTTGGATCCAGCGTTTTTGGCTGGAAAGAAGATTCTGGGAACTTGCCATGGAGAGTTTGTTTTACCAATCAGTAGTCCACAATAAGAAAAGGGAGAAAGTTACTTTTAAAAAACCGTATATTTTTTCTTACCTGGTAAAAAAGTTTTGATACATAGTGGGCAACTGGTCATTCACGGGGAAGAACATGTCCAAAACCCTTTTAAATATACTTTCTGGTAAAGGAGGAATAATTTAGAGTACACATAAAGAACTAAAAGCACCATTACAGGGGTCTCTTAGGTGAGTCTCTTGCACTGTTCGCTGGCCTCATTGATATGTGGGACCCGTGAACAGTGCAAGAGACGGTTCCTAAAACTCTTAAATAAAAACCGTCTTTTGCACTGTTCGCGGGTCCCACTGACACGTGTCGACCCGTGATTGGTTTAATTTTTTCTTTTTTTTAAAAAAACAGAAAAAGTAAAAAAAAAAAAAATTTAGAAAACCCAAGAGGGGCTCCAGCGTTAATAATGCTCTAAGTTAGTTGTGGTTCTTACGAGACTATTCGCAAGTGGACGGAAAAACTACAGAAGTTCACTATTAGGAAAGTTAAACTTAGTAACTAAAGATTAAAATAGGAAAAAGAAAATGGCTAAAATGTTAGAGAATGACTATATAGGGGACACCTTAAACCTAAAAGTGAATTTAAACCATAAAAACTTTGAAAACCAACAAAAAAAACATGGCAAAGCTGCAAAAGTCAAGTTGGGTCGGTGAAAGATAACAACCCACCTTACCCCCACTTCACCGTCCTCTTATGTTTTGAACATGTGCATTTCTTCGTTAGTGACCATGTATGTAAAATTTGATCCCTAACCTCAATCAAACAAGAGTTCTTGACCACTTGACTGTTATAATAGCCTGAAATAGTTCTTGACCATTTGATATAGTTATTCCTGGCTAATATATCTTAAATTTTTTTTCCAATGTATATTCTTTTTATTCTAAAAGTTACAGAGTGGGAAAGGGCATATTACCTTTGAATAAGCTCGTTTAGTCGGCACAAAGCTCTCAAATATATGGTCCACGTTTTTACAGAGCACACATCTTTTTTTTTGGATAAGCTAATTGGAGAAGTCTGTATTTTTTAATGTTTGTTATTTACTATTGCTATGCAACTGCCAGTAAAAACTTATATCTGTAAATTACAATTCTAAAGTGTTTCTTTTAAATAAGTAACATTTTGTGGCCTCTCATACCTCTTGATTAATATCAAATTTGCCGACTCTACAATCGATATATTATTATTTTTTAATCTTATATTTCATCACATATATTTTGTCACCACCAATGATAGGCATATAAAATATAATTGTAGGAGAAAAATTAGAGAAAATCATATAATAATGTCATAAATAGTTTTAAGATGATTGTTTAAAAAAAAAAAATCGTATGCAGCCATATTTTCCACGTAGGTAATCTAAATCTAAACTGATTCTTTATCTTCGACTTTTTCACACCAAAAGAATTTTTTTTTACCCCATTGTAGAAAAGTCAGGGACCATGATTGTAATCTATGAATAGCGTAAGTGCAACCACCACACCAGGTATTCTCGTCAACCATTATTCATTAACTAATGAATTAGAATATGTTTTCAAAACGTTATTAAAAGATTATTTCGCTTGCAAACTATTTAGATCTTTTCTAAATTGGGATGTAAACAAGGTTTGTATTTTAAATATTAAACATGGCGTTGCAATTTTTTGGCTTATCTTATACTACATGTCACATGTTTCTTGGAAGCACATCAGTTGTGATCATGTTTTATTGTAGTTGGGTTGGGTCACCTCTTCCGATAGGTGGTGTACTCTTTGAACACATTGTAAAAATAGAAACTTTGAAATTAGGTTATTTTGTGACAAGATGAAACTTTCATTTGGCTCCATAAGTTATTGTTTTGGGATTTTTAGTTTTCTTTTTTGGATAGTCACGAAAATAATGTTTCATGCTACAGTAAACGTAACTACTGGATTAGTTATTTAAGATTTTGAATGGTGGTGATAAGTGATAACGAACGAAACCGACTGATGTTTAGCAGAGCGGACACGAATTTGGTGGATTAGTAGTATTTATTTCTTCATATATTTTCTTGCATTAGGCAATACATTGTTTGTCCATTCCACTAAAACCCTAATAATAAACAAGAAAAAGTTTAATAACAACAACCAAAAAGTACAATTGTAAAGATGATGTGTTGGATTAGTGGTTTAGCAGTTTAGCACTAATTCAATTACCGCTGAAAAAAATACTTTACTCCATGTCATAAGGTATTATTAACGGTCGGATCTAGAAAAAAAATTAGGGCTTAATCCAAACTCACCGCGGTTAATGAAAAAAACAACCAACAAAAAGTAGAAATAAAAACAGAACATAGCTCAAAGCCTCGTCACATCTGCCTATAAATTCCCTTCACCCACTCACAGTCTTACCACATCAATCTCTCTCTCTCTCTCTCTCTCTCTCTCTCTCTTTTAAAATTAACAGAGACAGACTCCTAAGTTAAGTAAAAAAGAACAATGACGAAGGAAGTAGTCGTAGAGAAGGGATCCTTCTCAGGCAAAGACTATCAAGACCCACCACCTGAGCCTCTGTTCGATGCTACTGAGCTAGGGAAATGGTCTTTCTACAGAGCTCTCATCGCTGAGTTCATAGCCACTCTCCTCTTCCTCTACGTCACCGTTATGACTGTCATTGGTTACAAGAGCCAGACCGATCCAACCCTCAATCCCGACCAGTGTGCAGGCGTTGGCGTCCTGGGCATCGCTTGGGCCTTTGGTGGCATGATCTTCATCCTTGTCTACTGCACTGCTGGAATCTCTGGTCTGTTTCTCACTTTCTCTAATCATTTTAATTGTATTTTTCTTATTTTCATGGATTCTCTCCTAGACTAGCTCACTTTTTTAAAAAAAATCTTAGAACATAATATCTTGAGTTGAGAAATGTAATTCAAACAGAACATGAAGTCAGTTTGGTTAGAATGCCTTAATAAATATTTTTTCGGTTTTAATTTTTCTACTAAATAGATTATTCGTTTATATCATGAGTTTTAAGTTTTTCTCGGTTAGAGCATCCGTAACTGTAGTCCTTAAGGGGAGTCCTTAGCAAAAAAATAGTTAAATAATTAGTGGATCCTACCAAAATCTAATGATTCGATCCTTAAAATCTTTAAATAAGAAGCGATCATTACACTATTTGCGACACGTGGCGGCCTGCGATTGGTTGATTATTATTTTTATTTTTTAAAAAATTTGGAAGAAAAATCAAAAAAAAAAAATTATGGACTCCAATGGAAGTAACACGGTTGCGGATGCCCTAAGTTTTGTATTAAATTAGGTTATTCGTTTATATCATAAACAATATTACATTCATTTGTAATAAATTCGGTTTAGGTTGGTTTGTTTTAGCTCACATCATTCTTTTAATTCAACTTAATTTAATGGTATAGGTGGACACATAAACCCGGCGGTGACGTTTGGGCTGTTGTTAGCTAGAAAAGTGACGTTGTTGAGAGCAGTAATGTACATGGTGGCTCAGTGCCTCGGTGCCATTTGCGGTGTGGCTTTGGTTAAGTCCTTCCAGTCTTCTTACTATACCCGCTACGGTGGCGGCGCAAACGGTCTCTCTGACGGTTATAGCGTCGGAACTGGTGTTGCCGCCGAGATCATCGGTACTTTCGTCTTAGTCTACACCGTCTTCTCTGCCACTGACCCCAAGAGGAGTGCGCGCGACTCTCACGTCCCTGTAAGCTCATTATCTCTTGTCGTTAGATTATTTCACCGCATTAAAATGTATGTTGAACATCCGTGTCCTATACGGCTTTCAAGGTCCACTATGCTATATCATTGAAACGATACTGTACCAAAATTATTAATCGCTCCGTTTAGAATAGATGCTTTTTAAAGAAGTTTTGATGTTTCAGAATAGACATATTTTATATTTTAATATAATTTATCACTTTATTAAAATTTATGTAATTAAATATATTTTAAGGTAATTTCACCGTATTAAAATGTATATTTGAAGATATTTTCTAGGTAAAAGTAAAATTTTAAAGTTGTGCACTAATTTAAAATTTCATGGATTTTAGAACAGAGGGATGGAGGGAGTATGCATTTAATGGGGCATGGACACGTGTATAGCATGTTTTTCTTGGCTGGTATTCGATATTTTTTTAAAAGAAATTTGTTAGAAGTTCTGGACTTCAATATATTTGGATTATTTTGGCTGTCGAACCATATATTATGTAGATTTTGCCAGGCTAGCTTCTAGATTCTCCATTATAACAAACGACAGAAAAGGACATTGATAATCTAAACTTTTTGTCTTTCACGCCTATCTCCATCATATGTGAATGTCCTTTATTGTAAATGGTCCCAAGGTTCATTTGCAACCACGTATCCTTCTCTCAAAGTTTGAGACTCGAACATAACTATATTAATAATATCTGGTGGCTTACATTATTTGTCTCGTCAATAATACTAACATATCTTTTGTTACTGTTGATGTGGTGACTGAAGGTATTGGCTCCATTGCCGATTGGATTTGCGGTGTTCATAGTTCACTTAGCTACAATCCCAATCACGGGCACTGGCATTAACCCTGCAAGAAGTCTTGGAGCTGCAATCATCTACAACAAGGACCAAGCTTGGGACCATCATGTTCGTATTACCATTTATAATATTTTACTTTCTTCGTCTTCGATTCACATTTTGACAAGGTTTTATTAACGTTTTTCTATTTTTTGCAGTGGATATTTTGGGCGGGTCCGTTTGCGGGTGCAGCCATTGCGGCTTTCTACCATCAGTTTGTGTTGAGGGCTGGTGCGGTGAAGGCGCTCGGGTCTTTCAGGAGCCAGTCTCACGTTTAGCTTTGACTCTTGTCAGTTATCAAAGAGAGCAAAGAAAAGACAACAAACAGCGACTTGTTTATGTAATGTTATTGGAACCTAGCGACGTGTAGTATCTTAGTTATAGCTTTGGTGAAGAGAGGTTTTGAGTATGACTTGTGGGTCAACTTTGAAATGCTACTTCTCTTATATCTAATTATATATGTCTACTCTTTTATGTTGCTCTATTTTCTTACTAGTTTTCATATATTCCGTATGATAATCTTTCCACGTGAGAGTATAAAGGTCACCCTATATTTACACGTGGAAGATTAAGCTTACTTTCAGAAATTTATATATTTTGCCAGCTTTTAAATTATGTTTGTATATATGTATGGTTTTCTAACGACGTTTAATCATTAATTTCTTAAACTGAAAACACTCATGAAAGAAAACACAAGTAATTAACTATTTAAGTATACATGCGAAGGCAATGTATTTGTACTCAATACAACTGGGTTTTAAGTTTTCTTTTTTCCTTTCCTTTTGTAAAGGAAGCCACATGCTCAATCACTATTCATTGATAATTGAATAACAAAAAATGCGTACAAAGATTTGGTAATTCTTCAGATTTTGATGAGACGTGAGAGAAAGAACATGTGCCTTTTTAAGTACGCAAAAATGATTATTGTTTCTATCATAATTGTTGTGTAGCCAATTAGTTTGGAAGGTATCATCACAAATATTGTTGGCTCATAGAGTATTGGATTGGAAAGTGATGGCAAAGACGCATTGAGAAGTCAAATTAAGTGGCGCATCATAGAGGACCTCAACAATGTCTTTCATGCGCATTATTTAAAACACATGATGAAAATAGGTTTGGCATAAGTCAATCGACAAAGCTAATCTGCCCATTCAACCACATTTCGTTATTGAAAAGCAAGATCTTAATCATCTCTCCTGTGAAATACAGGGAAACATCATCATTAGCATTTAAACTCAACCACACATATTTTAATTTAATTAGTTGGAGTGGGATGTATAAACTATGTTCAACTTCAAGGGGTGTTTGCATTACGTGGCTTTTGTTGATTACTGAAACCGTTGTTTTCTAGGTATTATTGGAGATAATTTCAGACCCCAGTAGTTATTATGCGAAACAATTTATAGTAAATGAATTTCATAAATTTTCAAGACATTTACAAACATGTTTGAAGAGAAGAACATTTTTATATATCCGATATTTATTATTGTACAAACATAGTAGTAATTGGCCATGCTTTTCAAGATGCGAATAATCTTCTTTGAGAGATCATATGGCCATATTCTTCTTTTACCGACAACTTTTCGGTATATTAAAAAGGTTACGATAATTATCTTTAAAGATATATATAAAGTTTTATGATTCTATAAATGTATATTTGTAGTCAACAATTAATATCCTGCTTATTAGATAACAAATGTGTTAAAGAAAAATTGTTCAAATACCATAAATTTGATATCATTTTCTAAGAGTATATTCAACCAAAAATATTCAAACATTTAAGATGTAATGATTATTGTTTAAAATTTAGTATTTAGGAGATGAAGTTAACTTTATAAACTTCAATAATAATTTCTAAATATTTATTTTGAATGATATAAAGGTTAATTTAGTTTTTTTTTAAATCATAAAATTAAGATATTTATGAAATATGATTATCATTTAAAGTAAATTTAAAAATAGTTAAAACTTATGGTAAAGTTAGAATTACTATCTCTATGTTTTGTTTTATTTTCTCAAGTATAAAAGAAAAAGGCAGTACTGGAACAAAGAAGAAAGGCCGGTCCGCTTGTGGGCTTGTGGCCCATTAGTTGACACAGCAACATGTTCGGTCCGATAGAGCCCAAGTATGCAGAAGATACACCAAAGTGGACGACTTTCTTGACAACAGCGAAAAGCTAGAACCTTCTTTGTCGCCCAAGATTACAAACTACAGGTCTCGTCGATGGCTGCTGCTAGGTTTCTTAGTTTGAGACGCGCTTTATCTCTCTACCTCACTAACCAACAACCTCGGCTTCCTCTGTTTAAAGGTATCCTCTTGCGTTATCTTTCAGATCTTCCTCCTTCGGGTTGTTTCATGAGGAGTAATAGCTGTTGATATGCAAAAAAAAAAGAAAAAGGAATCCTTTTATTGTTGTTAAGCCTCCTTGTTACAGTTAAGAGTATGTCATAATATAAAAACTCGGCCTTTAGATTTTTCCAATCACTAAATCATTGGTAATCGGTCAAAATGGTGAGCAGAAGAAAAGATATGGTCTCTGGGTTTGATGTTTTGATTTTACATTATACTGTTGTAGATGTGTGTAATTTATAATCAATCATTTAAATGGTTCTCTCGTTTTTTTCTGAAAACAATCTCAGCAGGTAAGCTTTCACAATCAAAGCCACTCTTGAGCAGAGATTATGCATATGGGAGATTACTTCAGAGGCAGTTCTGTGTATCCCGTGAGGGTAGTGAAGCTTCAGTAACCAATGGCTGCTGCAACTCTTCAAACTCTGTTGCTGCTGAACTTTCCAAAGCTCCTTCCACTTCCCCTGCAACAGCCTCTGAGGAAATGATTGTGAAATACAAGTCCCAGTTGAAAATAAACCCGAGGCATGACTTCATGATGGTTTTTACCTGCAAGGTCTGTGAGACGAGGTCTATGAAGATGGCGAGCCGAGAATCATACGAGAAGGGCGTTGTTGTGGTACGATGTGAGGGGTGTGATAATCTACATTTGATTGCAGACCGTCTTGGTTGGTTTGGAGAACCGGGAAGCGTGGAGGAGTTGCTTGCTGCTCGTGGGGATGAATTCAAGAAAGGATCCATGGATTCTCTTAGCCTTACTGTTGAAGATTTGGCTGGGAAAAAGATGTCTGATGAATAGAGCAAGAAACTCATCGTTGCTTTTGCTATTATATCCACTACTATTACTTTTTTAATATTAATTTCTGTCTTTTATTAATTTTCGAAACGAGATTGGTTTTTATAATTATAATGTAAAAACACTAAGCTTTGATTTGTAAGCGATTATAGGAGCACATGAGTATAACGTTGAAACACATCTTTGTCATTCTTGTTATTTCTACTCAGGCCTGCCACATTGGTCTTGGTTCGAGAATTGTAGCTTTGGTAAAAAGTAAAAACCACCAACATTGTTACTTAACAATGTTGTAATGAAAAGTTGAGAGAAAACATAAACTCATGATTCTACTTAGTGATGAGATGAGAGAATAGAGTAGTGAGATGAAGGTACATACGCAGCAAAATTCTCAAATCCGAGAATGTAAGAGTTGCAAAAAGAAAAAGATCAAAAAAAAACATAGAGACAAAAGACAATAACAAGGTTTACATCAACGTTGACTACTAGTAGCCACCAGCAGATAAGACATAATGTAAGAGATGGCTTTGGCTCTTCATTAAGGCCTTTTGATGCAGCTTGCACCGTTGCACGCTTAGGGGGAAGAAAAATAGAATATTTACACTGATGTTAGTTTTGGTTGTACGCATCAGACTGATGTTGGTTTTGGTGTTCATGCATGTGGGTCTGTTTTATGATATTTTGAAACTTTCTTAAACGTTAGAACGACAATGATTCAACCGTATCTCGAAGCGACAACTCAAGAACTTGTACATATTTGTTATGAAATACAAAACGAACATGCCCACAATGACATGATTGTGTATCTAGAACTCTTGTACCTTTAGTGATTAAGATCATTTCAAAGATGACAAAAAAAAAATAAAGTTGTTTCACACATGTGCATTATGAATCTATTGACTTTTTTTTTTTATGATGGTTCATGTATAACTAAGATTATTCTAACTCATTGATATTTTCACTTCTATAATAACATTTAGAATCAAAATTGTTCTAACCCACTTCTATTTTTTTATATAAATAAAAATTGCTATTTTTATCTATTTATAGAAGAAAATAATATTCATTTATTTTTTACTTTATATTTAGAAATTTCTATTTTAGAGCATACATAATTTTAGAGTTAAAAATAACAAAATATATTAGAAATGATCTCAATGTCAACAAAGTTTTTGCCTTATGTGGCTTCTGTTAATTAATGAAACCATTCTTACAGGAGTACTAGAGTATTATCAGAGATAATTAATTTAAGATCCCAACTGTTATTTGCCGAACTAGTTACACTTACAGTAAATAAATTCTATAAAGAGATCACAAGACATTTACAAATTACAAACATGTGTGAAGTGAACATTTTCTATATATATATCTTAAATTTGATGATATATAGTAACTTTCTATGCTTTTTATAAATGTTTTCTTGTAAACAACCATTATTAGTCTCCTGCTTATTTAGATACCAAATGTTAACTACGTTTTCCTTCTATCCTCAAGTAGAAAAGAAAAAGAAAGGCCGGTCTACTTGTGGGCCTGTGCCTCACTGGTTGGAGCCGCAACATGTTCGGTCCGATGGAGCCCAAGTATGTAGAAGAAGATACACACAACTAAACTCGAAGCTTCTTTCTCAACTTTGTCGCCGAAGAGAGAAGGAATCTTTTATTTTTTCTTTCCCAGAAACCAGATTCACACCCAATCTCCTTTCGAAAGAAGAAGAAGACAAGAAGTAGTGATGTCGGATTCTTTAGTGACGGCGATATACAGTTGGTTCACACCGACAGTACTATTCATCTTCCTCAATTTAATAATTGGTACCATTGCAATTAGCTCTTCTTTATCTTCCAAATCCAACGATCCAAACCAAACTCAGATCCAACGCTCTCCTTCCGTGATTCACCGTCTCAAGTCCATTAACTTCTCCTCTTTCACTTCACCACCCGACAACAAAACTCATCTCCAGTTTCCTCCTAACACATCAACTCCAGACAACGAACCAGCTTCCATCGAACAGAACCAGCCTTTTCTTTCTAGATCTCCTTCTGTTCTTCACAGAATCAAATCTTTCAACCTCTACAATTACATTTCTCAAGAACCCATCACCGTCGCTGAATCACCACCACCGCCGCCGCCGCCACCGTCTGTCCCCGTCGTTGAGGAAGAGACAGGTCCGAGTCTTGAGGAGGTTTACAGTAAGCTGAATCTGAACCATGTCGCTCGGACAAAGTCTGATACAGAGCCAGCTGCTGGAGCTATCCCACCGAAACTTCCCAAGAAGATGAAGAAATCAGCGAGTGCTAAGTCTCCTTTCTCTCATTTCGAGGAAGCAGAAGAAGACGTCGAGGCTCGTCGGCCGGAGACGGTTAGAGTCACGAGAGTGACTCCGGTGGAAGAAGCTGATGAACAAGTAGACGCCAAAGCTGATGATTTCATCAATCGTTTCAAGCATCAGTTGAAGTTGCAAAGGATTGATTCCATCACCAAGTACAAGGAGATGGTCAAGAAAAGAAACGACAAGTGAACCGAAAAAATAATCATGGGGTCTGTTTCTTAATTATGTATTAATTTTGAGGACTGTTTTTATAATTACCTGGTTGTATTCGCAATTTAATGTAATGGTTTTTTCAGTGTGCTTATCCAATTTGTGAACTGTGACTGCTCTTTTCGCCAATTATTTACTTTTATGCTGTTTTCATATTGGGTTTGAGATGTAAGATTTATTGTTGTTATCGTAGAAGGTTCTTGTGATTGCCTGTAGTGGTTTACTGGCCGTTATAGCCGCGTGTAATTTATTTTCAAACATTTTAATAGTTCTCTCATTTCTGGAAAACAATCTCAGCAGGTAAGCTTTCATTAGGCATTGAAGTTTGGATATCTATTCGGATTGGGTTTCTCAAGTTTCTAGATTTTCGGATTCAGTTTCCTAAACCCCAGTTGATATAATAAGAGCATGATTAAAGGGGCATCTTATTGGGGTCTCTTGCATTGTTCGCGGGTCCCACTAACATGTGGGACCCGTGAACAGTGCAAGAGACGGTTCTAAAATCTCTTAAATAAGAACCGTCTCTTGCACTGTTCACGAGCCCCACTGACACGTGTCGGCCCGCGATTAATTTTTTTTTTTCTTTTTTTTTTAAAAAAAAATCTGACACCAAAAAAGAAAAAAAAAGAAAAATTTAAGAATCCCATTAAGGAGTTCAGGGATAATCATGCTCTAACCAGCCTAGGACTTGAACCCTGCGGAGAAAATTAAATAGTTCCTGTATTTTTATATTAATTTTAGAAATAAATATATATTGATATTATAATTTGATGTCAATACACTAAGCTTGGATCTTTAAGCAATCGTAGAGCATAAGAGAATAACGTTGAAACACATCTTGTTATTCTACTTAAGGCTGCCACATTGTTTTTGGTTTGAGAATTGCAGCTTTGGTCAAAACCAGTTTATATAAGCTCCTTAGCAATCCCCATATTTGACAGTACAACCAACATGGTTAACAATGTTGTAAGAAAATTGAGAGAAAACATAAAACTCCTGATTCTACTGATGAGAAGAGAATAGTGAAATGAAAGTACATAAGCAGCAAAATTCTCAAGTCCGAGAATATAAGAGTTTGCAAAAAGAAAACAAAGAGACAAAAACCAATAACAAGTTTTACATCAACGTTATTTATTACTAGAAGCCACCATCAGAGAAGAAGTCATAGTAAAAGAGATGGCTTTGGCTCTTCATTAGGGTACCCTTTGATGCAGCTTGCATCCTTAAGGAAAAGGAGATTTTTACCTTTGCCTGAGCCTTGAATAGATAGATGGATCTTTTTTATGTTTCCTGCTTGGCTCTTGATGCAGTGGTTCTTTTAGCCAGTTTCGATATTTTATTTTGCTTGCTTGATATGATCACAATATTAAACTAAATGGGTATGAGTACTAATGTAAAGTAACTTACACCATTTTAAAAATATTAATCGAGATGTCCAGAACATAAAAAATGTTGCATTTTCTTGTATGCTGGTTGTGGATATAAATTAAAGTTCACCCACTGAGAAAATAATGATAATCGATTTTAAAGAAAGTCATAGTGCGGTAATAAATCTCCACCCACTTAAAGAAAATGTATAAAATAATTGTTTATTTTTGGTAAAGCAAGTGATTATTTCTAGGTGCTCAACTTCTCAATGATCTCTGCAAGGGCTGAATAGGTGCCAATAGCTGAACATACTGCTCCTACTGTGATAATTACGATACAGATCGCCACCTACAACACACAAAATCGGTTGTCAATAGAGGATATGCATATTAGCTACTAGTAAATACTCCTATTAGAAACTATAGGTAGTGAGCAAGGCATACCTGTGTAGGTGTTACTTTTGTCCTCAAGATGCTCAAGAAACAAGCGGGCGGTAGTATCAACGTCTGTGTCCAGAAGCACAACATTCATATGAAAATGCAAACTATATATGAGTTTGCTTGCATAACAAGAAACTTTATATGTAACTTACAATGAGCATTGTCAAGAATGATCCAATCAAAGACATGACAAGGCCTGCAAGAAGTGAGAGGCAACAGCTATATGAAATATATATGATTGCAAAGAGAGTAACACCCTTTTTATATTTTTTTGAGTGTGCTTACCGAAAAAGGGAATCGCAAGACCAACGAGCAGAGTAGAGAAGGCCAATACGCTTCTAATGGCGATTGCATACGAACGTGACTTGCCATAGTTTGATGGTATTAACTCCTCAAGACTCATTGCAACCGGAGATAATGTCAAAGCATATGTGATTTCTCTATTAAGGCCACACTATTTTTCAGTTTCCATAGATGAGAATATATGTGAATAAGGTTGTGGAAATTACTGGAATAAGTAAAGAGTTTCTGAAAAAAATCATTAGAAAAGGATATTTGGTAAATGGACTGACTACCTGCAAAAGGAATTTAAAGAAACGTCAATGAAATATATTATGGTTTTTCTGTAATATACTGTATTCTACTAAGTCATTTGCTTATAAACATTTTATGGTGTTGTGTATGCAATCAATATTTTAAAACCTTTGACATATTCTAGTGCATCTTAATGAGAACCATCCCTATTTTTTCATGTGACAACTAAAATAAGTATGGAACGGAACTTACTGTGGTCCACAAAGCAATCTTAGATGCAACCAAATCTTGAGGCATATTGAGAGTAAACTGTGATTCTGTTGATTCTCCGAACATGCTATATCCCATGACAGCGACACCCGCATACATCAAAGTACAAATTCCAAAACTGCAAAGTAAAAAATAAGAACTCTACTTTAGAAACAAAGAGTTTCCAAATATTTATAATGTTTTTATAATATGTTACCATGTCAAGAGAACCGCAGGGAACTGAGAGGGTTTGGCCATGGAAGTGTAAATATTGGGGAAAACACCATGCCCTGAATAACAATAACCATAGAGTCCTACAGAAACCGGTAATGTTGCTAGGTTCAGAGGAGTTCCTTTGCTGTGAATTCCAACTTCATCAACCAAACCGACCCAGAACAAGCACAAGACCACTAAAACTGATGCAATCACCCCTCCAGCTAAAAAAATTAAGGATATGATTAGTTATATAACCGAAACTCAACAAAATTTTATACGTTTGATCAAATTATATAACCGAAGATAGATTTTGTTTAAGATATATAATAATGTTAGGTAAAATAAATTATTTACAGTTTTGAACTGAAAGCCGAACTAAACAAAAAATTCCAAACTAATAAATCAAAATTTAGTTATAATTTGGTATAAATATGCTAAATGAAACAATTGAACCAACCGAAGCAAACTGAAAACCGAATGTTCACACTCATAAATCACTAAAGATGATAAAAAAATAAGATGAGTCCTTGAAAGATCCAAATTAAAATCATCGTTAGATGTTTATACCTGAAATGTAACTTAATATACTTAGATCTCGAAGCCAAACAGTGGGGAGAACTGCAATGGTGGTAAGCAGAGCAAATAGATGAGGTGCATCTAAATGAAACCCTCCAATACTCATAGCAGCATTTGGAAATAATGATGAAAGATTGTCACTCTCCAAAATTATGTATTCAACACTCATAGCCTTCATAGAGAGAACATTGAAACATATCAACTCTGTAACTTTATTATTAACAAAAGAACATTCAGCATTCAATCCAAGGCAATTGCACAATTTTTTTTGTCTTATTTACAATAGCATTTCAATATATGTGGTGTTGATAATTTTCAACAATGATATACTTAAAACCAATAATCCGATAATCTAAGTAAAAACAAGAGAGGGGGAGACACTATGGACCCTGTCCAAAGGTGTTGTACTACTCCACATGTGGTCCCTTTAATAAGAATGTGTGTTTTGTCTATTAGCAATAATATAAAGTATACTATTGGAGGAACTGCAACTTGTACTTACATATAGCTCCAGATATAGAATTATCTGCAATCAAAAGAGGAAGATAACATAAACTATCTTATAAACCTCAGATTTACAATATATAGATGATGAGTTTCTTAGTATATTCATCGATAAAAGGTTGTACTTACGGAGACAAGGATGCGGCCTGTGGTACCAAAAGCAGCATGGCCAATGTCTGGATAGGTCTGGATGTCGGGGTGACTATCAAGGCAGTAACGCAAAAGCAATCCAGTGTAAAAACAAAGAATACCAAATGCAAAGAGAATGAGAAGCCCCAACCATCCACCTTCCTTCACAGCATATGGTGTTGACAATATTCCAACCCCACATAGAACATTCACTCCTGCACATGTGTGTGTAGCCATGTCATCACTCAAAGCAGTCTTAGTTAATAAGGAACGTCACCATTTATATTACCATATAGTTTTGATGAAACTCACCATTAAGAACAGCTTGTCCGAATGAGCTATCGTTGGAGATTGCCATTTCATGAGACACCATGGATGATGCTTTGGAAGGAAGTAGAGAATGAGAGCTACGCTTACGCTTTGCTGCTTCTTCATCTACTAGCAGAGGTTTTGTAACAGCAGGTAATGATTCTGGAGTATGTCTTCTTGTTAAGGACATGAAAGAGCTTCCAAATCTTGACAATGAAGAATTACCCAAAAAACCAGGACTGGGAGATGGTAGACTTCCATATAGATCAATAGATTGCCTAAAAGGTTATAACAGAGTAACATGGAAATGGTTAGGATCCAAACCAAATTAATGTTACATATTTGAGAATCATGGTTATATATAATATACCTGTAACTCTTTGGCCATGCCGTTGAGTATGAGCTAGGTTTAGAATGATGTTGGTTTTGATTGTGAGCCTCAGAATAATCAGAGAAGGCTCCATCATCTTCTTCTTCAGACAAGTTCTTTCTCTCGTCCTCTCCATCACTCTCAATGTAGAGGCTCTGATCAGAAGATGAGTGATTCATTATCTCACAACCCTTATCCGATAAACACAACTTAGATTTTAGTGGAATCTTTAAATTACAAAAGACAAAATATTTGAATCACAGAAAAAGTAGGAGTCTAGGCGAGTGAAAGGGCAAAACGAAGACCTGGTCGAGGGCAACTATACGAGTAAAGAGCCGTTAAAATGTGAGTCATTCATATATAGCAATCAGATTTAACTATGGTTAAGTTAATGTAACTATAGTTCAACGCATTATCCTTTTAGAGCATGATTAAAGGGGGTTCTTAGAGGGGTTCTTAGGGGGATGGGTCCCATGAATAGTGTAAGAACCGGTTCTTAAAACTCTTAAATAAGAACCGATTCTTAAGATTTTCTTGCACTGTTCACGGGTCCCACGGACACGTGGCGACCCACGATTGGTTAACTTTTTTTTTTTTTTTTTTTTTTTTTTGAAAAAACAGAAAAAAAGAAAGAAAAAAAAACCTAAGAACCCCAATTGGGGTTCTTAGGGTTAATCATGGTCTTATAACTCACTGAATATCTTAAAAATTAGACTTTCATTATATTAAATTTATATTTATTTATTGGAACTGTAAATATAGTAAATAATAAAATACTGACTTTTCATTTTCTCTAAATATAAAATTTCAGAAATAGTAAGAAATGAAATTAACAATTATTCCTTCAAAACAACTTATCTATTAAATCAAGAATGATCAAATAAAATAATATATCACAAATTTCCTGTATAAATAAATTTATTTTATAAATACAGATAAAACTATAATTATCTGAAAACTATTTTCTTCTAAGCATATTTTTGCTGTAGCTATAATGAAATGATTTTCCACACATAAATGATCAGCATAACAAAGTTTTTATCTTTAGACTGGCGATTATTTGTACTTTATATATGTTAAATTTATCAATAATTGTATTGTTTTTTTCTTGCAAATGTCACATGTGCTGTCAAGAATTTATCAACAAAATCATTATCACGCACTAAGAATAATTAATTATGTAAAACCTACAATAATCATCTTGATTATATGTTCAAAAACAAAATCATCTTGATTGTTTTGAAGCTATACATGCGTTTGTGTTTTATCCAATTATAATTGATCATATATGGCTTTTACTTCTCAGTCTCATATAACTTATTTAGGTTCAAAAATACAAATCAATATGATTTTGTCTTTCCACGTTTTTCTATTAATTTTACATAATAAACGAACCACTAAATACCTAATAGCACTAAAAAGGAATTATGAGAAAACCGTATTGGCAAGGGTAGAACCACGTCCACATGGTGTGCATGTGGATCTGTTTAATGATATTTTGAAGTTTTTTTAACGTTAGAACGGCAATGATTCAACCGTATCTTGAAGCCACAACTCAAGAACTTGTACGTATTTGATATATGAAATACAAAAACGAACATGCCCACATTTAATCTCTTTTTATTCGCCGCTTCCAGCTACATAAATATATGTTCGTCTTCACATGCTTTATTATATCTTATAGTAGTACTTATTTTCAATTATTTTCCAAGTAGATTCAGCACGTTCGTAGTTGTTTGGGATAATTAGTTTCACACTTGTGCATTATGAATCTATTGACGATCTATGATGGTTCATGTTTATCTGTGTACTGAAGGATAAGAAGCTTGACACATGCAAACATGAACCACCCATCACTAAATGTATTATTGTGTTGTAAATGTTGAAGGTGGGTTTTACTCTATTCCAAACCTAGTTCAAAAACCTAATCTATTATCAAAAAGGTCTAGAAGACGACAATAGGTCTGTGAAAGTTGAAAATCTATCCCGACTGAAAGAATAATTTATGCCGAGTTGGCATGGTAAAACCAAAACGTAAAAAAAAATCGAGGTATAAAAACAAATTTAAAAGGGTTTGATATTCATCAGAAATTACGTATTTGTATGTGATCCATTCCTTAATCCTTATCCTCACATGAATAGTCCATCATCAGATGGGCTCCTCGTTAGGAATAAACACATCTCTCATATATGACAAACTACCTTATTAACAAAACTAGTACATCTTGATCGACGTTGCTTCCTTCACATATCCTTCAATTCTCAAGTCACAAATAAGAATGAAATAAACACAACCAATTTTTTAAGCACAACCATCCTTTGAAAACACTTGTGTTCTCAAGTTTTTAAAGACTAGATTTAACTACTCCATTTTTACATGGAAGTTTTTACCAGTAAACACACAACCAATTAAATTTGATGTAAGGTTAAGAAGTTGTAATAATATGAATGCAAATTTGGAATAGATCTTTAAGGGTTTAATTATTTTCGAGCAAAATATCTCAAAAGCATACATACAATCCAGAGCTTGTAACTGAGGCAATTGGGACAAGTGGCAGTAAGGGACAACTCACTCATCTAACCGGTAAACGGACCGACATTAGACATGAAATCTAAACTTTGATGTGTCGTCAAGAATCCACATGGTGCTCTCTGATTGCTTAGATCTCAGATTACGTAGTTGTAATACCAGTGGAAGATCTAATAGCCGTGATCTAACACGTGTCGACTTTTCTTTCGTCTTCAGACTTCAGATTGGCCTTTAGGATCGAATTAGGTGTACAATTAGATTCTCCCACTCTTCCCATTATTTTATTTCCTCAGATATACCATCATCTACATCATAATAGTATTAGATATTTATTACTCCCTCATTTTTTAATATACGTCGCTTTAGAAAAAAAAAATTATTCCAAATTATTTGACGTTTTCAGTTTTCAATGTAAAATTTATTGATAATTAATGTTATATGACCAATGATAATATACATTTTATTTTATTATTGGTTGAATTGTGGTTAGATAAATAATTAATAATGTTTTTTCTAGAAAATATAAAAAATTAATTATATTCTTAATCTACGTGCATAAGTCTAAAAAAACTTATATTAAGAAACGGAGAGAGTATTAACTTTTTGCCCCAAAAGATCTTTTTAGTATTGCAATAATATAATAAAATATGAAACTATATGTTTTGAGAACCATTGAATAATCCGAAATATTTAGAGCACCATAATCGATATTTTAGAGATTTTCTTACATAAAAATATAAGAAAGTAAGAAAAATATGAAGGAAAAGAGATATAATCATTTTCCGGAGAAAAACTATAGAATCTATGTGTCACATTTGCAGTAGTTAAAAATATAAATTATAACAAATATAGATGAAAAACTCTAATAAAGTATCTTTGCAAACATATTTACAAAGCACACTAGCTTAATCTAAGGGAAAGCCGTTTTATTTTTTCTTCTTCTAAATAACCAATATTTTAGTTATGTTATGTACTATTGCACACAAATCATAATTAGCTACTTTTTATTTTTGTATGTAATAATATTTCTGCCTACTTTTAGTGGAGTAATTTACGTTAAAATCCAATGGGTTGAAAAAATGTTAAATAGTGACGTGGAATTTTGACCTTGGAAAATCAAAGTTGGGAGAAGGTTTGGAGTTATAAGAAGCACGGGCATTATCAAAAAGTGTTATATGTGAGTTGTTCTATTCCAGTGCCCACCACGCAAGGATACATATACGTATCTTGGTCAATACAAACACCATAGCAAACATAAACACAAACACACACACACACACATAGACCTATATATATATATTCCCCTTCAAGCCTTATGAACACAAACATTTCAGAGCAACGGTTGATAGCTTAACACACAAACACACATAAATGCTGAGTTACATTTCCTTCATTGTGTTTCTCCACATATTTCTTTTATCCTTTTCTCTCCAAACAACCTTTGTCAATGCATCAAGACCACTAAGGGAATCCAATAAGCCAAGCCACACGAGCTTGAATACATTTTACACAAGCGGTAGCAAACAAGCAGGCACATTTCAAGGTGGATCGATGAATGATTGTCTGCCAAAGGGATTTCGCTTCAGTTCTGCTCCTAGCCGTTACATAAATAACCACGCTTTAGGTTCAACACTTTGTTCTACAACAGATAAAGCCATTCCTAAGCCATGACGTAATAATTAAAGGGTCTATGCATCTCATGAATTTGTATATTTCACCTATTTGTTTTTAACTCTCTATGCTTGGGTTTCGTTCTTGAATAACCCATGTATGTATTCCTTAATTTGTGGTACTTGTATTACTGTGTGTATATAATATTTAGCCAGTACTGTTACATAGATCATATATGAATGGGAAAATATACTGTTTAAAGAACTAATCAAAAAGGTTCTTGTGAATTTATTTCTTTTAAGCGTTTTCTTGCGTTTATGTATATGGTTTTACTGTGGTTTTTGAAGAGACTACACAACAATGTCTACTTATCACAGTTTATTTGTTACAGTGTACGCGTATGGACCTCGTAAAAACCATGTTCACACAGAGACTTGCGTTACCACAATTTCGAACTAACTCAACAGTAACAATCATCTTAGTATTCTTCTATTGCTTTGCAGACTTAGCATCAGTTATGTTACATATATATATATTTTTTGTTCAAAAGTTATGTTACATATTTTATTCAATGGATTAACAAAAGAAAAAGCACGCCACTCTCTATGTGAAGGCTAATCATGAGTCTTTTTAATCATGTTTGTATCTAATACTTAAGTGGTATAAAGATGGATGAAATGATATCGCAAAAATGAGAAAAATCCAAGAAACATACAAACATATTTGTTCTTTTTGTTATTTAATAAAAAAAAAATCCCACACAAAATAAAAATTCTTGTAATATTTATGGTCTCAAAACTATTTTGACCTATCATCTAGCAAAGTTTCTTGATATGTGATTCTCCTTTAGACCAAAAAAAAAGTGTTTCTCCTTTTTCAAAAATAAATGTAATTATGTCTAACTTTGTAGAAATGAAAAAATTATATAATATAAAATTATAAATACTTGCAAATTTCATAAATAAAGTAAGAACCTTTAAAAACAAAACTCGATAATAGTTGGCAAAGTCAAGGACGATCCTTTTCTTCTTCTTCTTCGACTCGCTGCCATCAACCCCCAAAACTTGGATACGATCTCTCAGCTGTAATCTCTACAGTCTCATCGATTCTCTGTTTAGAGATAAGCTATGGGATGTGCTGCTTCTCTTCCAGGCAAGTTTTCTCCTTTTCGTTTTTTTTTTTCTTCCTCTCTCTGTGTTTTTGTTGAATTTATCATTATGGGTGTTCGATTACAAGTGAGAAGAACCAATTCGCAACACCCTCGAGACCAATTTGGAAAAAGGCGAAACCTTGGGGGTTGAATTAGAAACAGCTTCTAGAAATTTGCGTGATTTAGGGTTTCCGTGTGAAGAATCTGAGAAACGAAATCGTTTGATGTTTGTGTGTTTGTGTTTCAGATAGGAACTCTGGAGCTTTAAACGGTCTTAACAGTTCAGAGAATGCAGCTCCAGCAGATGCTAAGAATCTACGCGTCAAGGTGCGATCTTTGTGCTCTCGATGGGTTGGCTTTGTTGCTAGACTGATTCCTTTCAGATTTATCGAAAATGAACTTGTAAAGATATAGCTAAGTGGAGTTTAACAGCTTAGAAAGTTCATTCATTTATGGTCAGTGGTCTTGCTTTTATATTTGATTGTTCACATCTCTGAAACACAGAGTTTAGGTTATCTTTGTTAGTGATGGATGGAGTACACTTTTTGTAGAATGGTGGAATGTTAGTAATAAACCCTCAACTTTCTTCTCTCCGTAGCTAATTATAAGCGAGTAATTATATTGCACTATCTTTTTGGAGCTGTGTTTGAGACTCTTTATGCTACTGAAAGGAAAGTTTTTTTTTTTTTTTCTTCACTCCTCTTCCTGCTGTTCATTTGTTTGTGTGGTGTAATTTGTCTCTCAAGTATGTGCAAGTCAGACCACTAACTTTTGGATTCACTTAATTGCAGTTAGTTCTATTAGGAGATTCTGGTGTGGGTAAAAGTTGTATTGTCCTCCAGTTTGTCCGTGGTCAATTTGACGCAACATCTAAGGTAAGTAAAAACCTTATTATCTAAACGTTATCTGACACTTCTTTTAGAGGCCGTACTCTGATATATGGCATGTGAATGGGTATCAGAGTATTCTTAACTGCCATCGTATCTCAAAACTATTAGTTATGTCTCTCAGGTAACTGTTGGAGCTTCATTCCTGTCCCAAACAATAACCTTGCAAGACTCTACCACAGTGAAGTTTGAAATATGGGATACAGCAGGGCAGGAGAGGTGTTAAGCCCTACATGTAGATTAGTGTTGCTTAGTTAATTGCATTGCATGCTCGTTAAAGCTTAATCCGTATCCACGTGTTTTTTTTTTGAAAAAAGGTATTCTGCTCTTGCTCCATTATACTACCGTGGAGCTGGAGTTGCTGTTATTGTGTATGATATAACAAGCCCTGAATCGTTCAAGAAAGCTCAGTATTGGGTTAAGGTATGTTTTCAAGTCATATATCAGATAGTATTTTTGTTCTTAACCCTGCCTTTGAAATCTAATAGGAGCTGCAAAAGCATGGAAGTCCAGACATTGTTATGGCTTTGGTTGGTAACAAAGCTGATCTACATGAAAAAAGAGAAGTTCCAACCGAGGTGAATTTTTGCATAGACTTCTTTAAGTCGATTCCGTAGAACATTGTGCTGTCACTTGCACTGTTGTCCTTGCTTCTTCAGCGTGTGTGTCATCACATTCTTGATTATCTTAACAGGATGGTATGGAGCTTGCAGAGAAGAACGGCATGTTCTTTATTGAAACGTCAGCCAAGACAGCAGATAACATAAATGAACTGTTTGAGGTGTGCATTTCTTTATCCCCTCAAGATTTATGACCAAAATTGTCTTGTCATCTGCATTGATTGAGCTCTTGTGACTTGGTTTTATTTCATTAGTTTGGATTTGGAGAATGAATATAAGTTGATAGGGAGTGAGACCTTTGGTTGCTGACTTTGTTCTTTTTCTTATTCTAGCTTCTTTAAAAGATTCATAGAATTGTCGAAAACCAGTAGGATAAGAATGATAATTTCAGGTGTAGACAGAAGGATTGATTTGGAAGCAGATTTGATGTTTAACTTGTTGGAATGTATTGTATGAATAGGAAATTGGAAAGAGGCTACCTCGTCCTTCTCTACCGTCATGATTGGAGTGTTGGATCATCCATCTTCAGTGAAAAGCAAAAAACAAATCCCTTTTCCTGGCTACTAATCTTACTTTTCATGTAGTGTTTTAACGGTATTTCTATGTCTGTTAAGTGTGTTGTGTTATGTTGAAGATTTGAGGTTGAGATTGGGGAGCCTGGAAAATGGGAAGCCTTGTTAAACTAAGCAATGATGTGGATTATAATTTCTATTCCAATGTACGTACATGGTGGGTTTTATCAATATATGTAACTAAGAGACAGAGAAGTTACTCTACAAGATCGTATCTAATTTAAAATATAATTTGACCATTTCAAAGTAGACTAACAGTAGATTAGGTCGTGGAAAATCAGACTCTCCTCACATGACCTGATTCACTATACTAGGAAGTTTGTCATGTGCATTCATTTATAACTCTGTAGCTAGTGACTACTAGTTTTTGACTTCTGATTGTTTCAAGTAAATTTTGTTTAAAATGTTAAAACTGTGAGTTTTCTTTTTGTTCATCCATAGCTCATACACGTTTATTTCCAGATCCATAATTGAATCTTGAATCTGACGCGGTAGTGAAAGGCTGAAAGCTGTGTTATGTTAAGTGGTTTGACCAAAATTATGTTTCTACACCATAAAGTCAATGTTTCTAATCTCATGAAAAGAAAACAAATTAAGTAGATAAAAAGATCTTTAGCATAATGTAAAAAATACCATAAGATGTAGATCTCGATAGTTTAGGATAATGGAATTAGACATAAATTCTCATAATAGATAGAAATTTCGGTTGTAAAATCGAATTTGGAATATTTCTAATAGTTTATATTAATATAATTAATTATAATTTAAAAATTCTAACCGCTTATTTCCATTAATACCAACTATGGTTAACCAAAATGGAGAAAAATACAAACTAAACCGAATATTAGAAGACAAACAAACAAGTTGATGATGCTTAATTAAACAAAAGAGAAAAATATGATTGGTTCGAAAATGGACAACTTGTATCTTTTTAAGACAGAGAAGACTTTAGGTGTTGTTTATTGTCACGTTGGCAAGGATTAAGCGATAACTGTTGTTGTTTTATTAAGGGCTTAATGGCTCCATCGCATTCTTCTTCCTCCCTTTAAACCATTTTCTCCTTCTTCTTCTTCCTTTGGAGCTCTCCAGGATGGGATCAACGAATGTTTCCCATGAGGAGGAGCTGATGATGAGTCGTCTCGTTGACTCGGTCAAGCAAATTTCCAAGTTTTCGAATTCCAAAGGCTTCTTCGGTAGGATCCAAGGCGATCTCGTCCGTAGGATCACCCTTCTCAGCCCTTTCTTCGAGGAATTGATTGACATCTGCGCTGAGTTGAATGAAGAACAACTCAAAGGGTTTGAGGTTATGAGGATCGCTCTCGATTCAAGCCTCGAGCTTTTTCGATCTGTCAATGGAGGCAGCAAACTTCTTCAGGTTTTTTTACTACTTTTCGTTTGGTAGCTGGTAAAGTTAACAGCTTTCCTCTGTTTTCTTAGGGTTTAAAACATCTGGTGTTTTAGTTTTTTTTTTTTTTTTTGCTGTATATCTTTGTCCAGAGTTTTTGTTTAGTGTCTTGTTGAGTCTGCCATTACAGGAAAAATGTCAAAAGCTATTTCATGTTGTGTTTAAGGCTGTGAGAGTCATAATGATGTCAAGTATTTTCTCTGATCCACTTTCATGTTCTGCAAAAGAAGTTGACTCTTTTCATGTTTTGTTTGTGCTGGCAGATTTTCCAAAGGGGTTCTGTTGTGCAGAAGTTCCATGACGCGACGGTGGAGATAGAAGCAGCCTTAACTCAGATTCCTTATGATAAGTTTGAAATCTCCGAGGAGGTCAGAGAACAGGTACTTCTCAAGACATTTGTTTTTTTCTTTCTTTCGTTTGGTTTGAAGACAATAATTATGCAAATTCTAATGATATGTCTCTTTTTTGAATTTGTAGGTTGAACTTCTGCATTTTCAGTTCAAGAGAGCGATAGAAAGACGGGAGGAGTATGATCTGCAGCTAAGCCATGATCTAGCCATGGCGGAGAGTGTGGTGGATCCTGAGTACCCTGAAATCCTCAAAAGACTGTCACAAGAGCTTCAACTCAGCACCATTGATGAGCTGAAGAAAGAATCACACGCTATTCACGAGTATTTTCTTTCATATGACGGGGATCCTGATGACTGTTTCCAGAGGATGTCTACTCTTCTTAAAAAGTTGGTAGACTGTGCAACAACTGAAAGTTCAGAACCGGATGCATCTACTGGTAGCAAAACCATTTCGAGACATCGATCTCCTGTTATACCAGAGTACTTTCGGTGTCCCATATCACTTGAACTGATGAAAGATCCTGTTATCGTCTCAACTGGACAGGTCTGCTTTCGCAAGTTCCTTTTGTGCATCGTAGTGAGTTTGATACATTACATTTTGTGTATTTTTTTGTTTTGCAGACATATGAAAGATCATCCATACAGAAGTGGCTCGATGCTGGTCATAAAACCTGTCCGAAATCTCAGGAGACACTCTTGCATTCCGGATTAACCCCTAACTACGTGTTGAAGAGTCTCATTGCTTTATGGTGTGAGAGCAACGGTATTGAGCTTCCTCAAAACCAAGGGAGCTACAACAGAACCACAAGACCAGGAGGAAGCAGCTCTTCAGATTGTGACCGAGCATTTGTCCTTGCCTTGTTAGAGAAGTTAGCCAACGGTACTACAGAACAGCAAAGAGCTGCAGCTGGAGAGCTTCGGTTACTAGCCAAGAGAAACGCAGATAACAGAGTATGCATCGCTGAAGCTGGAGCCATACCGCTCCTTGTAGAGCTTCTATCCTCACCGGATCCTCGGACTCAAGAACACTCCGTGACAGCGCTTCTGAATCTTTCTATAAACGAAGGTAACAAAGGAGCCATTGTTGATGCAGGAGCCATAACAGATATAGTAGAAGTGCTTAAAAACGGAAGCATGGAGGCTAGAGAGAACGCAGCTGCGACTCTTTTCAGTTTATCTGTTATAGATGAAAACAAAGTGGCGATAGGTGCTGCTGGAGCTATCCAAGCTCTTATAAGCTTGCTCGAGGAAGGAACAAGAAGAGGCAAAAAAGACGCGGCAACAGCTATTTTCAATCTATGCATATACCAAGGGAATAAATCAAGAGCCATTAAAGGCGGTATCGTTGATCCTCTGACAAGGTTACTGAAAGATGCAGGTGGAGGAATGGTGGATGAAGCTTTAGCTATTCTGGCAATACTTTCAACAAACCAAGAAGGGAAAGCAGCTATAGCTGAAGCAGATACCATCCCTGTTTTGGTTGAGATTATAAGGACAGGGTCACCGAGGAACAGGGAGAACGCTGCAGCAATACTTTGGTATCTATGTATTGGGAATATGGAGAGGTTGAATGTAGCAAGAGAGGTCGGTGCAGATGTTGCGTTGAAGGAACTTACTGAGAATGGAACTGATAGAGCAAAGAGGAAAGCTGCGAGCTTGTTGGAGATCATTCAGCAACTCGAAGGTGTTGTGATATCTACTGTTCCATGAACGCCTCGCTCTTTGTGGAAGTCTTATTTGTTTCAGTATAGATTATATATGTATAGGAAACCTTTGGATTGACTCTTGACTAAAGAAGCTTATGTAATGTGTAATGTGTAATTTCGGCTCAGTTTTGTGTATACAGTAAAACCTCGATAATGATTAGTATTTGTTAAATTATCGAGTAGTATAAGTATCTTTACTCGTTATTGCATTCTGATCAACAATTGTATTATTGATTAGTATAAAAGGTCACACTGTATCTCACCACAAAGAAAACAAACATATACCAGAACGTTTGAATTCCATTCACTCTGCAACCAAAACGATTCAGAAGAAAAACAAGCAAAGACATCAAAACAATAAACAAACACACACGAGCACTCAAGAGAAAAGATAACACTCTCTTACGGATCAGCCTTGTTTGTCCATGAATGTTTCAATCAATGTTGCGCCATTGACGATCTTTGTTGTAGCAATAATCAAATCATAAGCCATTCCTTCCTGAAAAGAGAAGCAATTGAAGAAGGAAGGCTTCAGCAAAAGAGTGTCTTTTAATCATAAACTCTTGGAAGTTTGCATATTACCTTGGAGGCGAGAAAGCGTAGAGCGGAGATTTCAGCAAATGTTACACCTCCAATGAAGACAACAAGAACAACTGAGCGTCTTCCATCAGCAACCCTGTAAAAGATGTTGTAACATATTTGGATAATTCAATGTTTTATCCTTTTGTAGAAACTACTTTTTAGGTAGCAAACTCTAATTCTTAATGATGATAAACTTACCCATTTGAAGCTCCATGCAATGAATCAACAGATGGACTACTTGGGAATCCACTCTGCATTGAGATGGTACATAATGTGATTAAAAAATAGTCGAAAAGAGAGAATATAATAGCATAACAAAACTGAAAGCTTTTCTTTTTTTTTCTCTCTCTAGTTGGGTAAACGTGTACTGACTCTTTTAGTTTCCAGATGCGGTCCTGGCAGCAGCTTCAAAATGTCTTCTATTGGACGCCTGTAACGTAGATTGAGTAATTAATAATAAAGACACCACTCTGTCAACATTCATATATGAAGCCAAAGTTATGATATTTGCTGAGTTCTTCTCGAAACAACAGAATTCTGGACTTTTGCTCTTCATGGTTATATTAATATATAGAAAAGCCAAAGTGTTGTATACACAAGCTAGCTAGTCAAGATTTTGGTCTAGAAGAATGCAAGAACATACTAACCATCCCGAATGAATAGCTTGTTGGACAAGACGAATGCTAAGAGGAGCATATCCAGAATAGACATAAGCGATATCATCCGGCCTGCAACAAGAACAGTGTTTCAAACAACTCAAATAAGCACTAATTTTATTTCTTACGATTAGAAAAGATTGGTACAAGGCCTAGCATATCAGGTATTCGAAAATGAAGGTAACATATGACATGATATCACAAATGCAACATACCAGAAAGTGATGACGTCAAACCATAAATGCACAGAATACAATACACAAACAAGGAGGAAACAGATTGCAAGTCGAGAAAAAGTGAGAGTCCTCATAGATGAACAAAATTTGCAAGTCAGGAGCGAGCTTTCAAGCCGGGCTTTAGAAACCAGAGTTACATTTGAAAATAAAATTTTCAGCCAGTGCTGTAATTAGATCATGCAGTAGCGATAATGAGAGGTATTTTCGAATAATGTAGTTGGAAAAGAGCTTTCAAGTTGTATATTTTCATTCAAGATTGAGTTTGAATATTTTCTGGACTAGACATCTGGACCCACTTCATAAGCTTAACCCCAAAAACAAAAATCATGTCATCATGTATTCAGTTGGTGACAACATGACTAAAAAGGAATATTTAGACGAAGTAGCATCTAATCTAAGGATTACCTTGACGTATCTGTGTCTTCAACTATAAGTTTCAATGTACGTTTCACTGTCTGCCAGTTGCTTTTAAACTCCTGTATAAACCAAACGAATGTACAACAAGCCCTTAGAATATTAGACGCACTTAACCTCAAAGTACAAGAAAATTGTTTATTCCACAAAATAGCCAAGAATAACAAAACCTGTTTCTTCAACAATCCTGCTTTTTCCAAGTTGTTCAATACGACCACATGCTCAAACCCATAACTGTGGAGTAGTTCCGTTCTGGAAGTTGAGACATGAAGACAAAATATGATTGAAGTAACATAAAACTTAAATATTATAATACAGAATTGGAAGCTTAACTGACCTTATATAATCAAATTGCTTTTTTGGTAACCCTGAGTTTGTAACAGAAAATAGGACTAATAGACGCAGGACTTTAGTGAGAGGCTCCTGTTTATGGATCATTTCTTCTATGTACTCAAAGCATCTGTATTAACAAACTAGAGTTAGTAAAAATAAATCATATGACACACTTATCCATTATGGCATCAACGTACAATGTTTTTCACATCACTTGTTACAGAAAGAATAACCAAAATATTTTGAATGGAAGTAATAAATGCAACTTCCTTAAGAAGAAACTTACATGTCATAACTTTCTGCCTCAACAAGTGTCTGTTCCATGTCAAGCTGCGAAAGAAATGACTGCTTGGACGTGAACGTTGTCAGGTGCTGAGCAAGATGTATGTGCCTCTGGGAAAGAAAACAAATCATAACAAATCAAGTTAAAATGAAAGTAATCGTTTTCTGAACTATCTGCGAGAACTTTAAGAAAACAAGGCAATACTTACTGTCATCTCTGGTAATGAGTTAAGCTTCTTGACAAAGTCCTTTAGCTCAGAAACTGTTTGGGTCTGTGCATTATATTATCATATACCCCCATTAAAATCTCGGTCCAACTAATAATCTTAGTGGAAAATGTATGGACATGCTCATAGTTCCTAAAGCACAACACGGTCTATATTAATTTGGTAACTATTTATGTGCCAAAGAACACTCCTGATCGACGGCTAAGAGATATGAGCACAATATGTATGTACCACAACATCTACCGCGAAAACAAGACTACCTAAAGGAAGAGAGGGACAAACAAACGTACAGAATTAATTTCAGTATAGTCCTCCTTCATGGTTGTTGCCTTCTGCCGTAGAACCTGCAACCATACTGTGTCTGTAGATGAGTAAAAGAATCCCATGTCACGCAAAAATGAAAGCGAAAAGGACAAAGGTCAACCTGCACAACGACTTCAAAGTTGAGATCCCTTGTCTCCTTGAACAATTTATCACTGTAAAATTGAAATATTCAAGCAGTAAGTGAAACCTATTTTCGTTTCTAGGCCAGCATTTACATATAAATTTATGAAAGACACAGATAGGCACAGCAGCTCTTTTTTTTTTTTAGTTCACATGGCACAGTAGCTTAGAAAGTCCAATCTAGCTACCAGTTTAGGGTGCTCTTTTGTGTGCATAATCAATTAATACACATGAATATTAGCAAAACAGTCCAATCCAAGAAAATTACAATTTCTATTCCATGCATCAAAAATACTCACAAATATCATATATCAGTGCAGTAGAAAATTTTGTGTCATACGGTTATAATGATGCAAGAAACTAACCTTGAATTAAGGGGAACCTTCATCTTTTTTCCCTCTTGCTGAGAACCCATCACAGATGAGTCGACCTCGACAGCTCCATTACTGATATGCAAAAACTTTAAATAAAGGTTGGAGTCAGCTAACAGAAAACCCAATCGACTAGCGTATTATAAATCCAGGTTGTGTTGTTGTTAATTATCATTGCCACCAATGAAACCAAATAGTTCTATGAGTTACATAGACTCAGTAGGATAATGGCAGAGCCCGTGGAAACTAATTTGGCAAACTCTATATTGAGAAAAGAAAGTGAAAACACTCAGTATGACTCAAACTACTGCAAAACTACACGAAGACAGTATCCCTCCCTCAGAACGTAAATAGTAAACCAGTTGCCCTGCCGCGAAAAAACTAGTCAAACTACTTTAGTCAAAACAGCAGTATCCAAATTTTGTGGCATTACCTCGTTTAACAGTCCCTCATAAGTCAACTGAGTACACATTGGTGTAACCATGTCAACCTGAAACAGAGAGTATAAAGTCCATTAGAGTTAACTCCCCAACATTCAAATCTTGAAGGAGATCGTTGTGTTGAAGGCTATCACAAAACGGGATAATCATACCTCTCTATCCAACAGAATGAGTGTATCTACTTCAGGCCTTCCCACCTGGAAAAGAACTTGCGTCATTTAGAATAGTGAACAAAGGAAACAAAAGCATTTGAAACAAAAAAGTCATTGAATATTATCACACTCAAAACGTTGCAGGCAAATTTTACATCATTCGTATTGACAGGTTCCTCCACTTGCATGCGATTAAGTATATCTGCAACACGAACTGATCCTTTTCCTTTTGCCCTCACTTTAGGTATAACTCCAAAAGAAAACTATGATAGGAGTCAGCCATGAGAAAGCACTATGTGGATCATAACGTAAAGAATAAGGAAAGATTCAAACCTCGAGCTCATGTATTGCTTTTGCAACATGCCAAAGTGAGCTAACATCACCATCGACAAGGCAGTCCTATCATAAACAAGTGAAATAAAATAAATAAGAAATAAGTGAGCTTAAGCTCAAGTGGATACACGAAGCAATAAGTACAAATTGGACAAATGTGAGTTGTACACACTTTTTCAGAGAGATCAAGCTCAAATGATATCACATCCTCATCTAGTGGCACCATATACAGAGGAAACTCCTTCACGGTAACCAGGTTATGAACTTTTTCCTGCTCAAGAATCTGAAATATACCAACAGAATATATTTATCACGCCTTATTCAAGAGGTGTTAAAACAAGTAAACTAAACCACAACAAGTCTTATCGGATGGCAATAACGACGTACCTTCTCACACGCAACAGACCTACGAGGAACAAAGTAAACGTAGTAGTCTCTCTGAATCGCTTTTGAAATATCATTCTGAATGTGAGAAGCTATGTGTTTCATAAAACTGAGTTGAGAACGGACAAGATAAACCACTTTCGTGCATTCAGTCTGAACTGGTTCTGCAGAGAGATGTCGTAATTCCAAACCAAGTTCCTGTTAAGAAGAACAAAACAAAAACAAAAAAAAATCAAAATACAACTAATGCTGAAACCAAACTCAATATATCATATCGTCCTTTCCTAAACATAGTAATCGATCTTCAAGGATGAGGACTTGACGTTATAGTTCAAAAAACGTCCTCAAAGCTAATCATTTAAGCTTGGAATTACCTTAAGTGTGGACGTCTGGATGATCAATGAGACAGAACCGCTTAGCTTTGGATCAATAACCAAACACTTAGTTCCACGAATCTACAACCAAAGGCACCAAAGAGAGAGAGAGGACAAAACATTAGTTCTCTTCTGAAAGTTCTAATTTTTCTCTACCCCCCAAAAAAAGGTGAAATTGATAACAACAACAACAACCAAGCAGGACATTGCGAATGGTATCGAAAGAGAGTAAAGAGACTTACGTCTTTAAGCAAGTTTACGAGCTCCCTCTGAGACTTCTCCCTGAATTAGAATTGAGCAAACATATGAGAAAACGATAAAAAATCAGATAAAGTACTGACAATTGACTTACCTGATGGATTTGAGATTGAGAGGAGCATTGTCCAAGTTAGGGATCTGCGCCATGGAAGACGATCAGAGAGATGATCCGACCTTTCTCTGTTATTCTTTCACCGCGACGTTAGTCCACCGCAACGAATACGGTGGGGAAGATTAGTTACAAATATCAAATGGGCCAAATAAGTCTGTAGATGGGCTTAATATCTGGGCTTGGTCTTGTTATTGCACATGAGTGTATGAGTGGTGTTAACTATTATGATATACTCCCTCGTTTCATAAAGTTGTTTTTTGTTTTCAAATACAAATCGTTTTCATGTTTCTATACAATTTTTATTATTAAATTTTGTGTAACTAATTAAATGATGTACTTGAAAACATCATTTAAGATCAGAAACCCGATATATAAAAGTTTAAAATTAAATTATCTATAACTCCTAGAATTGCAGGACTAACATTTAAGATCATACTGCATTGAAGTAAATCATTCGCATGAGCCAGTACTTACATGATACTGTCTTTATGTGAAATAAATTTCCAAAGATATTTTACCTCACCCAAGAAATTCAGTACTAGTTGAGATGTCGTTAGTACACAGTGTCTCTCATTTGTCAAAATATGGGAGTTTATACAAGTTGAGGTAGACAAGGCCACGTTTATTTTTTTAAAATGGCAAAGGTTTTAAACTTATAATGATGCCTTTTTTATTTTGTCATATAGGGGGAAATCATTATGAAAAATGTTCAAGAGAGTGTATGTCCATATGAATTTGGGGATCCACTCCCTACTGTTATTCATATGAAGTTATGAACAATAGGACCCGCTTATTGATGATGATGGTAAATGCATCGGGAATGTATGATCGTTCATGGCTTATGACTGGTTTTTCATTTTCCTTACTATAATCCATTAGTTTAGAAATAACCATAGATTATATTTTTCTCTTTTTTTTTGTTAATTAGGCAACATAGATACTAGATGTTATCGACTTTAGTTGACCAAACTAACAATGAAACCAAACGGAAATTTGCAATGTAACAACAAAACCTGATGTTTTATTGCCAAGCGTTGTGACAGAACACAAAAAAAAAAACTTTTAGTAATGTAACGAGTTTACAAACGAAGATGATTATGGTTTCAAATGTTATTAAACTATTCACAAAATCGATACAGTGTATTTGCAGAATAATTATAGCTGATTGACTTTATTAAACAACAACTGTTGTATAATAAACTATAAATATTAATATATTACGGAGTATATATTTATTAGATATCAAATTATATTATTATAATAAGATATAAAATATTAATTTAATATAACTAATAATAATATCACATTTATTTTTAAAGTTTTAGTTTAGATTGAAGTTAAAAAAAAAAAAAATGAAGAAACTGTATATCTTATAAATATTAATATTAGATTTTGAAAAAATTTTGCTTAAAAGTTTTTATAAAAATAAACAATGATATTGGCTAGTGAATATAAATTAAAATATAAAATGGAGTATGTCTGTAAATATAATATCTAAATTTCAAAGTTGTAGTTTGTTATTTATTATGTCTAATTTAAATATATTTTTTGACATTGTTGTAAAACCCACATTAACGTCACCTACTAAACCACGAACGCGGGAACCCATATTTTCATTCATTCATTCACAGCCGTCGTGAGTCGTGCCTCCCTCTCCCCTCTTCACCTCTTTCCACTTCTCCACGAACTTTTCAAATTCAATTTTCCTTTGAATATCTCTCTGTCCCTTTCCTGCATTCGTGACGACTTAACTATCATGACTTCCTCTTCGAATTCATCCTCCGCCGTCAGATCGTCGGCGAAACACGCGGCTGAGCGGATTCAGCAGCACTTGCCTCCCAGCAATCCCGCTTCCCTCTCTTCCTCCTCCTTGAACTTACCCTCTAAGACCTCCATCGTCGCTCCGATTAACCACTCTCCTCGCCCTAAAGATCGTCCTTCCTCCACCGCATCCTCAGCCTCCGCCTCTTCTCCTTCTACACGCCGTTCCGGCACTCCCGTCCACCGATCTCAGTCCAAAGACTTCGACGACGACAACGGTATCTCCCTTTTCTCTCTCTCTCTCCCTCGTGTATCCGTACGTACGATTCTCCAATTGTGTTAACGGATTTGACTCTCACTCTAGGGCAATGGTATACTCGATTTAGAGATAAGGACTGTTAGTGATGATCGTTGATTTTGACATGGTGAATTGGAACTTCGATATTGAGTTTTTTTTTTGGTTCAAAATTGTTCTTCTCTACAGATCCAGGGAGGGTGAGAGTTTCTGTAAGAGTTCGACCTCGAAACGGAGAAGAGCTTAAGTCAGATGCTGACTTTGCTGATCTTGTTGAGTTACAACCTGAGGTGAGTAACTATTATGCCTTTCTCCCTCTCTAAAGGCAAGTTAGATTCTTAGAAAGTGTTCTTTGCTTTGTTTTCTATGCAGATAAAGCGGCTTAAGTTGAGGAAAAACAACTGGAATTCTGAGTCCTATAGATTTGACGAAGTCTTTACAGACACAGCTTCTCAGAAACGAGTCTACGAAGGAGTAGCAAAGCCTGTGGTCGAGGTTAGAAACTTTTCTTGATGTAGAATCTTTGAGTGTTTTTTTTTGTTTGTTTATAGATATTCAGTACTGCATTGAATCTGTAGGGTGTTCTGAGTGGATACAATGGCACTATTATGGCTTATGGTCAAACTGGCACGGGTAAGACTTACACTGTGGGAAAAATTGGTAAAGATGATGCAGCTGAGCGTGGTATCATGGTTAGAGCTCTTGAGGACATACTTGAGAGCGCGTCTTCTGCTTCTTCTGTTTCCGTGGAGATCTCTTATTTGCAGGTGTGACATCACTACACATCTTTTGCATGAATCTCTTTTTTCATATATCCCGGAATAGTGTGACTTCAATGCTTAGGATCTGGTCATCTTGTTGAAGATTTAGAGACATCAGACGGAAACCTTATGTGGATTTTGAAATGGTTCTAGACCTTATATTAAGATCCATGCCTAACATCTACATTTCTCTTCTTGTAATTCACAGCTTTATATGGAGACTATACAAGATCTTCTTGCACCTGAAAAAAGCAACATTTCAATCAATGAGGATGGGAAGACTGGGGAAGTATCAGTACCAGGTGCAACAGTAGTTAGCATTCAAGATCTAGACCATTTCTTTCAAGTTTTGCAAGTCGGCGAGACAAACCGCCATGCGGCGAATACAAAGATGAATACAGAATCTTCGCGTAGTCATGCAATTCTTACGGTGTGTGATTCCTTAGAATGTTTGGTCTTATATGGTTTTTACTCATTAACAGAATCTATCTTTGTGTACTTAACGGTTAATAAATGTATCTATCTTCTACGCAGGTTTACGTTAGGCGGGCTATGAATGAAAAGTCTGAAACAGGAACTAAATCGCCAAAACCTGAATCTTTGGGAGATAAAGGCATTCCAAGAGTTAGAAAGAGCAAACTTCTAATTGTGGATCTTGCTGGCTCAGAAAGAATAAATAAATCTGGTTAGAACTCCTTGATTGTTCATATAACGACCATTCATGTTATATCAAGAGGTTATAATTGAGTGATATCCTTTTTTATTTATTTAAGGCACTGATGGCCACTTAATTGAAGAGGCGAAATTCATTAATCTTTCACTGACATCTCTGGGAAAGTGCATAAATGCATTAGCTGAAGGCAGTTCTCATATACCGACTAGAGATTCTAAGCTAACAAGGCTTCTTCGTGATTCTTTCGGAGGTTAGTTTACTAGAACTTTCTGAGTCATTTATAATAACATAAACTCATAAGCGTGGCTCACTTCTGTGTGTCTTATGCATTTTTCATGTTATTCTAGTTAAGCTTGTGCGTATCACATGTATTTTGAAATTGTTTCTTTTTTGGCACTGATCAAATAGGTTCTGCAAGGACTTCACTTATAATTACAATTGGGCCGTCTGCACGGTATCATGCAGAAACAACTAGCACAATAATGTTCGGACAAAGGGTCAGTTTCATATTTATGTTGATCTATGATTCTATGTATTTCTGCAGAATCATAAACTGAGAAAGCACAGTTTCTGATATTTAGTAGTCTTATTTCTTTCAGAGGATTTTGAGTAATGCCTTGTTGGTTTTATCTTGCTTTTACAGGCAATGAAAATAGTAAATATGGTAAAGCTTAAAGAAGAATTCGATTATGAAAGTTTGTGTCGGAAGCTTGAGACTCAGGTGGACCATCTTACTGCGGAAGTTGAAAGACAAACCAAACTGAGAAATAGTGAGAAGCACGAGTTTGAGAAAAGATTGAGAGAATGTGAAAACACTTTCGCTGAAGTAGAAAAGAACGCGGCAAGGTCCAAGGTATTTGTCTCTTGTAATGATTGACTACTGTTTTGTTTATATTGAACTATTGTCTAGTTTCTTGATATGATGCCTATTTTACTATTATCTGGTCCTTATATTTTGAGGGGTGAATCTGAATTACAGTTCCTGGAGAAGGAAAATGCCCGCTTGGAGCTCCGTATGAAAGAACTATTGAAGGATTTGGAAATGCAGAAAGATCAGTGTGATCTAATGCGTGACAAAGCCACACAATTGGAGATGAACTTGAAAAATACAAAGGTACACTTTCTCTCACATGTTCGTAGTTCTCAGCAACTACTTAGATCATATTGTTAGTTGGCTACTCTCTTTCGTTTGATCTTTATTTAACTACTAACAGAAGCTCTTGGTTGTTTTCTCTTGAGGCTTGGCATCAGTATTAAGATAAATTTTAAGCAGTGTCTTCTTTTGGAGTTGTGTATGTATAATTTAATAGGCTCTGACGTTGTCCTTTTACTTGTTAGTAGCAGCAACAACTGGAAAGTTCAGCATATAAGGAAAAACTTGCAGATGCCAGTAAAGTATATGAGACAAAAATTGCGGATTTGGTTCAGCGGGTTGAGGATGAACAAGCCCGGTCAACAAATGCAGAGCACCAATTGAACGAAATGAAAAATATTTTAAGTAATCAGCAGAAGTCTATTCATGTTAGTTAATACTAAAACCCTTTTTAAAAAAATTGAATGCATTAGTCTTGTTTTCAAACTAATGTTTTTTCTTTGGGTGTTCTAGGACCAAGAGATGGGCAACTATCAATATCAAAGGGAACTTGCGGAAGCCACTTACACGTATGAATCTAAAATCACGGAGCTGCAGAAGAAATTGGAAGATGAACATGCTCGGTCTAACTCTGCAGAGGAGCAACTTAGACAGATGAAAAGTATTATAAGCGATCGCCAAGTTTTGTCACAGGTTATTGGCGTACTCCTGATTTTTGAAACTGGATTTTAATAAGAACGATACTTTCAGCTCTATGTTTCTGTCTTTTTATCTTTTCAGCATGATAAATTGTCTTTTTTCTCTTGCAGAACTTTCTGTCTCCAACTGTTTTTTTTTTCTCTCTCTTGGTTTTGGGTTCAGGAAAATGAAGAGACAAACGAACTCAAGAAAAAACTAGAAGAACTTTCACAGATGTATGAGTCGACAGTAGATGAACTCCATACAGTGAAATTAGACTATGATGATCTGCTCCACCAAAAGGTGTGGCCCAAACATTTGCTTACAGAAAGTATCACACAATTAAGCGTTGGTCATATTCAAAACATCCAACTGTTGATTTCCGCTGATGAATATCACTAAAATTTTGTTTTACATAGGAAAAACTTGGTGAAGAGGTTCGGGATATGAAGGAAAGACTTCTTTTGGAAGAAAAGCAGAGAAACCAAATGGAGAGTGAGCTTGCCAAACTAAAGAAGAATCTAAGGGAAAGTGAAATTGTTGTTGAGGTGAATTTACAATGAGCTTGTTTCATCTTCTTCACATGTATTTGTACTTCATGGTCTTGCTAAGTCCATTTCTATTTCACAGGACAAGCGTATGAAGGAAGATATTCCAAAAGGACCATCAGAATCTGGAGCCGTACCAGGCTCACAGAGATCACATGGGTTAAAAAAGTCTCTATCTGGTCAGAGAGCTACCATGGCAAGACTTTGTGAAGAAGGCATGATTCTTTCTTATGAGTTTAGCTCGATTTTATTGTGGGGTAATCTAATTGACATTTTCGTTTCTACTTTGATTTCAGTGGGAGTTCAGAAGATATTACACCTGATTAAGTCCGAAGACTTGGAAGTTCAAATCCAAGCTGTTAAAGTGGTGGCTAATCTGGCCGCTGAAGGTGTGTGATTTCATCGCTCTATATATTCCTCTCTATTGATACAATACTGACTTCATCTTTCTATATCATGTATCATGGTACCTATACGACTTGCATTATCGGTGTGTGTGTGGTTAGAATCTAATCAGGTGAAGATTGTGGAGGAAGGGGGTGTGGAAGCTTTGCTTATGCTTGTTCAGTCATCTCAAAACTCAACAATTCTTAGAGTGGCTTCTGGTGCAATCGCTAATTTGGCAATGAACGGTAACAACTTCTATTGGTGGTTCAAGTAATTTTACGATATTGTTGCTCATAAACCAGTTAAGCTTAGGGACTACTAGGAAGCGATGCCAATTTAGACTTTAAGTGGTCTCATGTGGTTGTGTCATTTAATACAATGCTTGTTTGCTTGAATGTTGAATCTGTAAGTTGCATCAGACGGTTCTTCATGTTTCAATGATTTGGTTTCTTTCCGCTATATGATTTTATTAATTGCAGAGAAGAGTCAAGATCTAATAATGAATAAAGGAGGTGCTCAACTGCTAGCAAAGATGGTGACCAAAACTGATGATCCACAGACTCTAAGAATGGTAGCTGGCGCACTTGCCAATTTATGTGGAAACGGTGAGCACCAGATTTTCAAATGCATCTACTTATCTGCACCAATGCATGCATGTCTTCTGCTAAGTACATATTAAATCTTAACATGTTGCTGTGTTTTTGCACAAACAGAGAAGTTTCTTAAGCTCCTCAAAGAAGAGGAAGGCATAAAGGGACTACTCACGATGGCGCAATCCGGAAACATAGACATTATTGCTCAAGTGGCAAGAGGGATGGCAAATTTTGCAAAATGTGAAACTCGCGAAATCATGCAAGGTTTGTTCTAATCACATATTTTCTTAACAGACACACCTAATAAAATGCCGATCCAAGTCAATTTTGCTAATACACCTTGACTGATCTTAATGCTATCACAGGGCGTAGAAAAGGCCGTTCTCTTCTTCTGGAAGAAGGTGCTCTTGAATGGTTGACTTCAAACTCACATATTGAATCCGCATCAACACAACGTCACATTGAGCTTGCGCTTTGCCATTTAGCTCAAAATGGTAAGCCTATATTGGGTTGAGTAAAGCTGTTTTCACATGTCTTTCTCTATATCAAAAGTTTCTGCGGTTGAGGCTTTAACTAACATGCATACTTCTTCTTATCCAATGTAGAGGAAAACGCAAATGATTTCAAAAGAACGGGAAGCGTGACAGAGATCGTAAGAATATCAGTGGAGTCGAGTAGAGATGATATTCGCAGCTTAGCAAAGAAGATACTCAGATCAAACCCTCACTTCTCAAGATAAAAAACATGAAGTAACAGAAAGAGATGTACATAAACATAACTGGCTAGCTGAGTCTGTGATTGATTTTTGTGATTGGAATGACGATAGTCAAGGAGAGAAGCTAAGATTATGTGCTGTGATCATTTATATGACGATGATGTTGTATCATGTCTCTGTTGGATTTGGACTCCGTTGCTAATTTTCCAAGAACTGTTTTCTTGATTTTTCGCTACGTTCTTGATCATCTGTGCAACAAATCTGTAGTGAATACTCATTATGGTTTGAAATTGCTCATGGCCAAGCTCTCCTGTGTATGACTGACGTTAAAAAACATGGAGTAGATGGATCAAACTCAAGTCTCCTCATTGATGTTGTGTGTTTTGCATTAAGATAACAAAGACTTATTTGGAATCAGTTTTTGTTCTCATTAAACAATCATAAAAATGTTACAAATGGAGGATGTGAGTGGTCAACCAATAGATAGTTTTATGAGTTGATATGTTTTCACAACTCCTATTGAATCTCTTTGTCGATTTAATTCATAGCATTGTTAGATTCTTCTTCTAATCGTAGAGGCCTTCGTCATACCAAATATCGACAAGAAAGTCCACCATCTCCTACACAAAACATCAGATGGATAATTCAGGTACTGAGAATGATCTTTTAGCTTCTTTGACTAAGTACTAAATGAGATTAGACCAAAGCTTACGGGTAGAGGAATTGACTCAGAGAAAGGTTCATGAGTTGAGAGAAGATCTTCATATGTAGTGGACCAACTACAAGAGAGATTCAAAATTATGTTTAAAAGAGTATTTATTATCACTAGAATACTTTCAACAAGAGAGATACAATCACATTGTTAAAATGACCTTATAATCTGATCCTTTGTAGTTTTTTTTCTTTGTCGAGATTGATCTCCCACCCATTTTTCCCTGTTCTCTTGCCATACCTTTGGACCTGCAATCAAGAAAGATGCTTATAGACAGAGAGTGATCAAGAACAAATTATCTCACATTACATAACCAACAAGTTAGAATCTCTTGTGGTTACTCTGAAAAAACAGAGATACGAAACAATCATCTTTCTTAAGGCTAAGTGTGAAAATGTAGTACCATGATTCACAGGTGTAATGGTGTTTTCAGTGTTCTTTTTAACCGAGCTTTTATCTTCTATGACCAGTTTTGAAAGCTCAAGAGGTTTGTTTTCCGTGGACAGACAATTTGCAGTAAAAAGCTCCATTGTTGTAATTCAATCGAATGATCATTCCTTTACGAAATAAATTCGATTATACCAACATTCAACAAAGAAACATCAAAGGTTTCCACACAAGCTGCTAGGAACACAAACATTATATTAAAACCATATTAAAAAACATGAAACTGTTATATGAAAGGGGTTGGGTTTAGTTTTACCTCATTGACATTTTCATCAATCAGCTTGTGGGAAAACCTAAAAAAAAATGATTTAATAAACAAAGAATACCAGATTTCTCAGAAGAAAACAATACATTATTAAGGATGAAAACTCAATACAAAAACCAAAAAAAAAAAGATTGATTGTTGCCGTTCATATTCATTACCAAATCTTCATATATAAAGCAACGGGAAGATTAGATCTGAAACATAACGTTTACCTAAGAAGGATCTTTCTGGAACATAATGTATCTACTTCTGTTTTCAAAAATAATAAATAATATATATACTTCTGCTTCCTTAAGGTAGGATCTTTCTGGAACATATATAATGTATTCAAGATCTAATCAGATGCATTCAAGATCCTCATATATTCTTAGGGACAAGCTAAAGTTCTTGAGAGAGGGACATTTTACAAGAAACAAGAACAGAGGAGAGAAGATTTACCTAAATGGGGAAGTACCAGCAGAAAGTTTGGTGGGAGGATTGAAACTTCATTTTGGTTTCTTTTAGGTTTATATGTAAAGGCAAACTTTAGATCTTGAGCCAATGAAAATCAACTAAAAATAAATTTAAAAAGAATAATAGCCAAATATAGGAGAGAATAAAAAGAAATCTATTAAAGTGTTTACTTTGCTGGTAGATGAGTAGTAATAATAATATAATCCATATCTACCACCACCACTATCCAGATCTGTTTCGGGTCAATGAGACAGAAAAATTGAAGTAAGCCCCACGCATATGATAAAACAACACAGCTCTCTCTTTCAATCATACGTGGATGTGATTAGGAAAGATAATACATCATCCTTTACTATATGGTAAGAGAATTTTAATGAAATTTTGCCACATGTTGTAATCATATTATTATATTTACAATTCTACATACACTACACTACTTTTGATTTTTCCTCAAATTTTATCTCGAGATGATTGACCATATTAATAGTCAAGAACTCAAGAGATAACATGTTTGCGTGTTTGGTTACCATTATTGATTTTTGCTTTATTTTCTTTCTTATCACAATTGCTTTTACATTATATAAATAAGTGTTTTTCTCTGTTAGTGTTAAGAATTCAATCACTCAATTAATAATTTAATACATGGTGGGCAACAAAAACGAATCCAAACGAGCTGAATGGAACCAACAGAATCCAAATCAACTGAAGCCAAACCGTTTAAGTTCCAACCGTTCGGTTAATCCTTTGTTATAAATTCTGACAGTTTAGTTTGGTTTGGTTTAAAATCAAATAAAAACAAATTATTTATTTTATTATATTAACTACATATTTTAATAATATCAAGATTTAAGATGGTTGATCATCTAATCTAAACAACTAGACATAATTTTTATATATTTTTTTTCTAAATGAATAGAAAAAACACAACAATAAAATAAAAGAACATGAATCTTGTATAAAAAAATATTTATAATATTTATACTAAATATAAAGATAATAATTTAAAACTATCGAATTAAATCTTTTATAGTTTTATTGTAATGTTTGACTTTACATTTTTTAAATGAATAAATTAATAATTTAGTACCAAATGATGGTTTGTTTTATAAATTATATTTTTTAAACAATACGAAGCTAAAACCCAACTCAACTAAATTGAACAAGTACAAATCAAACCAAATTGAACACAAACTAAACTAACCAACCCAAACTGAATACAAACTAAACTATAATCTAACCAAACCAATAGTTAAAGTTTTGAAAACCAAACAAACCGAACCGAACCCAAACTTAGACCGCAATGTTCACCCCTATATGATTCTTTCATTCATTTCTATTTCCTGGTTGCTCAACGTTGTATTTTTCGGTTAGTTAACTAGACCATATTGCTTTGGTATAACAATGTAAAGACCTAGGAGGAATGATAATGACATAGAACTCAAGCTCACACGAAGCAATCCATCACCAAGACAAAACAAAGGTTTCACAATCTGTCTTTCATTACAGAGAGTTTTGATACACATAAAGCTCATAGGATACATTACTATCTTTTCTTTACAAAGTCACTAGTTGAAAGGGATAACAATATCGCCAATGTTTTTGTGCCATGGATCCGCCAAGTGAGTAGCCAGGTTCTCCAATGGTCCTGTGCCTGGGTAGGCTGATTGTTGCACACAGAATCCTACAAACGCCAACAATGCAAGACGCCCTAACACAAGAGAAAAACACATAACATTAGACGTACATTTTTATTAAAAATAATACAAGAAAATGCAACATGTGTGTATGTGTTTATTTACCGTTCTTGATCTCTTTGACTTTCAACTCCTCGAACTTCTTGGGGTCTTTGGAGTATCCAAGAGGGTCAAATGCACCTCCCGGGTACTTCTTTTTCTCAGGGTCTTTCTCCATGCTCCTCTGGTGCTCAACGAAAGCAATAGCTAAGAACTCTATAGCCAAGATGGTGGGCAAAGTACCCCATGGAACCGGGTTTCCCAAGTAAGTGGCTTGTCCTCCAGGTACTGCTGCCCACTCTTGAGCCTTAACCCAGTTTCCGTATCCCAAAGCCTCTGGTACCAAAATCCCTGGCTGCATTTCATATCCAATTCATATTATATTAGATCAACACTTCAAAGACTAAAAAAATGTATATAAAAGTAAATGTTGAAACTTACAACGGCGAGCATAGCCCATCTACAGTGGATGAGCTCTGATTCTTTGTATCTCTCAAGGTTCTCTGGAACCTCTCCAAGTCCAAGCGGGTCAAACCCAAAGTCACTGCACATAGTAGTACCAAGTAGCTTAGAAACTGAAACAGAATATGCAAGACACACATCTAAGGTGTTTCGTAGTATGCAAGAAACAGAGTAAAAGGAGACTACTTTCTGATTTGTGAATCATGCGATGTACACCTAATAACTTAAAAACTAAAACTTTTAAACAGCATCTAATGTAGTAATCCAAACCCAAACACCATCATCAAATACATATCTAACAAACTGAGAGACATAGACATAAAGTTTTCAAATTTGAGCAGGAAACAGAGTACAGAGATGTGATTAGCGTACCCAGGGGCAGAGCCGTCGAGGTAAGCTGGACGTGGCTCGCCGGGCATCCAGTGAGCAGCCATTCTGATGCGGCCAACGTTCCCAACGTTGGGGAGAGCAACTCCAGCGGAGACGAATTTAGACTTTGAAGAAGAAAGAAGGGAAGGGTAGACGGCGGCGATGCCGCAGCTCATGAGCGAGTTAGACGCCATTGTATTCTTTGATCTCTCTCCCTCTTTTTGTTTACTGCAAAGAAGAAAGATGTGAAGGATAGGTGTGTTTGGATGTTGTCTGTGTGAAAGAGTGATCTGTATAAGTAAGGCTTTGTAGGATGCGAATCTAAAATCAGATTGCTATTGGCTAGAGAGAGCTTGCTTGGCTATTTCATTGGGCCACGTGTAATCTCTATATCATGTTCTTCTCACCTAGATATCTTTATCTAGTTATTTGTGGTTCACACATAGACATAATCTACGTTATTACCTCTTTTGCCATTTATCCTCTGCAAAGATTTTTAAAGAAAATTATAGAACGCCCAAAATATTGGTATACCGTATACCACAAGAAATCGAATCAAATCTTGTGGTCTTCCTTCATTTTCAGTATTCACCAACTCTTGTAAATAAATATCTTTTCGAACCATGCAGATTTTTTTTTTTAAAGGGAGTTTAAATCCAGTACACTGTATATAACCTTTTGAAAAAATCCAATGCAGGCAACATCATAGAGGATTCTAAATTGTGAATGAGATTAGACTGAACAATGTTGCTGCTAGCTAAGGAGAAGTATTTTCTCAAATATTTATGTTTTACTGGATCCAACTTTTGAGCAGCATACCATTTTGTTGTTTCAGAAACTAGGACAATAATTCTACATGACTTACACTAAAGTAGAGTGCTTGTGCATCTGACCATCATTTCTCTAAGTCGTGATTGTGAGGATCTAGCCTGTGTCTTTTCATTGATCCGGACATTTTGTTTCCAGACCAGCAACTTTTCAGATACATTCACTGAACCAGTGAATTGATCAGAACCCTCGAAACAAAATCTATTAAACTCAAGTTTTTCACTCAGCAAATCTTCAAGAATAAGCAGACCAACCCATGACTCTCTTTTGTACATGAACACCTCAACAACACAAACGTGTAGACCAACCAAACACACACACATGTCAAAATGATAAAAATCAATAAGGAGACTCAAAGACAGTAAAGTACAGATTTTTTTTCAGACACATAGTTGTTCTATAACCACCATAGTTCCATCATACAACCATGTCTCTTAATGCTACACGACATAAATTCTTTAAGACATCAACAGAAGACTTTCATTCAGGACATAAGAGATAAAGATCAGCAGCTTCAGGAACACATAGCTCTCTCCACAACTTCCTGCAACTCTCCACTCTGAAAAGCCTCAAGAGTAATATCACAACCCCCGAAAAACTCACCATCGATGTAAAGCTGCGGAAACGTCGGCCAACTCGAATACTCTTTAAGCCCTTGCCTCACCATCTCGTTCTCAAGAATGTTCACATCTTCGAAAGGCACGTTCAGATTCTTCAAGATCTGCACCACCGTGTTCGAGAATCCGCACATCGGGAAATCTCTCGTTCCTTTCATGAACAATACCACTTTCTCCGATTTCACGAGCTTCTCCAGCGTGTCTCTAAGCTGCGGCGTAAGCGCCGACGAAGCAGAGCACCGGAATTTCGCGGCGGAGGAAGATGGTTTGAGTTTGAGATTGGAACGGACGGCGAGTGATGCCGTCGGTTTGTACGCGAATCTGAGAGATTGAGGCTTTTTGACGATTGAGGAAGAGATGCCGGCGGCGGTGGGAGGTATCGAGGTCGGAGTTTTGACAGATCGGAGAGCCATTTTTTATTTTTTTTTCTGGAGATTGGAAGTGGTTAGTGTGATTTTTATGAGCCACAAACACATTGTGGGAGGGAGGATAGAATAAACACTGTTACCAAACACATCTTAACCACTAGTGCTTGTCAGATTCGGTTATTTGGTACGGTTCAGTTTTTTTAAAAAAATTATTATTGATTATAGAAAATTGGTCTGCGAATCGGAACTACGAGCATCGGAACTACCAAGATTTGGTGGCCATATTAATGGGCCTTAGCATGGGCCGAGCTTTCATGTATCCTTATTAGGCCTAGCCAATTTGATATGAAAAAACCCTAAGTAGTTTTTTTATATAAATCACTTTTCGATGAACCAACCTATAAGCAGCGTCTCTCCTCCAGCTCTTGATTTCATTACTTCTCGTGTCCATTATAGATTCCTATTACTTGTGTCGACAAATTCGTTTTGTTTATATATTATAGTGTTGATATGGGTTTTCTTGGATTTGATTCTTTTGTTTAGAATTTGTGTGATTAAGGTGATGATGATAACATATAATCCCAGCTCTATGAGGCCTTTTGTGGTCTAGGAGTATAACTATGTTCAATACATTTATCTGAACCTTTTAATATCTGTTGTTCGTATTGATTATGTTTTTATTCATTTTTCTCAATTTTGATTAGGGTTTAAGTTGGCTATGATGATAACATATTATCCCAGCTCATTATGAGGCCTTTTGTGGCCAAGGAATATATTTGTTTTCTTAACATTTTCTGAGCCCTTAAACCCATCGAATTATATGATTTTCTTATTATTCAAAATTTGATATGGTGGTTCCCTGTGATGATTTTAAAATGCTAATGTATACCTGATATAGTTTTTTATATGATTTGAACTTTATTTCTGAGGGAACATATATGTTTTCTATTACTGGTTGGAGTTTTAACTCTTATTTTGTTTTGTAATAATGTATATTCAAGAGAGTTCATAATTCCCTATGATGGCTTAACCATGCTAATACTGATTTCTTGTGACTGAAACAAAGTTAAATGACTGAGGGAATAATTTTAAGCGTTTTTTGTTATTATTTAGTTATTGTCTGAATTAATAACATGCTTTTGAGTATCTTCTTTGCTAAGCTGCCAATGTTCATCTCTACTCGAGTCCACATATATTCTTACGATCTCTGTCACGCTTCCAGTTCTTTTGAAATCATTTGCGTTTTCCTCTGCAAACGTATGCTTGTTAGTTAAGCGTCAACCACAGAAACTCTTGATATAGAGAAAGACAATGTTTGGATAACAAGTTTTCAGAGTTGAAGACAAACCATACGAGAGTACAATCAAATACAAGGAAGGAATAGAAGGAACAAGACCAATTTTAATGATCAAAATACTCATTCGAACATGAGTCGGCATGCTGCTGAAGCTCTAGAAGAAAGTGCCAACTCTTTTAACATCTCAAGTTTTGGAACAGCCGATTCAGATGACTTGATTGTTGCAGACTTTAAGTGAAGAGCATGTTCCAAAATGTATACCACAGTATCTCTCTCATGTGATTTTCCTGTGTATTTCGACCAGCTGAGACTTTGTAGACTTGACAACAAACATTCAGGAACAGTGGTGGGTTGATTCCAGTAAGCCATACCTCGAGGCCTATGATGCTGATATCAAAAACAAAAATTAGACTGAGACCAGATTGTGAATCAGATCCAAAAAAGAAAAAGAAGTTAACAAACTTACATTCATTAAGGAAATGTCCAGTCTCTTCAAGTTAGAAGAAGCTTTGAACAGCCAGGCAAGTTGATCCGAGAAAACCAGTGTGCATAAACATACCTCCAGATGTTCAAGCTGGTTGAAGACAAAACCTTCATCAAGCATAGTAGTCTGCGCACAATACTAAAATTACTGACAAAATGATTCCATAAAATGAGTTGATGAATGTAAAGTGATTACCTTTGAACATATTGCAAGACGCTTGACAGATGTGATTGATCCAATAACATTATTGATATCAATGAAATAAGCCTCTAAATGTGCCTCGATTAAGTTAGGCATATTCTCTATCAAACAGTAGTGGTCATTACCATTCTTATCCCTAAGGTTGAAATACTTTAAAACAGGAGTTTCTATCACAAACCCATCTGTATCATGTCTTCTAGGTATATAGAATGACAACCTCTGCAAAGATGGAACAACAACAGTCAACTTTCTCGTAGTCTCACCCGCACGTAAATGCACCACTAAATCTTCAAGAATAGGGCAACTAGATAGAAGCCGCTGAAGAGTTCCGTCCTTAAAGTATGTCACACTTTCGAGTTTCAGAGTTTTGAGAGAAGGAAGAGAGACCATTCGAGGAACGTCCAAGAGGATCTCACCAGCCAGTTTCAAGATCACGAGCGATTTGCAAGTAAACAAGTTACTAGGCAATATGTCTGGCTCAGCCGGATCAGACTCATATACTAAATCCAGCTCACGTAGGCAGTGAGAAAGCGCTATTACAAGCCACATTTTGATATTCTCCGGTTTAAAACATGAATAACACTTGAATAACACGACATCCAAAGATACTCCCAACGTTTGGACAAGATGCTTGTGGATACAGCAACTTTTGTCGGAACCAACATAATTTGCTTTTTCAGTGGACAACATATAGATAAGACAGTTTGGAAAACAAGTTTTCAGAGTTGAAGACAAAACCAAACAAGTTCGAAAAAATATAAGAATAAAAGAACATGACCAATTTTAAAGATGAAATACTTAATCAAACACGAGTTCGCATGTTGTTGAAGCTCTAGAAGAACGTGACAACTCTTTTAACATCTCAAGTTCTGTAAAATCCGATTCAGATGACTTGATTGTTGCTGTCTTTAAGTGAAGAGCATGTTTCAGAATGTAAACCGCAATATCTCTCTCTTCTGGTTCTCCTGTGTATGTCGACCAGTTGAGAGTTTGTAGACTCGACATCATACATTCAGGAACAGTACTCCGTTGGTTCCTGTCGTCCATACCTCGAGGACTATGACCCTGATATATCAAACACAAAAATTAGACGGAGACCAGATTGTGAAGCAGACCGTAAAAAAAAAAAAGAGTAAAACAAACAAACTTACATCTATTAAGGAAATGTCTAGTCTCTTTAACTTAGAAGAAGCTTTGAGCAGTCTGAAAAGTTGATCCGGGAACAACGTTGTGCATAAACATAGATCCAAATGTTCAAGCTGGTTAAAGACAAAACCATCATCAAGCATAGTCTGCGCACAGAATACTAAAGTTACTGACAGTTGATTACATTAAAAAATGGGTTTGATAAAATAGAAAAATAATTACCTCTGAACATATTGTAAGACGCTTGAGAGATGTGATTGAGCCAATAAAACTATTGATATCGGGGAGTTCAACATCTAAATGTGCCTCGACCAGGAAAGGCATATTCCCAATTAAACAGTAGTGATCAAGTCAACTATGATCACCAAGTTTGAAATACTTTAAGTTAAGAGTTTCTATCACAAACCCATCCATACGATGAGAATCGGGTATATATAGTGACAAACTCTGCAAAGATGGAATAACAATAGACAACTTTCCCGTCTCGTCATAATCACGTAATTTCACTACTAGATCTTCAAGAACTGGGCAATTTGATAGAAGCCGTTGTAGAGTTTCGTCTTTAAAGTATGTCATACTTTGAAGTTTCAGAGTTTTCAGAGAAGGAAGAGAAACCATCTGAGGAACATCCAAGATGATATCACCAGCCAGTTTCAAGATCACGAGAGATTTCCATGTAAACAAGTTACTCGGCAGCATGTCTGGCATAGCCGGATCAGACTCATATACTATCTCCAGCTCACGTACGCAGTGAGAGACAGCTGTTAAAACCCACATATGGATATTCTCAGGTTTAAAACATGAACACACTACTCTAAGGCGGAAGCTTTCTATAACAGGAGCTCTATGTAATGGCAGGTTTCTGATAAGAAAACACCGTAGCCTCTCGCATTCAGACTCTGAACAACGCATATTACCGTAATCAAGCTTTGGCAACCACATCCAAAGATCCTCCCACCGTTTGGACAAGATGCTTGTGGATACAACAACTTTTGTCGGAACAAACAACAATATCTTAACAAGCAGTTCATCAGACAACCCACTGATTCTGTCCATCTCTTTGAGAAACAAACCCTATAATGTACGGTTGTTAACTTTCGACAGAACCTAGACACAAAGAAAAAGAAGAAGAAAAACATCAAACTAACCAAACTAGTTAGTAACTAACAAGCGAAACCAAATGAGACAAAAGAGGAATGTGACAAAACCTTAGAAAGTCTGGATAGTTACTAGATAGTAAAATCTAATCTACCTAAAACAAAAGTATTTGTTTCATTACTGTATTGACGGGGTTGCCTGAGAAGAAATCGACATAAATAGTTACTAGATAGTAAAATCTAATCTACCAGAAAGAAGATGGAAGGATTTAAATTATCAGAAGTTATTGCGCATCGGATAAATACAAAGCTTCGTCCACGCCACAGGCTACACCAATCAACTCCTCATAGGTTAGTGAATCACATTAAAATGATCTAAATCTTTAGTGGGCCTGGTTATGGGCCAATGGTTCTGTCTCATTTTTCGTTTTACAGCATTACAATTTTACAATTTACCACCGTTTATAAATTAAAAAATATGGGGGTTTGACAATGAATTAATGATTGAAATGAAAATCCTATCTGGTTCATCAACTGTGATTCTAGGTCCAATTATCAATTTTGACACCAGGCCCAATAATTATATAACATTGCTTACCAATTCGAGACAAAACAATTGAGAACAGCAAATCCAAAAGCTTAAGAAGAAAAACCAATTAGCCTTGTTTCTAGCTTAAGGGTAGAAGCAGAGCAGAGAGAGAGAGAGAACAGAGCTTCTTCTTCTTTCTTCTTCAAAGCTTCTCTCCCATGTGGATCCCAAAACCTTCTGTTCTTCTATTCCCACACATTTCTAAACCAACATTCTCCCTCTGACACTCACTCACTTACCTACAACTTCCACACCAATGCTCTCCTTCCTTCCTGCAAACTAAAAAAAAAAGTCCAACCTCACCGCCAAATCCAAGTCACAACCCTCCATTAACCATGCTGCTTCCTCACTTCTCCAACACCATTGTCCTCCTCTGCCTCTTCTTCGTACTTCTCGAAGCTACTAATCTCACTCTCCCTCACCAACATCCTTCCCCTGACTCCGTCGCTCTTCACGTCTTAAGGTAAAACAAATCTCTACTCTCTCTCTCTCTCTCTGCCTCCACATTTCTCCAAAGTCTCATACTTTCTTCTTACCTCCACTCTCACAGCACAATCAATGCATCACTCTCACGGAGACAACTCAGCTCCTCCTCCTCCTCCTCATCATCCAGTTGCCGCACCGGCAACCCAATCGACGACTGCTGGCGCTGCACCTCCTCCGACTGGGCCTCCAACCGACAACGCCTCGCAGACTGCTCCATCGGCTTCGGCCGCGGCACACTCGGCGGCAAAAACGGCAAGATCTACGTCGTCACAGACTCCTCCGACAACAACCCAGCAAACCCATCTCAAGGAACACTCCGCTACGCCGTCATCCAAGAAGAGCCCCTCTGGATCGTCTTCTCCTCAAACATGCTCATCCGCCTAAAACAAGAACTCATCATCAACAGCTACAAAACCATAGACGGCCGCGGATCCGCCGTCCACATCACCGGAAACGGCTGCTTAACCATCCAATACGTGCAACACGTCATCATCCACAACGTCCACATCTACGACTGTAAACCCTCGGGAGGAGCCGTCGTCGCCGCTACGCCGACTAAATCCGGGAGAAGAGGCAGATCCGACGGCGACGGGATCTCTATCTTCGGAGCTCAGAAGATCTGGATCGACCATTGCTCCATGAGTCATTGCACCGACGGGCTTATAGATGCGGTGATGGGTTCCACGGCGATAACGATATCGAATAACTACTTTACTCATCACGACGAGGTGATGCTATTGGGTCATGATGATAGTTACGGTCCTGACACGGGGATGCAGGTGACGATTGCGTTTAATCATTTCGGACAAGGGCTTGTTCAGAGGATGCCTAGGTGTCGGAGAGGGTATATACATGTCGTGAATAATGATTTTACTTCGTGGAAGATGTATGCGATTGGTGGTAGTGGTAATCCCACCATTAACAGTCAAGGGAATCGTTACATTGCTCCTTCTGATCCTAGCGCCAAAGAGGTAAACTTTTTTATTTTGATGTTTTTGAATTTACCCATATCGAAAAATCATTCCTTTTTGGTTATTTTTGAGTATATTTTGCTTAATTGTTTCAGAATGTTTTAGGGTTTTAGTTAGTTTTGTGGAAAGATTTAAGCTTTTTGAGTAATTGACCAATGAGGAGGTCTCATTCGTCGATGTTGAGTGTGGATAGTACTCTTGTGAATCCAGCTCATCTTTTCACATGGACAGTTGTTAATCTTTTGCTAGGAGTAAGAAAATATCTGGAAATATCGTAATATTACAAGGTGACATGAGAAGTATAATAAAGTATACACATAGTAAAAGAATCTTTTTTTCTTTAATAAGATTTGGGTCTAGGAGGAGTGTGGGACAGTGATGGGGATGCATAGTGCATGACAGCCATGTGGGCTGCTTGTTGCTGCTTCTCACTGTCCACACACTTTTTTCTTCTTCTTCATTACTCTTTTTATCACCACGCGCTACGGCAGCGCGTTAATGATGAAGAATGCTGATTGTGAGAGACTTTTTTTTGTTGGAGCAGGTGACGAAGCGGGTGGATTCGAAGGATGATGGAGAGTGGTCGAATTGGAATTGGAGAACTGAAGGAGATCTGATGGAGAACGGAGCTTTCTTTGTGGCGTCTGGTGGAGGAGTGAGCACATTGTACTCTAAAGCTTCGAGTGTGGAGCCTAAAGCTTCGGCTCTTGTCGACCAGCTCACCCGAAACGCTGGCGTTTTTGGCGGTCCCAGGTACCTTTTTCACTTTAACAGTTTTTTTTTTTTTTTTATGTACAAAATACAAAATTATTTTAAAAGTGATGCATGATCCATCCATTTGCATGTTTAATGTTATACAATTAGATGTGAAAGCGCGTGATTAGCGCATGATTTGTTAACGTTGTCAAGTCAATCAACATAAGAACCGTATTTTTTACTATTTTTGTTGTGGTTAGTTAGTTCTCTCTTTTGTAGTCTAGTTACTTATTATATCATTAATAATCATAATCATGGTTCTATGTATTTTGTAGGTCAAGTTGTTATGTTTGATTATTCCTCTAATAGTGAAACTGTATATAGGTAATTTATAAACTAACTTGAATTAATTATGTTAAGAACTTAACTAACTCATTGGTTTTGGAAAAAGGTTGTTCATTGAGAATATTATTCAGGCGTTAGAATTTGGCAGTTTTCCAGAATTCAAGTAGATGCACGTGACCGTCGGTCTAGAAAACCGACCAACTTGACTAGTGTCTGGATTATACCCAACTTGCTATTTTTTTAATACTTCAATTATTTTAGGCTATACTCTTTCAAGTTTTTTTGGACATTTGGGCGGTTCTAAATGTCTGTCATAATTTAAAATTTAGTTAAGATATTGTATGATGCATCTACTACATTTTTGATATTTCACATGTTAAGTATTTGTCCCCTAGTCAGTTTATAATACGAAAAAGCCAATAATTTTTTGGGAGTTAATGATGCAATTATGTGGGGAAAAGTGTAGTTAAGAGAGATGGGACCCTTAACGTAGAAAAAGATGATTCCATTTTTCATGGCATTAATGTATCCTTTTGACTTTGTTTCTGTATGTTTTGGATTTAGCATGATACGGTCGATTTTATTACGCATAACATCTTGTAATGAAATGATATATGGTGGACCAGGGATGATCAAGGTCAGAGTGGCGATTCTTATTCTGGTTATGGAGGTGGTGGTGGTGGTGGTGAAGGTGGTGGTGGCGGAGGGACGAGTGCTATTGGAGGAACGACGAGAGGAAGCAGCAGCAGCAGCGATGACAGCAATTTCTTCGGGATGATATTCGGAAGCAATGCACCGCCTCGACCACGTTTAACATTATTGTTTTATTTGATAATGATTTGCGTTTTGTCATTATCAACTCTATTATTGTTGTAGTCCGCAAGGATAACTAATAGGATTTGGACCCTTCAATTCATTGGTTGTTGGCTTGTTGGTGTACAGTTTCTCTCCATTATTTTTTCTTCTCCATTAGTTTTCTTTTTGGTTCACAACATTACAAAACTAAATTGAAATGTGATGGCAACGTCAAAGACTAGCTTTGTCTCATCAAATCAAATGCAGTGGTTTCATCAAGTTGTAGCAATCTTCACCTTTATGAAACTCCACTATCTTATATGATTTTCACACCAAATAAATAAGTGTTGTTGTAATAAGCTGTAATGCGTTATTAGTTTCTTGTCAATTAAAGTTGAGATTGAAAAAAAAACATGTCTGAAATCTCCTCTTAAATCTGATGTAAAGAGTAGTTAAAAACATAAAGCAACATCCACTGTAACAAGTGGTGGTAGTCTAGTGGCAGTGGTTGATTTTGAGATAAAATGTGAATTCGTCAATGATAGGTTAATTTTTTGGTAAAAACATTAGCTACACGAAGATGGGACCATACTTTAGATTTCATTAGAGCATCTCCAACCCCACTATAATTTACTGTAAAATAGAATGAGAAATAGAGTAGTGAAGAAACAAAAAAGTGATTACTCTATTTATAGAATAAATTATAGAGTGTGGTTGGAGATGGTCTTAGAAAATATAAAATTTGGAACTGAACTAATCGTCGGTATTGTCCCATGAACATAATCCAGTCAATGCTTGTGAACACTTAATTGCTACCAAGTTATGCGGAAGCTGCAACGAACAGCAACAAAACTTACATTCTATGACATGATCTGGTCGGCGACATCTAGATTCATATTCCGGGTCGCCATTTACAAGAGACCCAAAGAAATGAAAAAGAACAAACAAATAAATTATTAGAGTTTCTAAAACATTACTCTTGCAAAAGAAAAGAAAAAAAAAAGCTAAAAATCCATCATCAAAATGTGGTTTTATTTTGCAGCTAAAGAAGCAGCTTCCTCAAGTCTCTTCCATGTCATCTCTCTTTGTTCCAACAACTCACAAGCCTTAGCTTCGTTCTCCTGATACTGTTTCTCACACTCTTCAAAGAGGTCGTTGTCCATCTCCATAAACATTCTTCTAACATTCTCAGATAGACCATGAACCGCTTGGTTCCAATGTCCTTTCATGTTCCTCTCCAATGCTTCAAATATTATCGGAAAAATCACATCCTTGTTCTCAGCAATCAACCCTACGATATGTTCATTGTTCCACAAGAAGAGAGCCCTCTCTGCAACCTGCATTCCTCACATCTCTCTATCAACAATCACACTCCATGATGAAAAGTATATTTGGAAAATATTTCAAATATTTTAACCTTTTATTTATTATTATAATTATTATTTTAATTGTTTTACGGTTATGTTAGAGTTTTCTCTTGTTCATTGTTTTAGCTAGATTTATAAAGGTCTCAAAGAATATAAAAAGACTTAATTTATTCGGGATTCTAAGACTAAACAAATAACATGGTTTTAATACCATATGATGTAGAGGAAACTAGATAAAAATCATTGATTCTTAGGTATTATAGACTAAATAAGATTCCTTGCATCTATCTAGTTTCTGCTATATCAACCCATAACAACATCACTATCCAAAGACAAAACATACGAGGTTTACAAAACGAACCTGGAAGTGAGCGCTGTTCAGACACTTCCCAATCTGTGTAAACAAAGGAACAACACAATGCTGAAACTCTGAAGGCTCTGTAACATCCAAAACCTCTTCAAGCTCTCCCAAGAACAGAACCTCCTTATTACAATTCGTAAGCGGCCAGTACTTCAACAACCCACGTATCACAGTATCAGCAAGTTTATAATCTTTCTCCACAAACAGCGTCACGCAATACGACAACTGCTGGTGGTAAACAGAGATACTTTTGGACTTGTGCAACGGCAAAATGGCTTTCACAAGAAACAACCTATGCTCCTCTCTCATTGGTACTGTAAACCCATTGATCACACTCCCAAGAATCTCCAACAACTCTCCTATCCCAATACACCTCTCAGTCTCATACAAGAACTTGTAGAAGATGTTGTAAACAGAGCATCTTATAAAAGGTCGGTGGAATATAAACTTCCCGTAGATTCTGTGAAGAACAGTTTTCAAGTACTCCCTCTCTCTAGGATCCTCAGAGTCAAAGAGATCGAGTAATCTTGTTACGAACGTGTGGTTGATGAATCTTTTAGCAGTCTTGGGCTCTATCTCAGAAGAGACAACGTAACGCAAGAGAAGCTCGTAGACAAGCTGCAAATGAGGCCACCATGGCTCAAGATAAGGCTCTTCCTCTTCAGGATCGTTCCCTTCAGGAGGAGCTCCTGTGTTCTCATAATGTGCAGGTGGGAGAGATCTGAAAATATTGGCGGAGACCATACGTATAAGCTCGCTCTGCATGGTCTCGTTCACTTTACCTGAGGAGGAGTGGAGAAAATCGACGAGTTCGAGAAGTGTTTGTCTTTTGATCTCTTTCTCACGTGGCATGATCAACGTGTCGGAGAAATCGCATTGGCAAGAACACATGTGTGCCTTTTTCATGAAGAGGAGGGGACGATCTGATGAAGACACGTCTTTTAACAATGGGAGGACTTCGAGGGTTGGTGTTGATGTGAACATTGGGTGGTTTGGTGTCTGTGAAGGTGATGGAGCTGGTGTCTGAGACTCGCCATTTGGTAAAGGAGATGCGGTGGTTGGTGTGGTGCGGCTGCTGCGGACAACGTTGGTGTTGGTGGGGTTGTTGTCTTGGTTGTGTTGATCTGATTTGTTGAATTTTTTCTGGCCTAGTTTCTTGATTTTGTTGAACATTTTTGGATTCTTTGGTTAAGAAAATGTAATCTTTTTGATATTCTTTTTGTTAGATGGATTGATCATAACCCTGGAGAAGAGAAAAGAATATGATGATGATGAAGATGAGTCTTGAGATGAAATGAGATTGTTTCTGTTCTTTCTTTTTTTTCATCAAGAACTGGAGGAGGAGATCAAATTTGGGGAGATGTATTTTTAACCATTGTTCAATAGGATACTAAATTAATAATTGTTGATATTAATTTCGGTAAATCATGTGCTAGAACTCTTATAATCTTAAAATTTTATATTTAACATTATATGATTGTTTTATCACTAAAACTGAAAATATAATTAAATAAATAATAGTTGAATATAATTTGTGATTTCAATGATTGTAAAATTAGTCGTCAAAATTTTGAAAATTATTTTCTTATAAAACATCAATAATACAAAACAAAACCTATTTTTAGAAGAGAAAATACTCTTTCAACCTCTATTTGTTTGCGGAATTGTATAACCATTTTCCTAATACTATTATTCTGGTAATAAATAAGATTTAAATTATATATTTACTCAAACAAATAATTTCATTTGACACAATTCATTAACTTTTGTGATCAAACACTTATATGAGTTGAACTATGTGGTTTAACTGAGTTTCACTGATCATGATTCCTAAAAAAGAGCACCACTTACTGCAGCATTCTCATTTCATATTTAATAGCAATCGATACTAGTACCCCCATTTCAATTCTCGATGTTCCATGTTCCCCCAAGCTCCTCACCTTCGGATTCAACAAATTATTAAGGTGCTATAGTAAACTTTCTGGTTCCCTGATTTTTTACAAAACGACTTCAACGTAAACAGTGTTTTAACTTTGATAAATTCAAAGGTTTAAAATTTGATTGAATTCTGCAAATAAGACAAATTCACACTTCTCATTTAGATAAACAAAACTAGTACTAGTAATATCATAATATCACTGTTTAATTCCATAGAGCCCTCATTCTTTAAAATCTACTTATCATAATATCACTGTTTAATATCACAGAAATCCTTTGTTTTCAACTATAGCATTTGAGATAGTTCCGATAATTTTTTTAATAATAAAAAGATATACCGGACAAATTAGGTCCACACACTTACGATGGAATCAACGTGTCATGCAGATTCATTGTGTAACTTTACATGCAAACATCCCACGTGTCTCCCATTTGCATGTAACTCCAACACTTTCGCTACCTCGAATTCTTCTAGTCATCCCTCTCCTTTTGTATATACACACAAAGCCATCCGCTCTATTTAAGGGGTTACTCAAGGCCGCCTCATAACAAAACCCATCGAGACACAGCGATCATGGTGGCTAAAACCTTAGTACTGGTTCTAACATGCACGGCCTTCTTCTATCACGTGGCAGTTTCCTTAGAAGACCTCACCATCCGCCAAGTCACAGAAGATGGACTTCCCAATCTCCTCGGGACACACACGGAGAGAAAATTCCGGGTTTTTATGTCGGACTACGGCAAGAGCTACTCCACGAGGGAGGAGTATGTCCACCGCCTTGGGATATTTGCTAAAAACGTCCTTAAGGCAGCTGAGCACCAGATGATGGACCCCACTGCCGTCCATGGAGTCACGCGGTTCTCTGACCTCACTGAAGAGGAGTTCAAGAGGATGTATACTGGAGTAGTTGATGTCGACACGGGCCATGGTGGTGTAGTTGGAGCAGAGGCACCCAAGCTGGAGATTAAGGGATTACCCAAAGATTTTGACTGGAGGGAGAAAGGTGCAGTTACTGAGGTCAAGGATCAAGTATGTTCTATTCTTTCTTATATGATTTGCATATTATGCCTAGAACTACATAGTTAATTATTGCCGAATTTCTTTTTGATTTGTTGATTTGTTTCAGCCAACAACACAAGTCTGTATTTTAGTTATTAGCTTGTCATAAAGTACTATCTAAATTTATGATTCTGGATGTCATATTAAGTTTATAGATGCATGTATCAAAATCATCCGTTAGATCTATATAATATATGATTATAGAAACTAAGGTAAGAATATGATCTTTCTTTTCCTTTGTCTCAGCCAAAAAACATAGCAAATGGAATTTGTGAAATTCTACACTGTGTTCGTTACTTTATTTTGTAATCAAGGAAGTAGTAGTAAATAGCTTATAAGAGTATTACATAAATAATTGATATTAGAGAGATTTATAATACGCTTATTAGCAAGTTAATAGTTTCATACAGAAAAAGCTTTATTTGTGAAAGTGCTTATCAACTGAATGAGCATATTTAACTATGCATGTTAAGGGTGCATGTGGATCGTGCTGGGCTTTTAGCACAACAGGAGCAGTTGAAGGAGCCAATTTTGTCTCCACGGGGGAGCTTGTCAGTCTTAGCGAACAACAACTTGTGGATTGTGATAACGCGGTCTGTTTTAATTCGTCAATTTAATATTTTTAGAGCACACCTAATTTTTTATATATATATATATATATATATATATATATATATATATATATATATATATATATATATATATATATATATATATATGACTTGGTACTAATATGTTTGGACTCTGAATTTTTTTGGGTATATGGGTATAGTGCGATCCAAATGACAAGAAAGCATGCGACGATGGATGTGGTGGAGGACTCATGACAAATGCATACGCGTACTTGGAGAAGGCAGGAGGCTTAGAAAAAGAAAAATCATATCCTTACACCGGTAAACGAGGCCATTGCAAGTTCGATCCTAAGAAGATTGCAGTAAAAGTGGTAAACTTCACGAGTATACCATTAGACGAGGACCAAATCACAGCACGTTTAGTACGACATGGTCCTATATCAGGTGATTGAGCTGATATTTTTTGTTAAAAACCGTTATTTTGTGCTAAAACCATAAAATGACTAATTTTTGTTGTTGAACACCAGTGGGAATAAATGCAGTGTACATGCAGACATATATAGGAGGTGTGTCTTGTCCGCTAATATGCAGCAAGAAAAGGTTAAACCATGGGGTACTTCTTGTTGGATACGGGTCCAAAGGATTTTCAATCTTGCGGCTTAGTAATAAACCGTATTGGATCATCAAGAACTCGTGGGGGAAGAAGTGGGGAGATCATGGTTACTACAAGCTGTGTCGTGGCCATGATATGTGTGGGATTGACTCAATGGCCTCTGCAGTGGTTACACAAGTTTCATCATAGATGGGTCTTCTCTTTCCTAAAGGAGTTCTCTTTCTCTTGCTCTTGGTTGTATTTCAGATTTTCAAGTTTTAAAAGTGAAGTTGTGAGTTCGGAATATTGGGGGTCTTGTAGTAAACCAGTAGTTCTTGAAAATGTTCCTTGTTAAATCACAACCTAATCTGTAGCCGGGTGAGAGGAAAATAAGATCTTGACAAATATGCAATGGTTTTATCATGTAACTAAATTCCAAAAGTGAAAAGTTACAAATCAAGCCCAGCCCAAGCCCAGCCCATATAGTTCTTTAAGAATAATACAGATTACATAACCAACCCAAGTGGGAATTAAAATAAGAATTTGCAATTGAACTGGATAATGTACGGATGGTCAAGTCTCTTGATCTGAACTATTTTAAATGTTCCATGTACCACGACCAATATCAATGATCTGATCTCCGGTGGGATTGAAACATTTTTGAGTTTAGTTTTTGAAGATGAAAAAAGATTGGTTTTTGACACGTGCTCATCACCCGTTCCATATACCACGACCAAAGAGGAGTAAAGAACTTTGTCAGCACAAGCTCTTGCAGTAGTAGTTAGGGTATTCTCTAGGCAGACTATTTCGTTCTAAGAATCTTATGCATCGATCTAAGTATACATAATCGGGTTACATAAAAAAAAAACATAATCGGGTTACATCATATACTTATGTAGTACACTACCTATGGAATTTGGCATGCTAATTATCTACCCGTTTCAGTTAACTAATTTCGCATGTAACATGCTAAAATCAACATGTATATAACGCTGCAAACAAAGATTAGATCAGTGTACTTTTTGATGCCAAGTCCTCTATTTCTATTAATGCATTCACTAAAATCAAAAGATAACTGAACAGTATTTCTTCTTTTTTAAAAGAGTATATAATTTACAAATATGGTTAAGAAATTGACCAAGTCAGGTTACCATATTTTGATAATGTTGATTGATGTCGTGTTGTGTAATAAGACGTGAGAACTGAGAATGGGTCCCATGATGCCTGTCCGGTGCTGGGCAAGAGTATCCCACTAAAAAGATCCTTCTTCTCTTCTAACCTCTCTTTATCTTCCTTTTTCCTTTACCTTTTTTCTTAGTGAAATCTCAGATAAGTAAAAGACAAGAAAAGCTTATTGACTACGAACGTAAAGTGCGAACACAAAGCCCACTTTGTTAAAAAAAAGTTTAACTTTCGGCGGTTCTTTTGATGCGATTAGTAGAACTAACTTGACAAAAGCTTAACTAATTTGTGACATAGAGTGCTCGTGTCTCTTTTTCTTTGTGTGTTTTCTTTTTCCTTGTTTAGTCTTTAACGTTTGCTTCAGAGCTCAAACCAGATACATATACTTTTAGCATTATCATTTTTGAACTAGATACATGCAAATGCAACATATCTACTGTTAATATATAACTTTGGAAGCATGTTAAACCGTTTTTATAATCTGAGAACGCCGTTAAATTTACTCGGCTTGAAGGTAATTGTGTTAGTCAGACTCTCACTAGGATATGCAACCTTTGTTTGGATCAGAAGTAAATATAATTTATCAAACATGTCTTATGAAATATGGCAACTAAAATGTATAGGATCAAAACTTCACAATCTAATTGTAAATAGCTTCACCTAGCTCAACTGGACGTATATATGAAGAGATACTTAATTAACTTATTCTTCAATCAAATGCAAAAAAAAAGTAGACCAAAGGCCAAAACGTTTTGGTTAGAAAAAAAATCATTTGACCTAAAATGCATTAAACCGAGTTTAACCAATTTAATCAAATCAAACCTTTTGTAACTACACTAAACCAACCAAAAACATATTTTATAAGTTTTAACTTTTTATTTTTTTATTTTTTACTCCCTGCGTTTCTAAAAGATCCACGTTTGGGAAAAAACCTTCGTTTCAAAAAGATACATTCTTTATGTTTTTAATACATTAATTAATGATAAATTATACATTTTAAAAAATATAATTGTATTTATTAAAATTTTATTGGTTAAAAATTATGGAGAATAATTCATTAAAAAAAATAATGTATTGGTAACTATAATTTTATGTTTTTCTTATGTGAAAAATTTAAAATATATATCTTTTAAAAATAGATTTTAATATCTTAGTTGACAAACGGGTAACCAAACCAATATAAGAATCAGCGGGAAACAAAAAAAAACACAAACTACAACATTGAAAAATAGGTATAAGATGTCCATAATCAAACTAAGCCAACCCATAATAATCTTGGTTTGACTTTGTTACGTTTCTCTAAAATTAAATTAACCCCAACTTGAACCAAAACTGCAAACTCTATAGCCGAAATCATAGAAAAACCATCGAATAATTGTCCTCATGAAAAATGACATCACGTAAAGAAGCAACCAAACTAAAGATGAAATTTGCTACTGAATATATTTGGACCGACGCATGATTGATAGGAATGAAAAAATATTTTACAATTTAAATTCGTATAGTTATAAACAAATGAAAATACTGTATTCAAGTGTCGGTGGATGAGACCGAACCGACAATCAAAGACGTGGGGCTACTCACTCACAGATACATGACCCTCTTTGCACCGTCCCTCCCCTCGACGCACGTACACGCGCAAGAAGAGCCCAACGACAACATTTGTTTTCTTTTTGGAATTTACAAAACGTATCAACTCCTAACCAAAATTAAAAATAAAATGTGTGTTTGAATCTCTTCAATGATGTGATCACATAACATTACGAATCTTCTTCATACGTTTCTATTCAGTAGAGGCTCCCCACGTCCAAATGAAATTAGATCAGTTTAGCCAACGAGATCTTTTTGGTGTTTGCACGTAGCTTTTACACATTAAAAAAGAATCCGACAACATTTAATACTAGAAGCTCTTATTGATGTATTAATGATATAAAGTTGTTGTGACCCTTTGTTTTTATATGTTTATTGTCATTAATAGTGTCTTCTCTCGAGCTCCAAGAGTGTTTTATTGGATGACTTCCACATATAAATGATTAGAGAATTTGATTAGTATACTACTCCGTACGACATATACGAAATAGGAGTATTTGTTTTAAATTAAATTGCATTTTTGTGTAATTATTCTGTCGTTTCATTCCACGGTTTTATATTTCACTAAGCTCAGAAACAAAGCAAATAATAATACACAAAATTTAGATTTAGTTAAAGTGGTTAATAACTTATCTCGAGTTAGTGGAAATGTCAAAGAGAAAATCATGATGAAACACAAAGACAAACTGAACTTACAGGAATCATGTTTTTTTCTATGGCAACATGAATGAAGGAGAGCATGAAGCCCTTTTACAATATGATAAGATGTTTCCCCATTTCATCTCAAATCTATACAACAAATCATAACCTGAGAAGAAAGAAAGAAAGAAAAACATTATCCTAAAATCTCTAAATATAAACCCAAAAAAGAACAACAACCTTTTTTTTTGTTCATCGTTCTCTTGCGGTCACACCAATATCCTTGTCCCTTGTCTTCTGATCTGTCCTATGAACTGATTGCTTGAACGCTACGGTTGGTGCAATTCTGCTATTTCTCCTTTGATGCTCAAGAACTAGCTCCCCAGCTAACCAGTCAAGCTTCTCGAAATTGCTCTGTTCATCGATTCTTTTACCTCCAAACAAAACCGATTCTACATTCTTTTGCTTTAGCATCTCCTCCGCTACTCCAACCAGCATATTCACATTGCTCCCACTCGGATCCGTGTCTATGTTTGGCTTACAAGGTCCTAAGCTCGACCCATTAGCCTACAATAATACCCAAACACTTAGTAACAACACAAGACACCAAAGTATAAACCATAACATATGGTTTCAGTTATTACATACCTGAATCCGAACGTAGTTGCTGCTGCGGCAGTGACCAAAAGCCATGGCAACAGCTTGATCAACCGTGTCAGCAGCACCATCGTTTGAAATAAGAGCGGCCGGGCGAGACCAATGCTTAGCCGTCCACTTGATAATCCGATCATACTCATAGCTCACATCAAGCAACTGACCCATACCAAGAGACAACACAAGCAGATCCTCAACTCCACGCACGAACGGAAACTCTTGCTTGTTATGCAGCACGTGCGTGATCGCAGCAGCAGTTGGATTACTCATAGCTAAACCTCCACCTATAGCCACACACTTAGTCTTCCCATCGACTGATTCTATCTCCACCGGCTCGAACACTCCTGGCTCAGCCCACGTCGCTCTACAAACCTCCCAGAGACGAAAGTCATACCCGTCGGTCTCCAGCGCGTCGGCGCGTGAGAAGAGAAACGGAGCAGAGCTTTTAAGGTCGTAGCAAGGAATGAGCACAGGTTTGAGCGTGTCCTTCAGAGTTAGTTCAGAGAATGACTCTTTCATCACTCTCTTTAACTTCGCCGTACCCGACGACCCGGGTCTCGTGACCCGTTTCATTAACGAAGAAGACCCGTAAAGACCCTTTGCGTTTTTCGTAAGGAACTGCCACGTGTCCTCTGCTTTAAAGATCGGACGGTTACCATCTCTCGACCCGAAAAGCATAGCCGTGAATATCCCGCCGACACCGGACCCGGCGGCGACGTCGAAGTAATCAGCGATACGGGCATTCGGGTCGCCCGACTTGGATTTCAAGGCGTGTTCTAGATAAGCCAACGCCTTTCCTGGGAGAATCCCTCTCATGCCTCCTCCATCGATGCTCAAGATACAAACTTTCCCTCTCTGGTTCTTGACCGAACCAGGAACAGAGTCAACAACCGAACTCACGGGCTCCGGTTCGGGTTTCGGGTCTTGGTCGTACCCGAAAAGAAACTTGCTCTCGAGGATGGAGAAAATCTCGTAGCTGAGTTTGTCAGTATCGACGCTCGGTTCCTGCATATTCGTCAGGAGGCTGTTATCATCTACCGAAGCCTCCGTAGCCGCCGTATCTCCGCCTCTCTGTTTGATTAAGTGCTTAACGGAAGCCGTCGTGGTTGTTCCTCTGCTTGGTTTATTGCGAACTCTTTGCATGACGATTGATATAATATAATCAAATCCAGTATTTGACCCGATTAAGACAACAGCTCTTGTCTATATACCGTATGAACACAAGAGATTCAGACCAAACTAGTAGTCTTTGGTCAAAAAAAGGTTTCGCCTTTCTCTTATTTTGCGCGGAATCTTCAAATTTTCAACACGAGCTCGTCTTTTCGCGGAGAAAAGAAAGAAAAAGAAGATTATATCTGAATCAGCTTTAAAAGGTTGAATCTTTTTACTTTTCTGAAGAACAAATGAAACACTGATGTATACACCAAGAGAGAGAGAGAGAGAGAGAGAGAGAGAGAGAGAGAGAGAGAGAGAGAGAGAGAGAGAGAGAGATGAGAGAAGAGCAAGAAGGAACACAGGAGTTACAGAGGATGTCTGTTTTTGTATCGCACGCTTTACTTAAAACCACCCCCACCAAACTCAGATTGAAGAGAAAGGAGAAGGGCAGCCAAAACGCGGATTAATACAAAATGGAGAAACGAACGAGCAATAAATATTTATAATTGTTCTTTTTTTTTCCCTTTTATTCCATAAACACATACTCCCTCCGTTTCAAATTAGATGTCGTTCTGGAGTAAAATCTTTGTTTCAAAATAAGTGTTGTTTTTGGTTTTCAATACAAAATTTATTGGTAATATTCTATATTCTATTTTTCTATTGGTTGATATATGGTTAGGTGTATTGGTAATAGTATTTTTATTTTGAAAATATGTAAAATTAAATGTTTCCTTAATCTGTGTGCATAAACCTAGAACGACAACTAATATGAAACGGAGGGAGTATAAGTGTTACAGTTTTGTCATTAAAGAGACTTGAAGTTGCATTCACTTTTATAGAGATTTTATTTCTATACTTAAGATTATTTACAGTTTTTGATGGTTAAATGCTGATGTGTTAGCAAAAATGTTAGATTTAATGCAGAATTTTCTATACTTATTTGAAAACCTCTTGCTGACTCTAATAATACTAAGTTTTGGGTTTAGTGGTAATTTGATATATTTACATATATATGCTAATTGATTTTCAAATAAGACTTTAAAAGGTAATAATCAATTGTTTCTGTTTTGTTTACCAATGGAATCATAGACTGAAGAAGAAGGTAAGACTTGAGACGTTACTTAGATTTGGAAAAGAAAGGTGTACTTGCAAAGTATCACCTAATCTTTACTATGCCTCTCTGTCTTTCTTGTGATAAGTGTAACGCTATGACTACGATAAAGATTAATATAGACCTCCAAATGCAACGCTTATTAACGTTAGTATTAAATTGAATTTCTCCCTTTCTCTCATAGATGAAATGCAATCAAGAGAAATGAAATGCAGATAAAAGGAAAAAAAATATATATATTTTGACCTTTACGGAAAAGAGATGTATAGTAGTATCTTTTAGTCGAAAAGAATCAATCAGAGACGTGTGTGGAGGGACTCTGAAAAATGTGAACATATATTTAATAATTTATTATATACTATTATAATATATGATGATAAAATTTGAAAAGTCTAATGAGTTTTATCGTGTTCTCTAATCTCTTTTCTGATTATTATTTGCTAAACCAGTTTTTTATAATCAAAATCGATTAATCCGTTTAATATGACATACACCTACACCATAAGAGTTCTGGATGGGCATAATGGAATTTAGGTTTAAGTGTCTATCTTTTGTCTGTTATTGAGGGACCATCAAAAGATCCGGATAATTCAAAATATAAAACTGAAATCGAAAAGCCAACTTGTTTTCGTAGAACAAATAATATTGGTTCTTTTTTTTCTTAAAATCGCCTGAAAATGTTAGAATCGTAGTTATTTTGATACAAAAAAAAATATTTAGCGTAAATAAAATCAACAAACCATGGTTTCAAATTAGTACTCCCAAACGACAAGTAATATGAAACAGAGGAGTAATAAATATATTAGAAGTTAAGACCATGAGAAGGTCTTCCGATAAAGAGGACTCATCCAAAAAGAAAGCAAAGAAAGTGACCATCTCTCTCGGTCAGTTAAGGTTATTGTTGTACTCGAGCCAAACAGTTCAAATTCATCTCGACTTGAGAAACCAAAATTCTTTTAGTTATTCATTTCATAACATACAACATAAACCAACATTATAAAATAAAAAGAACAATACATTTTCTATCATGTATAGAAGAGTCATCATCATCTATAGCCGGGGTCACACATTCTGTTCCTTACAAGCATCATTACAACTCATCCTTAGCTCCATCACTCTCAGTCTTCTCATCAGCTTTCTTGGTCGCAATGACCGGTTCAGGTGTTGCTGAAGGTTTCGCAAGTTTAAACGGGACTGATGCGTGCTTCTTAAGGAATTTGTATAGTTCCACTACTGTACGGTCAACATCCACAGTGATCTGACAAGCAACGGTTATAACAAGTAAGAGACTTGCAAGTTTTGAACAAATGTTTGATATATAGTGAACAATCTTAGCTAACCGGATCGAAGCTCTTGTTTCCTCCAGGGAAGAACAGGATTGTTGGGAACCCATCAGCCTGAACATAAAAGAGAATTAGACAAAAGCAACAAAAAAAATCCTTTTCAAAATTTAGCTTTTAATTAATTACCTTTGCTCTAGGATGCTCATTGGTGGTACCATCCATCTTGGCTACAACTAGTGAGTCGATGCCCTTCAAATACTTGCCAAGCTTGTTGTAAATCGGCTCAAACGATTGGCAGTAGCCACACCAAGGAGCATATATCTGTAATAGAACTCATGCATTAGGTACACAAAGATGTGCAAACAAGACTCAAAACGTTTCAATGTGATTATTACCTCGAGAAGAACATCCTTTGACTCGTCAAGAACAATCTCATCAAAATTGTTTCCCACAATGATCTTAACATCCCCGTCATTCTGCGTTTGATAATTGGAAGCTAGTGAAAATCAGTATGATATGACCTGTCAGGCGTGTGTTGAAAATTGAAATGTGGGAAGGCTTACGTTTTCAGGTACAGGATCTGACTTGTAGAAAGGCTTCAGTTTGTCTGCTAAGAAATCTTCCGCAAGTGTCTGTTATAAGAGATGCATGATAATTAAAAAAAAAGTGTATTGTTTGAAGACAAGTCAACAAATAATGAAACAACAAGTGGTTTTTTTTTTTTTTTTTTGAAACACGTGAAACAACAAGTGGTTAAACATAACATTTCTCAGAAAATAGAAGTAGAGCTGACCTTGATGTTGTTCACGGTCATTTCACCGTCCAGAATGAACTTCCTCATATCTTCATTTCCAGTGTATACAAGAACCTGCATACGCAAATGTAACATTTGGTTTGTTAACAAAAATAGAACAGATACACAGATATATTCAACATCAACTAAATAACTACCTTGGCGGCAGTGCCGGTAACACCAAAGAATCCAGAAACTGCTTCTCCATAATCCTCATTGTCCATTTGCACGTACACAAATACAAACTGCAGACAAATAGCGAGGATTGCAACTTCCAACTCATCAATAACTATAGTTATCATCCATGAATCTTCTCCTTGTGGTATATAATAATTCCAAGAAATAAAAGATGTAAGAAAGTACCTTGCCCTTAAAGGACTTTGCCACCTCCCTTAGAGTGGGAAGGTGCTTCTCTGATTCTTTTGCCGTAGCGAAAAGAATGAGCTGTCAAGGTTTAAAAAAATAAAAGCCAATCTCATTAAGTTCGTCGCAATGAACATGGAGATATTTTTCAAAAAGACAGAATGATCTTTACTTGGTTTTTCACTGAGTTCTCGAAAATCAGTGATGCGCCTTCCCTGGTGAAGTTGATGACCAACGGAACTTTGTTGGCTGACACAAACTCTGTTATTGCCGCCTTAGTGAAATTTGCATCTGTCAAAAAAGGAGGACAGTGAGTGAGAGACGCAGAAGAAATCTAAGCAGCGGGAAAAAAGAAGAAGTAATAGTATGTTTTACCAAAACGGGCGAGTTTCTCTTCCTCCTTTTTCAGCAAAACCAAGGCAGGACGCTTGACATCGGTTTCTATTTGAAATAGCTTTGCAATATCAGGGCTTGTAGTTTGGTAGAAACTGAGATCGTCTTCCAATCTGGATGCAGCAGCAAGCTCCGCACTCTCTGACCCCTGAGCAAGAGAAAATGGTGAAATTATGTCAGAAACAGAATATTAAAAGCGAAAAAGATTCACACTTGTGAATGATGATGCATCCTAAAACTCCATGCGGCAGACAAGAGGATCATGTATGCAAAATGTAACCTATAAGGCTATATTGCGAGGAGGGTATCTTTCACCACCAGGGATAATTTTTCTTAACAATTAACATCTCCGGTTTCTTTTTTACATACCACTAAGGAGTCGAGGAAAGCAAGAACAACTTTGGGTTCAGCAGATAAAACACGCTCAGCCTCCTCTACTGAAGTGATGTTGTGGATGCTCGGACTGGCCTTCTTCTTCATCCAACTCACAATCCCATCCCTGCAAAAATTAAGCCTTTAATAAATATCCAAACCAATAATCATGAATTGCATTGAACAATCGAAAACCAACAGCTGAGAAACCAAATCAGATTAGAACAAATCCAAGATCACATGTCCTCTATCTATAGCACCAATTTCATAATTCACCTTCTTCCCAGATTCAAGATCACAAATGCGAAAGCTAAGCCTTATGATCACATCTCAAACTATTCATCTTATGCTATTCGTTGGCTAGACCTAACCAACAATTGACTTACTTGGTCCTTTCTCCTTCGTAGGTCTTACGCATTTCTCCATCAACAAACAAGAACACTGTGGGGAACCCCTGAATCTCATACTTCTGAGCCAAATCCCCTTCCTCCGTCGCGTCGATCTTCGCCAACGCCGCAACGCCCTTCAACTCAGTCGCCGCCGCCGCGTACTCCGGCGCCAAAGCCTGGCAAGCGCCGCACCACGGAGCGTAGAACTCCACCATCGCGAAACTGTTTTTCCCGACGAACTCGGTGAAATTGTCCTTGGTCAACACCGCCACGTCTTTCTCGTCAACGATCAGTAACGACGGCTCCTCCTCGTGGTGGTACTCGCCGCCTTCGTGCTCTCCGTGATGGAACTCTCCTCCCTGCTCGAGATCATCGTAATTCTCGAAGTCACGGTACTGATCGTGGTGCGGATCGACGTGGCTTCGTTCCTTTGACTCCTCCGCGGCGAGGAAAGCCAGCTCCTCGTCGAGATCTGAGCCGTTCGAAACATTCTCTGCGCGCGAGGTGACGAGAAGAAGGAAAGAGAGGAGGAGAAGGAGAGAGATGCTTGTGGAAGACGCCATTGATGTAACGAGATCGGATCACGATGGATTTTTCTTTAAGACCCGAGTGAGAGAGCTGAAGCAGAGAGGGTTTTGGGTTTTTATATTAATTGAATGATTATCAAATTTAAGTAAATGCTTGTAACCAGTCACGTGGATGACTCGCTGGCGAAATTGATATCGAATGAGGGGTCGACACGTGATCAGTGTGGGTCATCGTTGACTTGTAAGAAGTGGAAAGGTCATGCGGCGAGACGTGCGTAATGCAACCGAGGAAGTGTAATTATTATTTATCGTGAAGTTGGGAATTTGATATATTTCTATGTTGTGATAAAAGCATATTAACACATGGATTTGACTTTGATATTTTTTAACAACTCTCCAACCATTAAACCAATTGATTTTGAACCACTGTCAAATGAGATATGTTGTATATGCTTTCATTGTTGTATGACCAAGTTTCAAAAAGATTTGTATTCAAAATAATGAAATTTGATCAAGCATCATGCAACTTTGGTGGGGAAATTCAAGCTTCTATGAGAGAGTCTTAATGATTACAAAGCTTCTAGCTCAAATCGCAAAACGCGGTTTCCAGCTTGATGAGTGAGAGTCTTGATTATATTTTGAAGATGTTGACATCAGTAGAACATAGACAAGTGATAAAACCTTCCAGCTATCTGGCAAAGATAATGAAAAAGGCCTTACAAGTCCTTCAACGGGAACCCTTCTTCAGTTCCTCTCTCCATTATCGCTTTCTACACCCAAACACCAAACTCTATCGACATCTAACCCCCAAAAAAGTGTATCGTTTTGTTTAGCTCAAAGGCAAGACCAAAACAATGATCCAAGAGTAGTAAAGTATACCTGGATTAACTCAGTGATCATTCCAGGTCCTTCCTTAAACCTTTTCTCCTTCCACTGAATCTCCTCTGGTTTTGTACAAGCCAAAGCCTCCAATGAACCAACCGGTACTTTAATCGTCCTAACGTGCTGCACAATCCTCAGACTACCTGCATAAAATAGAGTTCTTAGGGGATGTTTAAAACATACATCATCTTACCTCAACAATCAACAAGTGAATCTGTTGAGCCAAAAAAAATAAATAAGCGAGATATAATGAAGAAGATATACTTGTAATGAAGGCTTCTTCCCAAAGCTCACGCTCAGACCACGCAGGTGCTCTCTCGCGGTATGGTATTCCTTTGCTTAAGCACACACTGACAAGAATATAGCAAAAAACTTCAACTTATTGATCATGAACAGACAACAGAGCGTTCAAATGTTCAACTTTTTTTCTTACTCGATGACAACCTCTCTTATAACTCCTGGAAGCACACCATCGGTTACAGGTGCAGTCTGCACTTCAAACTCACTCAAACTCTCACCGTAAAGACTGCCAGATGATGATGACTTCTACAATGAGATCCAAAAAGTCAAATCAATAGGTGCCCTTACACAAAACATTAAGGAGAAAGAAAGTCATAGGCTATGACTCATAGCTTTTCTCTGTACCCTGCGAGACACTACGAAAAAGTTTGTGACGCAACCTTCCAGCAAATGATCACCATCGTTCGACAAAAGAAGCTCAGTGGTCGAAGGAGGTCTAAACTTCTCCAGAGGTTTCCTCAGCCTGCCTAAACCACAACCCACAAGCTTAATCCCTGAAACTGAGCTATCAGTTGAATAAGCAGAGAGAGAGAGCACAGTACCTTACCCAGTCTGAGTACTTAGCAGCAGCAACATCTCGTCCATGACCGACCAAAGCCAAACTCGCAGCAATGTTTCCAACACCTAACGAGTATCCACCTATATGCAACCACACATCTAGAAAATCTACAACCTTTTCATCATCTAACCTACTCAACTTCTCCACATTACCAGTAACAAGAACAGTCACAGCTAACTCTTCTCCACAAAGTCTTTCCCTTTCCTTCACTACAACAGATCTCATAGCCTTGCTCATAGACCCATTGACTAGATCGTAAATACTCGACTCATTAACCGACTGGTTCATCCAAACCCTCGATGATGACCCTGAGCTGAACAAAAGCTCGGGCTTTGAATCCAAAAGGATACAAATCGAGCTAGAAAGCCTCTTCATATGTCTCTCCCAGAACAAGAAACTAGTGACACTGTTTATCGTTCTGGTCGTTGTATAAGCACCTGTAAGAATCAAAGTTTCAAACTTTTTTTTTTTTTCGTTTTTGCAGTCTCTCTGTCCATTCATTAGCCATAGTTTGGTTGCGTACCGGGGAGCGATTGAAGGAAAGTAGTGACGGGAGGAGCATCCAGAACGACGCCATTGTGGTAGAGAAACCTGCAATTCGACATTTTTCTTCTCCCTTGTGCTTTGGTAAAGGAAGCCGGTCTCTTTGGATTAGATTGCTGTCTAAATGGAACTGAAAAGTAGCTTTCTCGGACCGAAACCGAACCTAAGGTCCTAAACAACTCAAAACCGAGTTTTATATATATATTAAATATTTTAGATATTTAAATATATTTTTATTAGTTTTAAATATTGAATTCTTATTTTTGGATATGGTTTCATATTTTTGTATAAAATTACAAAATTTTAGATATAATTTTTTAATATTTTAGATATTAAATATTTAAACTAAACCATATATAAAATAGGGCAATTCTCTTAAATAGCCCTTTTTAAGTTTTTGTCACAAAAATAGCCCTCAAAAAATAAAATGACCAAAATAGACTTTTTTTTTTTTTGAAATTTTGACTTATTTTAATTTTTTTTTTGAAATTTGAAACCCTAACCCCAAACCCACCCCTTTACTCTAAACCCTAAAGTCCAAATTAGTTAACCCTAGGGGTATAAATGCATTTAAATGAATTTTTTAGCTTCTAAAAAAAACATTTTAGTCATTTTCTTCCTTAAAAGCTATTTTTGTGACAAACAAACTAAAATGGGCTATCTAAGGGAATTTCTCTATAAAATATTTGGATATTAGACACTTTTAAAAATTAAAATCTTAATCGATTTAGAACCAGTAAAAAAAAAACTTAAAACATTTTTAACCCAACATCATTTTTATATAATATAATAAAAATAAAAAATATTTTAACTTTACTATATTTTATATTATAAATAAAATAAATAAAATAATATTTTCACTCTAAAATAATGGCAAATTAGAATAAAATCAAATATATTATGGAATTAATCTAGAGAAATTCCCTTGGATAGCCCCTTTTAGTTTGTTTGTCACAAAAATAGTTTTTAAGGAAGAAAATGACCAAAATGTTTTTTTTAGAAGCTAAAAAAATCATTTATATGCATTTATACTCCTAGGGTTAACTAATTTGCACTTTAGGGTTTAGAGTTAAGGGGTGGGTTTGGGGTTAGGGTTTCAAATTTCAAAAAAAAAAATAAAAAAAATCAAAATTTCAAAAAAAAAAAAAAGTCTATTTTGGTCATTTTATTTTTTTAGGACTATTTTTGTGACAAAAACTTAAAAAAGGCTATTTAAGAGAATTGACCATTAATCTATTACATAGATTAGAAATGATTTCAAACCGAATCCAGTTTTGCTACTGGTCTTCTTGCCGGTGATAAAGCCAAATCACTAAACCCTCAGACCAAACACGGGAACCGATGCAAACCGAACCGAATGCTCAAGGTATTTATTTTTAAAGTCCAAAACGACGTCGTGAGACATCACTTAGCTAGGGTTTAAGCCTTTTCTTTGATCTCGGAGAGATTTTCACTTACTTCTCCGATCATCTTCATCGGCTCAAATATAGCTCAGACACACAAAAAAATGAGATCTTTATTAGCTTTCAGAAAAATTCCACCATCCTTTCTTTATCGTTGCTTAATACACAGTAAACCCTTTTGTTCACAGTCTCGATTTCCATCTGAGAATCCAACTCCACAAGTCAACGGATCAGCTTCCGACGAGAACCCACTCACCTCCTCCTCCTTAGCAGTAGCGAATCTCTCGACTACAAAGCCTGAACATAAAGACGACGAAGCGCGTGTAATCGACGTGCTTCTGGACCGGAGGAACAACCCGGAATCAGCTCTTCGGTTCTACCATTGGGCTAGACCGTGGCGTGGTGGGAGTTTCGAAGTTGACGACGCCTTCTGGGTGCTCATTCACATCCTCGTTAGCTCTCCCGAGAGCGAAGGACGCGCACGTGATCTGCTCCACCGGCACGTGTATTCGAGCAGTCCAACGGCAATGCCGAGAGTGTTAGTCAGTAGTTTGGTGGAATCAGCGAAGTCGTTTGGGTTTGAAGTAAAGTCGTTACCTTTTAGTTACTTGTTGAATGCTTATTCCAAAGAGAGACGAACTGATCACGCTGTGGAGTGTATTAGGCTTATGATAGAGCTAGGTTTGGTTCCTTACGTTAGATATGTGAACAATACTTTAAGTGCTTTAGTGAGAAGGAATGCGATAAGTGAGGCTAAGGAGCTGTATGGGAAGATGGTTGCTAGTGGTCTTCTTGCTGGTGATAAAGCCACGGCGCATTTGTTGATGCGAGCGAGTTTGAGAGAAAAGAATCCTGAGGAGGCTTTGGAGGTTTTTAAGGAAGCTGTGGAGAGAGGAGCTGAGCCTGATGGTTTGCTTTATAGTCTTGCTATTCAGGCTTGCTGCAAGACTCGGAATTTGGGTATGGCGTTTGGTTTGTTGAAGGAGATGAAGGAGAAGGAGTTGAGCGTGGGGGAGGAAACGTATACTTCTGTGATAGTGGCTTTAGTGAAGCAAGATAAGGTGGAGGAGGCGGTTAGGTTGAAGGATGAGATGGTGAGTGATGGAATACCCATGAATGTGATTGCAGCAACGAGTCTGATCAAGGGATATTGCAAGAACGGGGACTTGGGTAGTGCTTTGGATATGTTTTATGAGATGGAAAAAGAAGGGCCGTCTCCAAACCATGTTACGTTTTCGGTTTTGATAGAGTGGTTTAGTAAGAATGGAGACATGGAAAAGGTGCTTGAGTTTTACAAGAAGATGGAAGCTTTAGGTATTACTCCTTCTGGCTTTCAAGTCCACTCGACTATCCAAGTGTGTTTGAAAGGTCAGAGACCTGAAGAGGGACTGAAACTCTTTGAAGAGTACTTTGAAACCGGTATTGCAAACATCTTCATATGTAACAGTATGTTGTCTTGGTTATGCAAGCAAGGTAAGATAGATGAGGCCAAAAACTTATTGAGGAAAATGGAAAGTAGAGGTCTTGGACCTAATGTAGTTTCTTACAATAACGTGATGCTTGCCCTCTGCAGAAAGAAGAGGCTGGACTTGGCTCTTACTGTTTTTTCAGAAATGCTGGAGAAGGATATAAAGCCTAACGACTATACTTACTCCACTTTGATCGATGGGTGTTTCAAGAATCATGATTTTCATAACGCTTGGGAAGTCATCGGTCAAATGAACTCTTCCAACATTGAAGTCAATGAGGTTGTGTACCACACGGTTATCAATGGTTTATGCAAAGCTGGTCAGACTTCTAAAGCAAGAGATATGTTGGAAGATCTGATGAGAGAACAGCGGGTTTGTATTGGTTGCATGAGTTACAATAGCATCATCGATGGATTTATCAAAGAGAGTAGAATGGATTCTGCGGTTGCAGCTTACAGAGAGATGTGTGGCAATGGTATTTCACCAAACGTGGTAACTTATACCTGTATGATGGATGGGTTATGCAAAAGCAGCAGAATGGATCAAGCACTGGAGATGAGGAATGAGATGAAGAACAAAGGTCTGAAACTTGATATTCCAGCTTACGGTGCTCTTATCGATGGGTTCTGCAAAAAGGGTAACATGAAAAGTGCATCTGCTCTGTTCTCTGAACTCTTTAAAGAAGGGTTGAATCCAAACGAAACTGTTTACAACAGCTTGATATCTGGATTCCGTAATCTTGGAAACATGGAAGCAGCCCTTGATTTGTACAAGAAGATGTTGAAAGACGGTCTAAGATGTGATCTGCGTACGTATACAACACTGGTCGATGGATTGTTAAAAGAAGGAAACTTGATACTCGCCTTTGGTTTGTACACAGAGATGCAGGCAGCAGGTATTGTCGCTGATGAAATCATGTGTTCGGTAATTGTAAACGGTCTTAGCAAGATGGGACAGTTTGTGGAAGTGGTCAAGATGTTTGAGGAGATGAAGAAGAATGATGTGACTCCAAATGTTTTTATCTACAACGCTGTGATTGCAGGACATTTTAAAGAAGGAAATCTTGATGAGGCTTTTAGACTTCATGATGAGATGCTTGAGAAGGGTCTTGTACCTGATGGTGTTACTTTTGATATACTAATTAGAGGGAAATATGGAGAATCTCAACCTATTGGTGTAGAAAGTTTGTAGCAACATTATTTACTTATTAGTTAGCCTCGGCTTCTCAATATAAGCTTTGGAGGGGTTACAAGATTAAAATAGTCTGTTCTTTTGCCTGCTTCTGATCAGCTTTGCTCATAAGCAATGGGTTTGCTTTGTCATCTTTTATGGCTAAGTTGTGCCTCTGAAGGTCAAGCTTTCACCTTGGAACTTATAACTCTGTTGCATTCCTAGGCTAGTGTTGCGAGTCTTGTGACTGTTGCTTTCCTCGGAAACTATTTTCTGAACAGTGAACAGAAATTTTCCTTTCATGTAAGCCTTGTCAAAGCAAGCTCTTTGTACAAACCCTTTTTGGGATTTTGATATTATGGAACCAAGAATATGTTAAACAAGAATTGGAACACACCTTACCATACACTCAACATTTAATATCGATGTATATGATTTTACAAAATATATTTTATGCGCAGAAATAAATTTAAATCGAATATTTTTTTAAAAATATAACGATTACTACTAAAATGTAACATATAAAAAGTTATTTATACAATTATAATACATATACAATTGTAGAGAATAAAATTAAAAATAAATAGTATTTTAATAAATACTGTACTATTCACTTTTTAAAATTTTGAAGGAATAAAAGCAGTACCAACTGATTGAAAATTCTTAAAATACAATATTTATTTTAATTTCAACAAATACTAAACTAGAATTTAGACTATGAGTTTCTTAGAGTTTCTTCAAATCTCTTATTTAAGAATTTTTTAGCGATTGTTCTTTTTTTCTAAATATTTTGTTTTAATTTTATTATAAAAAATCTATTAAAATCTCCTATGAAAATTGCCTTAAAAAAAATTAAGAACCGTCTCTTAAATTTTTATTAGTTAAAGTTAATAAACGATTTTTATATTACATTAAAAACTCAGAACTCTGCAATAATCATGGCCTTATAATCTACAATACCATTAGCTTAAAACTATTATCTTAAATCTATTCCATATATGTTTTTAGAACGTTCCCATATTCCTTTTAAAAAAGACACGGCCAAGAGAAAAGATAATATTATACTTGTGAAGAACATTAAAACACTCGTTATCATACTTGTGAAGAACACTAAAACACTCGTTATCATAACATTATATATAGTTTTCTTATAACCCATTACTGTAGTCGTAACTTCGTGATAACGAAGTTAGGCACATACTCGAGTTGAAGTTAGAACAAATACTTTCAATATTTCTCAGTCATTAAGTAAAGAATCAAATTTATGTTCGATATACAAAAATCAGAATGAAAAAAATAGAGTAGAGTGTAGATCGATCTTATGGATCAAAAGTAGTGGACATGGAGGAAGAGGATGTGGCCATGGTGATAAAAGGGAATCCTGATGATGCTGCAACTGTTTTCAAAGGGTTCATGGTCGTCACCGGTAAATAGATCGACGATTGCTTACCGAACAAACCCATTGTTGTTGATTGGTTAATACCTTTATAGTGGTCATGACTTGTTGTCAGCTTTATATTTTGTGATGATGATGAAATACCAAGACTTAGTTCAAGATCATTGTGAGCATTTCCTGGAAAAAAAAATGTTAATTGATCTGTTATTAGACACTAAGTTGCTAGCTAAAAGACAAAGGGGAAAAAGGTTAGCTGGCTAGGGTTTGCTTGATCTAATCAAAAGTAAATGTGATATTTATGGTTAGTGTTATATAAATTGGTTTCACCTAACTTCATCAATCAACCTTACAGTAGATATACGTAATCATTGTGACCCACACTTATCAATTACCTTTAATATGAACACCAGACTTCATGACTTCTCCCTTTCCCACATTGTATTTGATCGCTGCTGCATCCCATCCCCTGTGAATTTTCATGCACGTATATATAATATCTCAGAATTATCTACAACATAATTTCTTTTTCTTACAACATAAGAGTAACTCTTTGGTTTCATTTTCTTATGTTAATAATGTCTTCATCTGTGACGTTTATACGGCAATGCATAAAAGCTAAACTAGATTATAGAAAGCATCGTCCCTGATAAGACAAGTATCAAACTCGTAAACAAAAGCGACTAAAATAAAGTTACATTATCTTCATTTTCTCAAATAAAAAAGTTTGCACACAGAAAAAATCGAAACAAAAATGACTTTAGCTCGGTATTACTTTTAGGGGAATAATTAAAACTTTGTGAAAATAACACTATCCATATTCTACTAAATATGTAACAATTCAGTTAGAAAACTAAATTGAGTAGAAAAATCGTACACTGCTGAAATTTCATAACAGTTTTGTTTAAGGTGTCCTAATTATTAAAATAGATCAAGTTCAACCATGTAGATATGAAGATATCTTAACAAAATGAGTAAAAATGGTACTAATATCAATTTTAAATTGCATTTATAAAGTCTGAAATCTAAAGTTCTTATTATAATAACCATTTGTCAAATTAATGGATTTTCATTTATAGAATCTACTGTAATCAACATATTTTATAAAGGATCATATTAAACTTTTGAACAAAAAAGACAATGATCATACTAAATACTATAGAAATGTGATATGATCAGCTGACTGGATCAATCTGAAAAAAAAATCCTTTTAAATATATAACTAAATTTAAATGTATGTAATTTTCTTCTAGCAACTGTGAAGTTTCGTAGAGCTAGATGATAACTATAAAATAGTGAGAGTTAGGATTTTCAATGGTAAGCGATCGAATAAAACAAATGGAATATGTATGAACAGAAGATAAGTGATTAGAGGAATATTGCCATTCCATTTATATTCCATCGGCCGAGAGGAAAGTGTTTTCCAATATTTATATCATAAATACGTAAGTAATCAGACAACACTTTAAACTTGTTTGAGTAAAAACTTCTAAATTTGGGTAATTAAGGATCTCCAAAATTAAGGATAAGATTGCACGTGTGTAACAAAATGAGAAATTATTAAGTGTTTTAAATGAGGCATTTTAACATAAGATTAGATAATTAAGAGTAGAGGTACCTGTTTTGGAAGAGATGAATCTGATCTTGATGAGTTTTGAACTGGGTGCATTTTTGAAGAGTCAAGCCTTTGTATTTGGAACTTCCCCTTCCGAAACTCGCACTCTCTCGCCTAAGTGTTTGCACGAACTCCACTTTATTTAAATTCTTCATCTATATGTAATTGACAATCGAAGATCAAATAATTAATTCGACAAGCGAAAACATACTAATAAATTAACTCAGCTTTATATATTTCAAAGGACGTATTTATCACGTTTATATGGAAAATACAATACTAGATGTTTAACCTTGTCGAGGTCTTGTCTGTAATCCTCCACGACGAAGTTGATATCTGCGTCGAGACCACGGAATTTGATGGCAGCTCTGTCGTAGGCCCTGTTATATATATTCATTTTCATTTATTAATAATCAAATATTTTTCTAATGTATCTTCAACGAACAATAATGTGTTTATGTTGACAAAATTAAACCATACTAAAGCGACGAATTAATGTTTTCACAAATAATATGTATCTTATGTCTGTGTTTGTATATCAAGTTTCTTTTACCTTGCTGCTGCGTAGGCAGTATCAAACCCACCTGTTAAAACATAACATTAGGTTAAAAGCATTAAGAAAGATAGATTAATGAATTATCAACAAGTTGTGTTCAATAGAACAGCAACCTCGTTGCAAATATGAGGAAGAGGGTTTCAACAAAACATAAAATAATTAAATATTAAGAAGATTTATCAATATTTTTAATCATTATATTTTATTTTATATTTTGTTGAAATCCCTTCTTCATATTTGCAATGGAAGTGTTCTAACTTATAGTAACAAACATCAGAAATGAGCTGTAGTAGTCTACTTATGTTTTGTCTTTTACTTTTATATACATACTTTTTTAGCATTTACCACTTGTTATAAGATGTTGTCAGATAAAATACAAAAGTAAAATTTATCACAAAATATGATAACTTAGGAATTCATCGTTTATGTCTACATATATAGACACGCACACACACGTAATTAATAAGATCCAATAATTAAAAAAACTTACCCAAATAAACTTGCTTTCCACAATCCCTATAAATAATCAAAGTCCAAGACACAATATTAGAGATTTATATATAGCAATAGTTGAACTAAAAAAAATATAACGAATTAATTTTATTTTATTTTGGTTAATACCAAATATGAGATTCCCAACGACCGGTGCGACGGTAAAAAGTGACACCACGATACTGGGAGCTTCGTGACCTTGGTCCTCTTCTGCTCTTCTTTGCCACTTGCTGCTTGTTCCTCTGCAACGACGACAGCTTCAGCCAGTGAGTACTGTCCTCTACGGAGAACTCAATGTTCCGGCGAGCATCAGCCACTGGGAAAAGATCTCCGGTTTCTTTAGGTGGAGGAGGAGGAGGAGGAACGATGTCCTCGTCACGTTTGAGAATCCCAAAGGTGATGAAAGCTTTTCCGGCGAGGGAATCTTTGGAAGATGAGGAGGAGGAAGAGATGTTAGATTCTTCTTCACCGGCGGTTGAGACTAATGGTACTTTTCGATCTTGATCTTCTCCGTAGTTAGAGAACATACCAAGACTGAGATCCAACATGGTCGTGTTCTAACGGCGTCGGTGTTTTCTTTGTTTTCCGGTGAGATATATAGAGAGAATAGATGAGAGAGAGAGAGAGAGAGGATAAGTGGCAAAATGGAGGGGGGAGAGAGAGAGAGTTCTAAAAGAGGGAAGAAAAAAACGTGGGACGTGTTCACTGTGAAGGTTGCATTGGATACACTTGCCCTTTATTGGCCTTTTCAACTTTATTTTTTTTCTTTTTAATTTTAAAAATAATAATTAAAATGTACTTGCCTTGCCTATGTATCCAATATAAGTAGTATATGTTAGTTTTATTGTTGTTAATTAAATATTATTGAAGCCGTAGAGAGGTTGTACGATGAGTTTTACACTTTGATTTTGTAAATTCAACGCATTAGTATAATGTAAAATTTTTAATGATCTATTTGATCCCATTTAATGAACTCGATCTAGTTCAAATCATTAACAAAGAATGCCATCAAACATGTAAAGAAGTTAAGTTTTCATGAGTATAAAAAACAGGGGAGATACCATATTGTAAGAACACTTGCAGTGGAATCTCTCGTCGAAAGAATCTCACCTGAAGTAATAATATTTTTAAAAGAAATTTTTTCAAATTTGAAAAATTCATATAAATATATATATATTATATATTTATATAAAATTATAAATATTTAAAATTTACGAAAAATCTAACCGAAAATATCTTTCCATATAGAAAAAAACAGATGATAAGGATAAAGAAAGGTTGAATACCTTCTTCTTTTTGACACATTTTATTATTATTTAATTATCTTGTTTTGATCTATTCATCTAGAATTTTGTTTTAAACAAAAAAAAAACCATGTAGAGGTTAAAGAAATTTATTTAATTAGTGATGTTTTAATATCAATAAAAACCAAAGTCAAACCTTAAAACAATGTATGCATATTGCGGTTGGTTGAAGAGTAGTTTCTATGTTTCTCTAGTTCTTTAAAATATTATAGTGTATATTGCCGAAGAAATTGTTAACGCATGCTCGATTAATGTAGAAGTGTCTGTAATGTTATAAGTTATCAAATGATTATAAGTTCTTCTTAATTGGCAAGTGTACGTTATTTAAACGCGATAGCGTTATCGTCGACAAAAGAAAAAGAGGACAGAAAAATAAGATAGTACCGTCAATAATAAAAAAAAGAAGTCAACCTATGAAACTTTCAGCATCCTACGAGCAATATTAGTAATTAGCCGATTTATTGCGTATGTTAGTTAAAACGACAAAATCAAATGTAATTAAAAAAAAAAAAATTATACTTAACTATTAAATTAATTAGTATGTCGATCATGGTAAATCCTCTAATCCAACTAATCCATTGCGTTCATTTTGATGTATGTGATTATGCAATGGTAACTATTTGACTATTCATTTGATGTTCATAACAGCAACAGAATTGGTATGTATGCGTGTCACACTTTTTATTTATAGACCATAAGCGATTTTCAATAATACTCTCTCGTTTCAATTTAATTGTCGTTATAAGAAAAAATTTTACTTTAAAATAATTATCATTTTAAAATTTCAATGCAAAATTTATCAACAAAATTTTCTATTTTATTTTTTATTGGTTGAAATATGATTAAATTTATAGGTAATTGTGCTTTTATTTTGGGAATATATAAAATCATATGTTTTCTTAATATGTGTGTATAACTTAGAACGACAAGTAAAATGAAACGGATAGAGTATGTTTTTAGTCTAGTTACTTGTTATGTATGATCGCATATGTATGTATATAACATTACCTGATTAAGATGCATTTACAGCATGCAGCGCTAAAAAAACAAAAGAAGCTACCGAAGAAGAGGGATGTCACAAAGGATATAATGAAGACTAGGATTCAAGAAGCAAACCTCCTAAAACCCAAAAGCAAACGTTGCAGAATCGAGAGGGATCATGTCACAATTGCTGCACAAACTCGACCAATCCCTCTCTTCAGCTCTTCTCAGCATTTGTTTCGGTCTATTCGAAATTTAATTAATATTATCAAAAAATAATAATCAATTCAGCTAATTATTCTTTGTATTATCCTCTACCATCAGGTCCTCCTTTCTCTTACTATACTTTTGTTTTCATAATGAAAACACCTATCTGAATAAGCCTTTGCGTTTAATTAGGTTAACCTTTTAAACAAAAAGTTTTAAATATTAATTACAATACGTCCACTGACCAGCAACTAATGATTATCAGTGAAATTATGTTTGCCAAAAAACATCGATAGCAATTTAGCGCAAAACTTTTGCCAATAGCCACAAATTTTGCGTTGTTGTACTATTTTTTTTTTAATATATAATTTAGGTATCCGGATCTCTCACTTAGTCTAATTATCCTACCGCGTCCAACTGGAACTGGCGAGGAAGGTCCTAAAAACCAAACGGAAACCATATTAAATTCGTTGTGATCGGGGCTCGAACTCGTGATGATGGACACTTCAGCTGAAGTTCCTTTACCACCAGACCAACCACGAGGCATGGTTTTATACAATTGTTTTCTCTCTATAGTATTGTTTTGTGCCCAAGGCATGTTAATATAACAAAAAAAAAATCCAAAATTCCTTATTCTCTAGTCATGGCTTAACTAAGAAAATTAGACATAAAGAATTCATATGAATGTTTTGATTTTCGAAATGTAAATTAAAGATGGGCAGAACATTAGTAGACGGGACATAACGTGGCTAACATCCAGTAAAAACTATACAAAATGTGTTATGAAAATGAAAACAATTTGTATATTGAAATTAAACTTGAGTTAAAAATTATGATCAAAGTATAAGGAAAGTTTTCTTTTAATCACGAAATAATAAAATTCAAGAGATTCGCTTCCTGATCCCTTAAAGCATTTAATTGACACCAAATCAAGTAACCAACCGGTCCACATATATTATACGTTGCTTTATCTAGCGACCTACCAGTACCCATCACCGTTCCTAAGTAATAATTAGAGTTCATATTTTTCTTTCTAATTCATGTCGTTTTGGCATTTAGCGACAGCAATTATTGAATTGGTACATAGGTCCCTCGTGTGATTCCAATATGACAAAAATCTAACGGTCAGGGATTTTTTTTGTACTTTGGGATCTTGGATCTCACCGTACATATATATATACAACGTGTGAAATCTTTGTTTCTCTGTACTCGCCATTTAAAGATTCAGGACAACCCTTTCTCTATCGTTTTTTTCTTTCGTCAAGATCATTCAGCCCTTTCTGAAAATAAAGACTAGTATCAATTAGTGTGTTTCGAAAAGAAAAGAAAAAAAGACTATCAATAAGTAAGATCTATCATCTATGGAAAAAATATCAAATAAATTAGCCAGCCGGGCAGATTTCGTGTTGTATATCAAAGATTTTATATTCTCTTTCAAGAAATTCAAACTATTTGTTGTGCTCTCTCTTCTCCAATATACACTCTTACTACCTTTTTATTAATTTTATCATCGAAGTATATATACATAAATTCAGCTGGGTTTGAATACATAAAAGGATCCAATTAATCAGAATAAAATAAAGTTAGGATTTGGAAAACAACCTAACAAAATGTCAAAGAAGTGATTAAAAGTTTAGAACTGGAGCTAGCGTCTTGATTTACTATCATACATGAAAATGTGTATATATATATATCCTAACTATCATATGATTATTTAGTTTAAAAATACATCAACTATTTTTGGAAAGACTTCTTACTAGTTTGATATGACATTCTAAGAAGATTATAAAGTATTGGTAAATGTTTTAAAGCCACTGTGGTTTAATAAATAAAAGCTAAACTCAAAGTGTAAATTTTGCCAACAATGTAATATTTTTAGAATATATATTTTATTAATTTATTCGATAAGCATTGAATTTTACTACTATTTTTGGAGTATAAATCTGTAAACTAAATTGGAGAATAGACTTGAAGAAATAATCAACAGATATTATAAAAGTTCTAACCATTCTTACAAATTCATTCCTCAATCTTTCTTTTTCTCTTTTGTAAAGGGATTGCATCTTCAATTCCAACTAGTTGGAGGTACAGAAAGATAATCTAGACCACAACATAAACAAGTGAGTAAATGTATATAGTCAATGAAATAAAAAATAAGAGAGAGGGTGTGATGTTTACACGTCGAGGTCCATTCAAGAATGGGTCCAATATGCCAACTAGCTACTAGATTTTTTTTTTAATTTATTTCGAGTAAGAGAGAGAAACCTTAATGGAGACAGTGGGACAGTGAGGTTACGTCAATTGTCACATATTCAACCACTCACCAATCTACATCTCTTATTCAATAATTTTGATAGATTTGATGATAAGCTGTTTTACAAATCTCGACCGTTCAATTTATCCAGATTTGCAAGAAAACATATTTTAAGGAATCTATCCTTTCCTTATTTGGTAAGACTGTTATTGGGGTTTTTTTTCCACCAGGAGATATATCTCTATATTAGGTAAAATCGTAAAAGTAACTTTTGAATATTTTTATAAAGTAACTTGCAGTGCACAATAAACTAAACTCTTAATTATTTTTAATTTACCATAATCATAATCCATTTTGAAGTCACGTACACTCCAAACGTTATAGTTTAAGCTCTAAAAATTGAGATGTTTTTACGGATCTAACTTATTTGTTATGGTTATATCAGTTATGCTATTATTAATTATACTATTTAGCATAAACTTTGGTTAAAATCGCATAGTAAATTATCTATACATAATTTTAACTATCACTAATTAATTAACCATGCATATAGGTTTAATTACAATATCCATGCCGTGGGAGGATTTTAAAATTTTGACAATGTATATATGCGAGTGAGAAAGTATTGCTCAGATTAATAAATACTGAGGGGTGGGGGATTGTTGGCACAAAGATAAATCTTTAAAAGAGCGATAGAGAAACGACTAGAAACGCATGAAGCACGTTATAAGTTAAATAATTGAAAATTCAATTCAACCATTCTCTTTGATAATAATTAACGTCTTTGTCCATCGATACAAAAAAAAAAAAAAAATTGGTTTTAGCGTTTTTCGGGTTAATGTTTGACGCATATGGTTATATATAAAGCTGTGGGAACAGTTTTGGGCGACGTGGTGGCTGTCCTTCCTCGTTTCCGAAAGCCAAAGCAGATTCTTCTTTAGAGCATGATTAAAGGGGGTTCTTAGAGGGGTTCTTAAGAGGATGGGTCCCATGAATAGTGTAAGAACCGGTTCTTAAAACTCTTAAATAAGAACCGGTTCTTAAGAGTTTCTTGCACTGTTTACGGGTTCCACTGACACGTGGCGACCCGCGATTGGTTCATTTTTTTTTCTTTTTTAAAAAAATAAAAAATCAAATTTAAAAAAAAAATTAAAAACAAAAAACAAAAAAACTAGAACCCCATTTGGGATTCTAGGGTTAATCATGCTCTTATCAACCAAAAAAAAGTTAAAAATACCTCTTCTCACGAAACAAACACGTGCTCTTAACCATTCCTTTCAGTTCTGACAATTCGTGGTACCCTCTTTTAGTTCCTGCTTTAGAGTAGCACACATAATGACATAACTCGAACCGTGTGGTCTTCTAATTCAAGAAAATGGTTCTTAATGGTTTAATATGTTGAAGAATTGTATTTAATTTGTTGTTGGCCTAAAAAGAGATCAACGATAGTAGAATATAATTTGCATATCACTACGTTATCGTTGGATTGGATGCAAATGATTTAATTAGCCCAATTCGTAGCATACTTACCTGTTTGGATTCATCTAAACCTCAAAAGAGACTTATTATAGTTTTCTTATTTGTCTGATAATCACTGCGTACCTTTTGAAGGCAACCTAATTGATTTCAAACCCTATAATTTTTTTTAGTTTTTAGTTCCCATGTTTTTAACACTCGTTTTGTAGTTGGTATGTTTAGATTGTCTCATCTGTGTTAATTAACCACCTTACGTTAGACACTCATATCAGTGCACTACACCAGTCATGATGCAATATAGCATCTGACGGTACACATGAATGTGGTATAATTAAATTTGTTGACATATATAGTAAGACCATGATTAACCCTAAGAACCCCAATTGGGGTTCTTAGGTTTTTTTTTTTTTTCTTTTTTNAACAGTACAAGAAACTCTTAAGAACCGGTTCTTATTTAAGAGTTTTAAGAACCGGTTCTTACACTATTTATGGGACCCATCCTCTAAGAACCCCTCTAAGAACTCCCTTTAATCATGCTCTAAGCTCCGGGGTGAATAGACGAATCCTATGCACTCTTCATCTGGTCCCAACGAATATTGGACGTGGAATGTTTAAGAGAGAATCAATCTTACATATAAAGAAAAAGGTACATATATATAAGGTTCGTTTAAGCCTCTGAGATTTTTTCCCATCTTCAGTAAAAGTTAGTAAAAACAGTAGAGCGAACAAAAACAAGTACCACTTGTTCTGAAAGCATAATAATTTAGACAGAAAGAAATTAAAGTTAGTGCATGGATCTTCTAGAAGTATTCTGATGAATGATTAACTTGAAAAGTGATTTCTAATGCTATATGTATATTCGTTCTTGGTCACTTTAATTTGAATGGCAGATGCTCTTGTTTAGTCCAATCTGAGTGTGAAAACGAACCCTCTTTAGTTATCTTATATATTGTCCCCAATGTTTCCATTTCTGTGTACAAAAAGATCATATAAAGTTTGTAATACAAACATACTGTGTATTAGTTTTGAGTTCTTAAAACTTAATTAAGAATGAACTTAGATGCTCAAACACCACCAGCTATATATGATTATTTCTCATCTTTGGTTTGGCATGAAACCTCATGTGTACAAATGATACAATCAAAATCTTCAGAACAACTCATCTTCCAGTGCCAAATAATAATTTTTTTTTAAAAATTACAAAAGGTAAATTAAATCATATCCACATTAATTTAGGGGACATTATTCTCCAATTCCAAAAATTTACACTAGAATGGAAACTATCAATCTTTTAGGGAGTAATTTAGGAAACTGTTATTTTTACTGTTTTATATATTTTTTTCTCCAACGTCTTTGTTTCGCGCCCATTTTCAAATGCTCCACTAAAGTTTCACACTTTATGATATGAATTTGGTGGTGTAACAATGGGCGATTCTACTAGAGAGGTGGATGGATGTCAAGACCTTAGTCATGAGTCGAAGCCTAGAGAAGAAGGGTGTTCTCACTAAGATCCAAGTAACTTTTAAGTTTTGCGTTTTTCTCTACGCAAAGTTTCAACCTTTCAGTTTTTCAGATGATAAGATAAAACTCAATTATACTTCTCTATGGTTTCTGGGTTCTGATCCTTTTTGTTATGTTTGTTTATGTATGCGTCGCAAATCCCTGATGCTGATTTAAAGTTTCGTTCTTTTTTAGAAGATTAGGGTCTGTTCTGTATTTTGCAGAGGAGCTTATATGGATCAGCTGGTTTGTAGGCTGAGCTACGTGCCAATGTGTTTGTTGAGGCCATTGAAGATGATAAAGTGGTTGAGAACAACGAAGGGCTGCCTCTGGCTTTGTTGGGAAGCTGTAATGATCGTGCAAGGCGGCTTCATGCTTCTCCTTCAGGTCTTTCCCCAAGTTTTTTTCAATTTTTATGTCTCTGTCTCTCTCTATCACTCAGTTCAGATAGGTTTCATGTTCTGTGTGTGTGTGAACATGGCATATGAACATTGAGGTTGTGTAGTTGAGTAAGGACATAGTTTGAAAGTGTTGAAATGAAATTCAGGTTGGTTGCTATCTGCGTTAAGTTTGTGAATACTTGGAGTGGGCACAACTCAAGCACACTCTCATAGTTTATCCACCTGAATGCAATTTGGTAATCAAGTCTCGAGTTCTCTACACATCTACGGATCATGTTTCTTAATAAAAGAACCTTTTATCGTTTGTCTTTGCTTGCTGTGTTCTGCTTAGGTTTAGTGATCAACATTTTTCTTTTTCTTACAGAGCAAGACAGAGACCAGTATATGGTAATTCAAAGAGAGAATCAGAAACTGATCAGTCTGCATCAAGCCTTGAGTAGTTGAGTGTAGAAACCCTTCTTGCAGATCATCTGCTTCTGATAGTTTAGGAAGGTACACATATCTCCCAACACCATCTTATGCACACACAAAAAAAAAAAGAAGATCTTTACTCGTTTGATGCTACTGCCTATCTAAGTCAGACTTTGCTTGCTTGTTGTGTTGTTCAATTAACGAGAATGCCGGCTCTTATGGGTTTTTAATGTTTGCAACTGTGTTTCCCTTTTTTTTTTTTGTGTGTGTTTGCAAAAGATGCTGTTTGAAAAGTGACCGGTTAGTAAGATAAGATATAGCAAATAATATGTAAGGTTTTGACATTTTTTTTTGTGTGTGTTTGTACGATAGATGATATATTAATTTTTCAAAAAAGTTTAAATATATAATTAAAAATAAATATACTTTAGTGACATATATATTCAAACTAATTCTTCATTTCTATATATCACAAACAAAACAGAATGTTACATGATATCTACCATAAACATGTATCATTGTTATATTTTTTATTTTGCTTTTAAGCCTCATCTCGAAAGCAAAAACAAATTAAAACTGATTTTTTGAAAAAAAATGTTTTCTAGTACAGTATATATTTGCTACGTAAAGTGAAAAAGAAAAATTAAATAAATGGGCTTCGGTTCGACAAATTAATCCACTTTTATCTAATGAAAAGAAAATAGTACTAATTGTTATGTTTATGGTGAAAGTGAAAAAGCAAAAACAAATATTAGTAGTAAATAGTGTGATGTGAGTTAGGGTTTTGGTTTTAAAACCCTTTTTTGTTGTTATAATTTAGTTTTTGTTTTTGGCTTCGGACACAAACTCTGCTCCGTCTCTTTCCGGCGTCGCCTCAATCTCTTCGGTAAAGGCTTCTCTCCGAACATAGTCGCAAAAATCTATCTTTTTAACTCTTTAGCTTGTTCTCGCCTGACCTTTGTTTGATTATATTACTCATCCTCTTGTTCTTGTATCGTTACTGTTTCAGCCATGGAAGCTCAGATTTTGCATTCTTCTTCTTTCTGCTTCTCCTCCTCTGGTTCCAGTTCCATCAATCGTTACCGTTTCTCCTCCATTAAGCCTCTCTCCGTCTGTTTCCCTCAGAAGACGAGAACAACAAATGTTATATCGATGTCTAAGAAAGATGACAACACTGAGAGTCTCAGTTACAAAGGCTCCGGTGTTGATATCGATGCCGGGACTGAGCTCGTTAGAAGAATCGCGAAGATGGCTCCTGGAATCGGCGGATTCGGTGGTCTCTTTCCATTAGGTACGCTTACATATAAAAAAGCTGCAAACTTTCACCTAGAAGATGTTGAAAGTTTTCGTTTTTTTAATTGTTTTGTGTTTGTGTTTGGGAGGAGCAGGTGATTCTTTTCTTGTAGCTGGTACGGATGGTGTAGGGACTAAACTTAAGTTGGCCTTTGAGACTGGAATCCATCACACCATTGGAATCGACTTGGTAAAACACTCAATGATTCTCTCTTTTGTGTCTGTGACCGTTATTTATACTGTTCGCCAGTCACACAACTCATTGTTTTGTGTTCATGTTGTTGCAGGTTGCTATGAGTGTGAATGATATTGTTACTTCTGGTGCAAAGCCTCTGTTTTTCCTAGACTACTTTGCTACTAGCCGTCTTGATGTAGACCTTGCAGAGAAGGTTTGGTTTACTTCATCTCTTTACCTCTTTTTTTGCTTTTAGGAGGACTCGATATTGATGTACAACGTTATGCATTTGTTTCCAGGTGATTAAAGGGATTGTTGATGGTTGTGGGCAATCAGACTGTGCTCTCTTAGGTGGAGAGGTATGTTTTACAGTTAGAACCCAACTCCTAGGTTTTGACAATGTTGTTTATGCATCCGTTATGTTTCATGTTTTGCTTTTTTTTTTGTTGGTCTTTAGACTGCAGAGATGCCTGACTTTTACGCAGAGGGAGAGTACGATCTCAGTGGGTTTGCAGTTGGGATAGTGAAGAAAGATTCCGTTATAAATGGGAAAAACATAGTCGCTGGAGATGTTCTTATTGGCCTCCCATCTAGTGGTGTTCATTCAAACGGCTTCTCTTTAGTAAGAAAGTAAGTAATCAGTAGATAACATTACATTAGGAAGAATGTAAGTAGTTGGTATATCAAATGACTTGAAAATAAAACACAAATGTTTGTAGGGTCGTGGCTCGAAGCGGTCTTTCACTGAAAGATGAGCTTCCAGGTGGATCAACTACTCTTGGTGAAGCTTTAATGGCACCCACTGTCATTTACGTGAAGCAGGTTTATTTTTTATTCTGGTAAACAAAAAAGTTGATCACATTTGTTACCAATCTCATGACTATCTCTATATCCACAGGTACTTGACATAATCAGCAGAGGAGGAGTGAAAGGGATAGCACATATAACAGGTGGAGGTTTCACAGACAACATTCCCCGTGTCTTCCCTGACGGATTGGGTGCTGTTATCCACACTGATACTTGGGAACTACCACCATTGTTCAAATGGATCCAACAGGTAATGAAATTGAGAGAATATCTTTCATTTCATGATTACATGTGCGTGAAATTGTTTCTCTTTTTGTTGGGTTGTTGAAGTCTGGGAGAATAGAAGACAGTGAGATGCGAAGGACGTTTAACCTGGGAATAGGGATGGTGTTGGTGGTTAGCCCGGAGGCGGCTTTGAGAATACTTGGAGAAGCCAAGAATGGAGACTATGTTGCATATCGCATTGGAGAGGTTATAAATGGTGATGGCGTAACCTATCTTTAAAGACCGCGGTTGTGTTTTTAACCGACCACCATTGTGTTCTCAATAAGATTTGCGAATTGTGTTTCGAGTTTGTGTCAGAGATGGGACAGGTCCTCTTTGTTTCCCATGTTTCAAATCCATTTTTGTTACCCTTTTTGCGCCAATTTGGGTGTATAATGAATTGATACTTACCAAGTTCAAACTGTTTTTACATGCTTAGCAAACCAACAACAAAATGAATGTGTACTGAAAATTTATGTCTAAACGTAGGACAACTTTACCTACTAAGATTTTAGTGAGGAAAAAGAGCTTCAGAGGCTTACAATATAACTCTAGGAAGTGTCTTGGAGTTTAACGTCTTTTGGTTCAGAGTTCGTTTCTTTTCCCTCTGCTTTTGGCTTCTCCTCGTTAACATGCTCGGCAGCTTTTTCAGGCGTTGTGTTCTGTAATCACCGTCGTATATGATTATGATGGTGATGTCATTAACAGAAGAGTCTATTTGGTTTTGAAAGACAATGTTGAGGTGTAAGAAGAAGACTAACCTTGTTCTTGTCGCGCCACCCTAGTCCAAATGGACGTGCTAGCAAACTGATCCTGCTTTGAGGAGGTTCCGGTAACTGATCATTGATGTTTTTGGTAGACGGACTTTGGCTCCCTGACCTATATATATGTGTGTACACCCAAATTCAGAATACGAACGGATCATACAACATAACGCTTTGTATGTGGGTTGTGAACAGAAGTTATTTGTCTCGGGTTAAAATAACACACCGTGGTGAAGGTTGTGCTTTGAGTTGGCCAGATTGATACTGCAAAGTCGCTTCAAGCATGGACTCTGCCATCACCGCTCTCTTCTCCATCTCAGCTAGTGCAGCAACTGCTTCCTCATATTTTTCCTAGACCAGTTAATTTTTGTTTATCTAAGATAGTAACAAGAAGACACTAAAAGGAAAGACGAAATAGAGTAACGTTTTAAACATTCAGAAAAGGTCAATACGGATATACAGATATTTATCTTCCTAAACTAATGTGTAATGGGATGTGTGTGCCAACTATAACCAGAGACAGTAAAAAGCTCTTTGATCTGAATACCCTAGCCACATTTTGCGTTAGTAAGAGTCAGCGCGAAGTTTTTTACCTGCAAGACTTGTGCAGCATATCTCTGCGCTTCTGCATCCTGCTCAGCAAATCTTCGTGCATCTTCTGTTACCTTTTGTTCTTGCTCCACTCGCATCAAGACCTTCATAAGTATCAACTACTCTCAGCATTTGTGTATAAACAAACAAAAAAAAAAAAACATTGTTCATGCAAATGCAAACCTGTAGCATTGCACCTTCTTGTTCCTGCTTATCAGAGAGGTGTCTTTGAACTTCGGCTAGCTCTTGCTCTAGCTCCTCCACCTGATGTTTACATTCACAACAAGTAGGGATTGGACATCTTAAGACTATGTCAAAACTAACTTAGCACAGATGAGCCTTCGAATGAGATCAGCACAAAGATGAGGAACGAGCAACAAGCAGGAGAAGAAGAAAGAGAAAGGAAAGCAATGATGGTGTATTCACAAGGGACGAAGCAACTAGTGTTCGTATTCAGAATATGGATTAAGAGACAAGTAACAATGCTAGATCATATGATAGTTGGGAAATGAACTGTCAAATGGCAAGCTTATGGGAATACCTTGGCACTCAACTGACGTCGGTTGTCTTGCTTGACAATCTCCATGAGAGCAATCTCCAACTCTTCAGCTCTACCATAGAATAGGAATATCAGGAGACATTACATATTGAGAGAATTTTTTTACCTCGATTTATATATTGAGCAAAGAAACTAACCTAAGTAAAGCTGATCTTTTCTCTTCAAGCAACTTGCAGACTTCAGCCTTCAACCACAGAACCTGGAAAAGTTGTCAATTAACATTCAGAAGGGGCTCCATGACTGTAGCTATCAAGTGATCTATCCTAGCATTCAAGTGTACTAAAGGGAACATCTTCAAGCCAACAGAATCGACGAAAACTATTACCTGCGCTTGAAGATCTTGAACAGAATCTACCTCCCCGTCCCCAGTCAGGCTAACCAACACTTCATCCGCGTTACTTGATCCTGACTCGGATCGAGACAAACTCCCATTTGTCAATGAGACTTTGCTAGAATCGACCAAAACAGATTTTGGGTCTTGCTTAAAGCTATATAGTTTGGAGGCAATTCCCTTAGAATCCCTAAAAGCTTGAAGCCCCTTTGAGCGTTCCTCAAGTGCAGCTATCACCGCTGGCCTATGCTTGTTTCGCAACTCCTGCAATCTTATTTCATGTACGTTTTGGTAACCCATGCAAGCAGTTAGAACGAGCTGGCTACTATCAAATGTTGATCCAGTCAGTGATTGTAGCAAAGTAACAGCGTCTCCAGCATCTTTCGTTGTAACTAATGCAGGACCTAAGGTGAATTAAAGCATAAGTTAGAGCAGTATCGATGATGCCATGGATGTATTTAGGAGGTCCACAAAACATATCACTTAATCGAAAATAAGTTTCAATCAAGTACCATATAGTTCCATCAATGCGAGTGCTGTTCTGAAAAGCATAACACGATTTCCTTCAAAGAGAAGCACATCCCAGACTCTGAGAACTGTAACCAAGTACAGGAATATTTAAAAAGAAAGTGGGTTCTCAGTCACAAATTTCAAAGAGAAAGATGATCAAACATTAAGAACGAATAGAGTTATCAGTCGCTAATTGTTAGCTACACAGTTCCAATTCCAAACAAGACAGCTTTATTCCAATGTTTAGAACCTGACCACTTTCCCATGGAAGCATATTCATGAAGATGGAAAGAAACCATGGCCCTGTAACCCAAGCCACTTGCACTCCAAGATAATCCAGATGATGAACTGTAAACATTAAAATCCAGAGCATTAGTACAAACTGTAAACGTTTTTTAAGATGATCCAAGATATCTGTGAAATACTAACCCAATTTCGGAAATCTTTCTCGAACCAGCTCCTCCAGAACTAGTTGATCAACCTGCAATACGAATACAAGATACAGTAACTTCAATTAACAGAAGTTTGGTGGACCTACTGGTACATGTTATCATGATGCTATCACCAGTCTGCCCCAAAATTTGTGTAAATGTATAAAACAGCTCATATGGTCACCTGTGACTCAATCATATCTTCTGAATAGTAACCATTGAAGTATTCGTCAATGATTCCTGTCAATGCCCTAAAAATTTACATGTATTAGCAGGGGAATCTGTTTAGAAAAAAAAAGAATGCAACGACGCTTAACCACAAATTATACAAGCAGAATAAAATGAAAGTGATAGAAATAAAAACTAAACACAGAGCCAAGGAGTTCTTTTATTCACAAAAAAAAAACAAGATTACGAATGGAATTATAATTGATTAAATAACATCGATTTAGGCGGAAAATAATCTAATGCATGGCCTAAGAACATTTAATGTTCAACCGGAACAAGTGAAAGTGATAGATACACAATATAAACACAGAGCCAAGCAGTTCAATATTCACAGGAAAAAACAATATTTGGAGTTGAAGATAATAGATTCATCAACTTTGTGAACATACCAAAAGGCATTCTCTTCGGGCATCAACAGCAATAAAAGCGCAGCAAAGAAATTCATAGCCTGCAAGTGGTATATTGACACAAGATATGAACTAGATATTAATCGTAAATTACCATGTCCGGTACTAAAATAAAGAATGATGATATTGGTTAAGAACCAATACCTGGCAGTATCCAACAGAAGGATTATGCCTAGCATAAGCAGTAAGCAAACGCCGCAGAGCGTTTCTACCATCATCATCTAGTGCAGGATGGCCTGGAAACGTCCGAGGCAAGTCCTGTAGTTGATATAATCAACAGCGTAAGAAATATAATCAACTTCAAGCCAACATTTCACCAGTAGGTAGAGAGGGTCAACGCTCAGTAAATTTTACGGTACTACCTTTTCTATCTGTCCTTTCCATTTTTCCACAACAGCAAGGGACTCTGTATTTGAACCTTTCTCATCAACATGCTGCGTATCCTCCTGATCTATGCTGTTTCCAGAACTATCTTTAGCAAGAAGGTTTTGGTAATAATCTTCGCTACGTCGTTTCTTCACACCCACAAATGCTTGCCATAGCTGAAAATATGTAAAGATTATGATTGAACAAGAGCTAAGGCTAACGAACTACAGATGGAGCTAGAACATGACAAAAAATAGAAAGAGAAGGTAGCAATGCAGATATGACAAGATCTATTACCTCCCCCCTCAGAGCCATAGGTAAACCACCTCGGATAAGCACTTCAAGTTCTTCCTTCCAGGGACATGTAGACACTGAGAACGAAGTTGCATCACCAGCAACAGGGATGCCAGAGACACTAGTACCATCAGAAGACGAACCATCCTGAACATCGGACCTCTCAACATCATAGAACTCGTCTTCAGAATCATTCTCAGAAGCTCCCTTGGAAGACTTGGCATCATCAAATGTGGGTGAAGGTGATTTCACCTTCTGATCCTCTTGCTCTCCTTTTGATAAATCCACCTTCTTCTTGACACGGATACTCATCAACTCTTCAATTGACCGCAGAGACGGTCTAACCTCAGTCCATAACTGCACTCTGTGAACACTCTTCTCCGCGTCAGGGCAACCTTCTTCTTCATTCCCATTATCAGGAGTTACATCCTTAGAACCTAACTTGTCATCTTCTTTTTCTTTCCCACTTTCACTGAACTGCACATGGCTGTTTTCAGATGGCTCATCAGTGGAGTCAGCATGATGATCTTCCAAGAAACTGCTCCACCTGTCCGACCTTTCTTCTTCTTCTTCCTGCTTGTAAGCAAAGAGTGACAGTACAAAGATTATGAGTACTTATCTAGTAAAAGAAGTTATATGAAATACTTGTACCTACTAACGTGTATATTTATTTCTAGGTTAGTCCAGTTTGATCTCTTTCACACAGTAACAATGAGTACAAAATGAAATCAGCATTGTAAAGATGATAACACGGACATAAGCAAATGGTGAGTGAGCAAATAGAACCTTGTAAATATCAGCATACTCTCTGTATCTCTGCACATGTTGAGGTCTCACAGGGAATCCATACGCATCCCTGTTCATGCCAGCAATAGTCACCATTAGTCTTACTGGAATACAAATCGAATTCGAAAATCACTAGCATTATACTTGAAATCAAGATCAATCCGCATCAAATCCCAGACCGATTGCTAATAAACACACGAATCAAGCAAACATATGTTAACAACCCTGGTAATCAGGAGATACAACATTCCGCGAAAAGCGCGCAAGTTCATGAATCTCTTACTACAACGCGGGAGAAAAGCAGAAACGTAGAGAGAAGAAAAGGTGGGGGGGAAGAGAACCTCTTGTGCTCGAAGGCGACGAGTGGTGGATTGAGAGGCTTGGAAGCAGCGGCGGTCCTCATTCGTTAAATCGGAGAAGAGGAGATCTGTATGGTGAGAGGAGAAAGAAGATCCAAAAGCTCTGCTTAGTAGATCATCGTTACGCGACTGAAGTTGAAATGAAGGAGAAAAGAGTTTGCAGTAGAGAGAGAGAGAAGGGAGGGGTGGAGAAATCACATGGAGAGAGCGTGATTGTCGACGAGGTTATTACATTTACACGTGACCTTTTTTTGACTGCGTCGATTCCTTGACGCAGAGTCCCAAAACGTCTCATTTTTTACTTTTTGATTCCTACTTTTTAACCACTTCCTTGTTTTGGATGTAAATTTGTGAGTGAATTCATGAGTTGTCTTCCAATATCTTATTTCCATGTTTTGTCAAAAAAAATATCTATTAAATTAGGCTTCATGTCATTGTTTTTATTTAAATTAGGTGTTTTGTCCAATGTATGTGAAGATAATCATTTTAAAGTATGCTTATTAATTCAAAAACTAATATGATAATTTGTTATTTATGTTTTCAAAAATTTAAACTGAATATCAAATTATTCATATACGGAAAATTATTCATCAAACTTTATATACTAATTATTGCGCTAAATTTTAAAAAATTCTTAAGTGTTATAAATATTTCAAAATTGTTTTATATATTTTATTTATTATTAATAAATAATTTATGAAATCACTCAGTATTCTTTTCAACTATATAAAATTAAGATTTTCACTTGATTAATACTTAATTATATGTTTTATGTTTTTTACTTTTATCCTTTTATGATTAAAAGATATTTTTTGGATAACAAATATTATATATATAGATACACTAGTGGAAATGATTTATATGAATTTAATATTTTATTAAAAATACAAAAAATATTAGTAATTATTTTAATTAATATTATTAACACATATTATTAGGTAATTTGATTTTTGTAATATGTAATGACCAACATACAGCTATGGTTAACAAATTTTGCTTACTGTTTTTCTTTACTAATTTATAAATAATTTGTAATTTTGATATGTTTTAAGAGGTAATGTCAGATTTTTATATAGCTGAAAACATGTGTTAACGTTTTTGAGATGATAATATTTTTTGTCGTAATTTTTTTATCTTTTCTACCATTGAATTTTTTTATTGATTATAGAATATAATAGTTTTGCAGGGAGAAGAGACATTGCATGATCGAACTTAGTGACTTCGATCATTCTACAACTTCAAAAGTTAAAGAACATATTTAAGTTCAGTAACTTATTTGATTTTTAAAAATATATTCATTGGTTCTAGCCTGATTCTCAGCTAAATCTAAAAGAAAATAATACAAGATAATAATTGGGATTGGGATAGTAATGGTTGTCGACTTGTCGGTCAAGGACAATTGCTTTTGGAGTTGGTAAAGTAGCCTACTTTTAAGGAAAAACTTTGTCTTAGATTTTTTATTTTTTTTTACTATAACAACTTGTCTTAGATTTCTTTTAAAAGAGATTTGTATATATCCATCATTTAAAAATGCACTTCATATGTTACGTTTGATCACATGAAAATAGTTTCTTCTTTTATTAAAGACTTTCATAATAAATAATTTTTTATTATACAAAACAGCTGAAAATAGAAAATAAGTTGCACAAAATATAAACATAAAACTAGCATCCCAACCTAAATCAAATAGGATCGTCCATAACATAAGCCAAAATCTGAAACCAAAACAAGCTCACTGGAACAACTAAAATTTTCATTGTCAAAAATTTTTATAGACACTAATTCATAATACTTTTATCAAAAAAATGTCACACTTAATCGAGAAAAGATCATAGTGATCACCCAAAAACGTGAAAAAATCACTGAATCAAATATATAAAAAGAAAATAATTAAAAAGTTTGGAGAAACATAAATAAATTTTGATTGGCGAAAGAATAATTTAATTAAAAACACACTTCAATAATTAATTTGTCTCTGCCACCACTGAAAATACTTTAATCATAATATATCCTATGTCCTCAAAATAAACAGAAAACAGAAAAAAAAATCATATGTGTAACTAAACCGCGTTGTTTCATTATGACTTATCTTCTAAAAAATTTAACGACTATACTGAAAAACTAGAATAACTCGCATCAATATGATTTGCAAGAACAAAACACTAAGATTTGGAGGATGTGATATATACTTGCCTTCATAGAACTGCATCACAAATCAAAACTCACCATTACCAATGTAACTCAGCGCGCAACCGTTATTCTTTTTAGTTATACGTTTAAGCAGGAAAGTCTAATAAGATAAAAAGAAAAAGAAAAAAAAATTAAAGAAGACTATAGAAATTATTTTAAAAAATAGATTCTCAAAAATATCATATATTCCAGTCTATCCTTATATTATTTGCACTTCATTAATATCACATCGATTTTCATGTATAAAATTGATAAAGTATATATCTTACATTATTTGGACAAAATTTTGGTATGCAGGTTATTAATGAAATTTTATCAAATTTTCTATATGAATAATATAAAAAAATCTCCTATGAATAACGTCTATTATCCAACGACTTTTGGCCGATTACATTTCAAAATTGATATTTTATACTGTGAAATAAAAAAATTCTAGTCAAGCGAAATCAAATTCAAATTTCTAACTCGAATTAATCGAATTTTTCCTGATTTTTTTTGTAGGATAAGGAATTAATGTGGTCCAAAAAATCTATATTATTAGTAAAAAGGTATCATGAGAAACTTTAGACTAAACATAAATCATATTCATATCAACAACGTCACATCACCATATAATATAGTCAACAAATTTAGATAGTCGGCAGATTGCAAAGTTGACAACATAATAATAACACAAGGCCCAAACTACTCCACTCCATAGTTACGCAAACCAAAAAAAACAATTGCCATTTGCTTCAATAACAATGGTCGATACATCAATTTTACGGCGCACGATACGTCCCCATCTCGTAACTTTCGTCGTTAGCGCACGTTAGCATCACCACACGCTGCATTATCATTGGCCGTTTGTTCGTTCCATAAAGGCGTAGGGTTCCGGATTCAAGGGAGCTGTCGTCGCCACCGCTCTTACGTTGATTCAAAGGGAGATCGTCGAATTCTACAGATCAGGCGGTTATGGGTGAAGAAGACACCGTGACGGTGGATCAGAACAGTTGTGATGGTTCCTCGACATTGCCACCACCGCCGGAGCTATCTTCTAAAGTGCTTACATTGCCGACGGTGTTAACCCTTGGCCGTGTAGCTGCCGTTCCGATCCTCGTCGCGAGTACGTTTCGAGTCTCAATTCTGGTGGTGTCATCAGATCTAAGGCAGTACATAATACATTGCTGTGATAACTTCGCTTGTTCATCCCCCAAAGTCTTGAGCTTTTTCGTTTACGTTTGATTGGTTATCTATCTGAATTGTATCGTCTGATGATGTGTTCCCTTGTTGTTATGTAGCCTTTGCTATGATAACTTCACTTGTTCATCCTCAAAGTCTTGAACTTTGTTGTATACGTTTGATTGATTATCTGAATTGGATCTTCTGATGGATGCGTTCCTTTGTTATTATGTAGCGTTTTACGTTGATTGTTGGTGGGGGAGAACTGCTACAACAAGTCTTTTCATTGCTGCTGCCATTACAGATTGGCTCGATGGATATATTGCGCGGAAGGTTACTTCATTTTTTTACCTTCTTCTTACCACACTTGTAATGGTGAGGTTAACCGTGAGATGTTGTGCACTTTCAGATGAGATTAGGTTCTGCGTTTGGTGCTTTTTTGGATCCTGTGGCAGATAAGGTGAGAGAGCCCCTTCGCTTAGCTTATCTTCGTTTTATGCCTTGTTCTAGTAGAATGATAAGGTTAATCTTTATGATTTATGCAGCTCATGGTAGCAGCAACATTGATTTTGCTGTGTACTAAACCTATGGACGCCATTGTCTTAGGACCAGTTCCATGGTTAGTGACAGTACCTTCCATTGCCATTATTGGTAGAGAGGTAAGACATAGAAACCTTACTGTAATTCTTAAATATCATTCGAGTAAGTTGCACTTATCAGCTCTTGGTTCACTCTAGATTACTATGTCAGCAGTAAGAGAATGGGCTGCGTCTCAAAACGGCAAGCTTTCGAAAGTAAATATTCATATGCATTCCATCTTCTAAGAGCTCCCTCTGCTACTTATATAAATGTCATGTGTAAATGTTCTTAGGCTGTTGCTGTAAATAGCTTGGGGAAGTGGAAAACTGCAACGCAGATGATAGCGCTAACCATAATGCTTGCAAGCAGGGACAGCAGTTTTGAGAGGCTATTACCGTCGGGTATTGGGTTGCTCTATGTATCTGCAGGGCTCTCTATATGGTCTTTAGTTGTTTATATGAGACAGATAATGAGAGTACTTCTAAAGAAGTAGCAAAATTTTTCTCTCTGGCTTTTGCTTTCAGTATATACACATATAATGGAAGACTTGCCCAGCGTCATTTTTTTACCTCTGGCCAATCTCTTTATCAGGATACAAAACGAAATTAGCTGGGCAAACACTATAAAACTCTTATGATGCTTTAGTTCTGTTTTCAACTTTAGGCACTGGAACCATACTTGGTTTGGTTTGTATAATATCTCTGAATCACGTGGCCTTGCCAGACAATGGATTCTATTGAAGCAGCAAGCACGACCTTATGGGTAATGCAAGGAAAGAGAAAGCAAGTAGGTGCAGTGTCATTCCAGTTTGTAGACTTGCTTGGTCTCATGAACTCTGAGACTATGGATAACAGTTGTTGCCCGTGTCTCAATGACATATAAAACAAATCTTTTGGTTACAAAATCTCATCTGCTTAGGGACGTGCTTTTGCTTGGGCTCGTATCTTGTATCTCTCAACTAGCTCTTGTGGATCTTGACGGGTTTCTGTGTAAACTTCCATAGTGTTCATCTCCTGCACAAGAAGGCGAATATCCAGAATTAGTTGGGGGAAGATTTGTTCTTTAAGATGAAAGAAAACTGAATAAAAAGGTGTAACCTCAATCCAAAGGGCGAGATTAGGCCGACCAGATGTGATGTCCACATTCATTACATCCTTAAAGATAAGATGGTATCTCTCTATGAATGGAATATATGCAATATCAACCTGTGTATAAATCATTCAGACTCAGCATCAACAAGTAGCTGATGATATGAGTAGAGAAGAAACTGAAGAAGATAATAGACAAATACCAAACTAAATTGGCAAAGGAAGAAAGGCCCTTGTTTGAATTTGGAAAGAGCTTGCTCAATGTAATCAAATGCAGCATCTGAAGAAAAATGTAAACAAAACATGGAAGACAATGTTTCTGCAAAGTGGAAACACAAAAAGGGAGATAATAATATCTTGTAAACTACCTGCTGCATCACTGTCGGCACCTGATAATGTGGATCGTACGGCCTTGGAGAAGGAGTCGGTGTAAGAGATTAACTCATCAGCGAATGCTTCCTTCTCTACACTCTATTGTTATTCCACATATGTAAGCAAAGATATTGAAGCTCAACAACAAAATAAAAGTAACTCATTGATGGATACTAACATTGGGTGCAAGGGAAGGCCCTTCAAAATTGGTGTCGATGTACGTAATCAGGTCAAGGCTCTCTCCTATGACTCGGTTATTGTGCTCTAATGCAGGCACCTATCATAAACAAGATAGATCCTATGGCATATAACAATCAAATCAGATGATGAAGCACAAGAGAGAAAAAAGGTTTCACCTTGTTAGCTGGGTACACTTTCTCCTTGTACCAAGCAGGCCTGTTCTTGAGATCAATTGGTACAAGTTCTATCTTGTCTTGCAGACCCTGCAAAAAACAACATAACATTGATCTTCTAGATCGAACTATCTTAACATGGAATATCAGAGAGATAATTAAATGTAACCTTGTAGTTCCGAGCAAGCCACGCACGTTGCGCAAATGGGCAAGTGTAAGATATGTACAACCTTTCCAAATCAAAGAAAACCAAAAACATTTCATCATCAAAGAATCTCTCTTTTTTTTCCCAACAGATTAGACAAAAGCAAACCTTGTCGAGCCATCGAACACTTGAGGTGGCTCTGAAGAGGAATCAAGCTCCGGAACACGACTGCCAAGCAAAGCACAAAACTTGAATCTCACTTACGATTGAGTCTAAATTTGTTTTTGTTTTTTCGTTCAGAAGGATTTACCTTGAACTACTTATAACAGCTACCACTGGCTTGGTTCTGCGTGTTCCGTTTGAATTACAACGCAGCTTCAGGTCAATATCGAAGCTTGATCGGTGAATTTTCCGACCAAAGTAGAGAGATGATGAGGAAGGGAGAGAAACATCCCTCCTCGAGGATAACGCAGGCGATGGATATGATGAGCACACGCTAACTCTCACTCCCGCACTCATACTCAATCCTTCTTCCGTTCGTTTTCTCAGCTCCTATTAGAATTTTCTTGGAAAAAAATGGATTTTCACGTCACCTTTATCTGACTCACTGCCACAAGTTAGACTGACATTTTAAACCAAATCAAACCAACCCGATTTTTAATATATAAATTCGGTTCAGTTCACTAATTTTTTTTTTAAAAAAAAAAACAGTTATCATTTTGGTTCGATTTGATTGTTATTTTATTAAAATCTATAACCAAATCATATCAATTATAATTAATATATGTGTTGAATTTAACCTATTTTGAATCGAAATACCAAATTAAACCGAATTTTCATTTAGTTCAATTCATACAGTTTTTGTGTGAACCAGCTAAGCAAAATCGAATTATCCAAGCTAGCTGTTCGAACCGAACCAGCATGCATTATCTCAAGTTTTCCATTTTTCATTTTGCCTATTTTCACTTTTCGGGTAACTGAAAATAGTTACCATAGAGTTTGGTAAAAAGAAAATACAAATTACAATTTGAGTTCCATAAAATAATTTAAACAAAGTATCAGACAATCTGAAATTCTGAACAAAACCAAAGGACAAAAAAAAAAACATTTGTAAGTGAAAATAAAAAGAATAAAATGAGTTTTTTTATGGGTTTATTATTGAGTGAGTAAAGAAAAAAAGACGTAAGACTCTTATAAAATAGCATTACTGCCGGCGAGTGCGAGGACACCACCTCCTCTGACAGAGACCGGCGCTGTTCGAATCCCAAAACTTGCAGAATGAAGAAAAACGACAATGACAGTGATATCGTCATGAAAGTGTCTCCTGATGCCACGCTCTATCTTCTCCAAATCCGAGTATCTCATCTCTCTCTTCTTCGCTGCTACTTGCAATGCAGCTTTCACTAACCTCCGAGCCACACCCTAATCAGACCACAACAAAGATTCACTCAAACATAATAAAAAAAACACCAATAAAATAAAATTCTAAGACACAGTGTCTCTCTTACACTGCGTGGACAAGAATTAACAATGTCAACTGCTTCTTGGTTGCTTAGATGCTCCCATAAACCATCTGATGCAAATATAAGAAACTGATCTTCAGGTTGAATCTTATGAACAGTTATCGTCGGCTCAGCTCTCATGATCGGCTTCTCAAAACGTTCCGCAACTCTAAACTTAGGCAACAACGGTTCTTGGTTAAACTCTGCTCTCTTTAGGTAAGCATCACCTATGGATCTCGAAACCTGTATGATCCCTTTCACACGCCACACTTTATGTTTCAAGACCACTATATTCGGGTCGTGAGGATGCAACAAACGTAACTCCTCTCTCACGGATTCAATACTAGCGTTATGCTCTGTTGATAGCTGAACAGCTTTGATCTCTTTAAACGGACTCTCAAGTCTCCCCAACACGACGCGAGAATCACCAGCGTTTGCAACGTATAACAACCCGTTACAAACAATACCCACCAAGCAACAAGCTCCCACAGAAGCTATCTGCGGTTTGGTCTTCCATTGCTCCTGCACTAGCCCGAGAAACTCCTCCTCTGTCGCTACAAACGCTCTTGTGATCACGTCAGGAGAGACCACCCCACGCTGGTCAGAAACGCACCTCCTCATGTTATAAAATAACCTCTCGTTTACAAACCTAGCTGCCTCAGGACCTCCATGCCCATCATAAACACCGACAAAAGTAGCTTCAGGTCCAGACTCATGAAAAGTAATAGGACCAGACTCTAACTGGCTATGGTCTTCAAGAAGACTGTTGGCTTGAACCACAGCCATGGAAAACTCTCCGGTTAAATGGTTACCGGAGTCTTTATACCACAAGAGACCATCGAGACGGCCATTAGAATCATCACTACTACTTGGAATAGAACCTTCACCAATACCAAATGGTCTCCAACAAGGGGACACAATTCTCCTAAATGTTGTAGACACCATCATTCACATGTCAAAGCTTATAATATCTCTCTCTAACCAAAAGAACCAGCTATCAAATCGTTCATCAAATCAGTGCTTATAACTATATTAACAGACCCAATCTTCTTCTTCTCGTTTCCACAGGATTCAGAATTCAAACACGCATTCACAAACGTAAACAACATTAATCTGCATTCCACAAACCATACATAATCATTTCAAAAGTCCCAAACTTTGCAAACAAATTGAAGCATCTGAATATGAATCTGATGAATCGAGAAAGATTAAAGGAGACAACTTTGGATTACCTGATGAAAAAACTAAGAAAGGTAAAAGAAAAAGGTTCCTTTTTTTTCAGAAACTTGGCGTAGAATAGTAATCCATAATTCGATTTCAAGATGAAAATGAGGCAAAGGGAAGAAAAGAATATAACAATCAATCAAGAAAAAAGGGTTAAAAATAGAAGAGAATAAGAGAGAAGACGCGTTTGAAGAGAGAAGAAGAAACGGAGACGTTGGATTTGTTTTTTTAGAGAGACAGAGAGAGAGAGAAGGAAGCGATACTTGCGGCCGTCGTGTTTATGCTGTTTTTTCTGTTTGTTTGGTATATATTTATTTTTTTCTGACCTGTCTCTCGCCATTTCTTTTTGACTTTTTAACGCTTTGACTTTTTAAACATTTCTAATAACTTTTTATTTATTTTTCCAACATTTAACACAACATTTTGACTTTTTATTTTTCTAATACTACCAACAGTTTATAATGTGATATTTTCAATTTTATTTAAAACACTGTAATTTTTTTTTTAAATAAACACAGGTTCATACAAATTATAAGGTATATACAAGACTAAGACTATCTTGCAGATTAATTTATCTTTTCTATAAAGAAAAAAGGGTTTTTTTCAAAAGTGACTCAAAACTTGAACTCAATTGCAAAATCAACCCATGGTTTTTTTGAAATTTCCACTTTCCTTTTTCACCCTAGAAGTTCGGATAATTCACGAAAATGCCATTACTTTTTTTTTTTGGAAAATGATTGTATTACTATATCATCCTCATCTTCATCAAGTATTTACAATATTGTCATTGGCTTCAATATACCAACCACCATGAACAACCAATTTGAAGCTTTTAATGCTTCTAAAATCAACATCTACATCTTTATATACTTATTTCTTACACACACAAACTATTTTCCTTTCACTTTCTCTCTTATTACTTCCCAAAATCCCAACTTTTTGATTTTAAAATTTATAAACTTATTAATGTTACTAAAATTCATGATTCTTGGTCAAGAACAAGTATGTAACTTTCACTAAGAAATGATATGTACTTGGAGAAGTTAAACATGAATCTCACCAAATTTAAGAAGA